>JAOTON010000714.1:0-31896 GCA_034440635.1 Lepas anatifera | reverse complement strand
AAAAATTTGTTTCAAAATAATCATGCAACATTGTAAATGCTACATTAATCCATTCAATTGCACTCCAGCTCTAAAAACGTATATGACTATGGCAGTAGGAACTGGAATCATTAGCAAAGACATATTTCCTCAACAGTAGCTTCGATATTTGATGGGGTTCATTCCATCTTTTGTTCATGCTAATGACAGCTAAGTTTAAAGCAACATTATACAGCAGCCGATTATAATTTCAATAAACATGCTAACATTGATTACCCTGGAAATTATATGTAATGTAAACAAACTGTTCAAGACTTGCTGAACAATGGCGCAAAGAAGAACCTGCAGGAGAGGAGAGATGACCATATGTCTTCTAGAGATAGTCATCATAGATGACCATATTCTTTTTAGTCATCTCTCAGAGGCATATTCTAGAGATATTTTTTTTTTTTTTTTTTTTTTTTCCCCCCCCCCCCCCCCCCCCCCCCGACTAAAAGAAGGTAACCACCTCCCTGAGTTTAAAAGTTCTTAGGGAAATAGGAATCTGCCTATTTACATATAGTTTCACTATTTTACAGCTTATTCTTTCTGCCACCATAGGGCAGTCGGGGTTCACAGGCAGACCAGAACCTCAATGTGTTTGACCACACCCTGTTCACTACTTTATCCCAGAAAAGCCAAGGTAAAAAGCTTAGAAATTGTAAATCAAGCTTTCAGATGACACATATTTCAGAAGTTGTTACAAATCACTAGTTTGATTCAGGGCTGGATATCTCTTCTTGTTCCATGGTGTTGGGGTTCCTGGATGGATTAATGCTGGCACACAGTATATCACTGAAAGCTTATGGGAGACCAAAAATATCCCTATCTCCCCAAACCTTTCATGATCTCCACCCATGCTTGGAGTCTAATGTTGTGTATACCATTATGATTTGGTGTCTACTGTTTGTTAGGGATTCAAGGCTGGTTAGGAGGAAGCTCTTGGAGGTATATTTTGGAAAGGTATTGCTTTCAGAATTTTTATTTACATTTTTTGATTATTGTTCAATAATTGGGTATGTAGCCAAATCTTTGAGAAATGCTGCTGTTTCTCAAGTTAATGACAGCAATATACAGGATGTTATATTGCACCTGCGAGTTAGTATGCTAGCTTTGCCTGATTTGTCATACATGCCTGCATGCCGCCAAGAGTGCCTGTGTATATGCTCGACTGCTTGCTTGCACGTCTGTTGGTTGCTTCTGGTTTCGTCGCATGTACTTGTTCATGCTGCTCTCCCATTTGTTTGCAGATGCCATGCATGATTTCTTAACTAAATAAAGCCTTAACTTCTTGATCGGCTTTACAACAATTTGTTAAGCAAAAATAAGGACAAATTCAAGACGCATGAACTTCAATCAATCAGCATGGGACAGAGTACTTCGAAACCAGACCGCTTTGATGCAGACCCCAGTTCTAGTGATGGCAGCCAAAGAATGGAAACACTGGCACTAGAACCTCTCCGAACTTTCTGGACAGCATCCCAGAACCAATCCAAGGAAGCTGGATGTACTTGCTAATTACTTGTCACCAAGGGTGTAATGACTACATCTCAGAATGTGGGACATTCGAATCTGCCATAGCAGCCCTGGAGGGCCTCTACATCAAACCCAAGAACGAGGTGTTTGCTAGGCATTTACTTGCGAGCCGACGTCAGAAGCCAGGTGGAGAGCTTGGATGGAGTTTCTCCAGGCCCTGAAGAAATTAGTGAGCTGACTGCATGTCTCACATCAGTGTCAGCTGGGAAGTACAAGGAGGAGCATATCCGTGATGCATTCATCAGTGGTCTGCAGTCGCAACATATCCGCCAGAGACTCTTGGAGAACAAGACGCTTGGAGTTAGGGTTTGCTGACTTCGATCAAGCGAGGGCTCTGGATATAGCCTACAGAAGAGTTCAGAGCTCTACCCCACATCATTCACTCAAGCTGCAGTGGACAAGTCTGGAGTCTGCTGGTGGTGCCCAGTGTGCAGCTCAAACGCAGGGCAGTGAACCGGCTGGTAACTGTGTGTGACCCTCAGGCTGTGGGTCACATAAAGGATGCCTCGAGCTGCAGCCGAGTACAGGTAAAGGTAGTCAGGAAATGCTTTTTCTGTGGTAGAGCTCGGCACCCTCGTCACATGTGTCCAGCCCGTGAGGCCCTGTGTCAGAACTGTGGTAAGAAAGGTCATTTCAAGAACGTATGTCGGTCCTCGGCTGTGGCAGCATCTGCACAGTTGTCAGCGCTAGGGCTTCTGTCTGCAGCATCCCCTGGTAGTCTGGCCAAAGTGACTGCTGATGTAGAGAGCTTAAAGGGCATAAGCTAAGTGTCCTTGTTGACACAGGTAGTACAGAAAGCTTCATCTCTCAAGGCAGGTGTGCACAGAGGTTGGGCCTTGTTCTTAAGCCTGGGTCTGGAAAAGTTTCCATGGCAGCAACATCTCTTTCATCTGACATATTGGGCTATTGTGTTGAACCGCTTACTGTGCAGGGCTGTGAATATCCAAGTGTCCGCCTGTCTGTTTTACCAGATTTGTGCTCGGATATCATTTTGGGACATGATTTTCTGAAACTGCATGAGGCAGTCAGTGTCAACTTTGGGAGAGATAGGCCGCCTCTGAGTGTATGTGGATTATCTACCTTGTCTCAGTCTGCGCCATCCCCATTCAGCAACCTGACCCAACACTGCACTCCAGTGGCCACTAAATCGAGGAAGTACAGCCATGACGACCGAAAATTCATTGAGTCAGAAACACAAAAGCTTCTCAATGAGGGCATAATCGAGCCGAGTGCCTCTCCATGGCGAGCACAGATCGTAGTAACAGCGAACGAACGCCATAAAAAAGGATGGTCATTGACTATTCGCAAACCATCAACAGGCACACCAGGCTCGACGCCTATCCACTCCCCAGGATTGATGAGCTTGTAAACAAGGTTTCTTAGTATCGCCACTTCAGTACCATAGATCTTAGGAGTGCGTACCACTCAAGTACCCCTCAGAGAGCAGGATAGGCCGTACACCGCGTTCCAGTCTGGCCAGAAGCTCTATCAGTTCTGTCGCCTGCCTTTTGGTGTGACAAATTGGGTAGCGTGCTTCCAGAGAGTAATGGATCAGTTTGTGCAGGACAATGATCTCCAGGATACCTATGTGTATCTTGACGATGTAACAATCTGTGGACGCACAAAGGAGGAGCACGACACTAATCTCCAAAAGTTCCTAGACGCCGCTAAGCGGTTCGACCTGACGCTAAACGAGGCTAAATGTGTCTTCTCTGTCAGATCCATCACGCTTCTGGGTTTCTCCATTGGGGAGGGCGAGATCAGACCAGATCCTGACCGTCTGAGACCTCTCAGGAGCTTCCTGTTCAAGAGAACTCGAAGGCTTTGCGAGAGCAGTCGGCATGTTCTCCTACTATTCACAGTGGATCTCTGGTTTCTCAGAGAAGATCCGACCTTTGGTTCAGGCCAAAGAGTTCCCACTGTCCTCAGAAGCATGTGATGCATTTGCCAGAATGAAGGCTGAAGTGGAGAAGTCTGTGGTATGCTCAATCGATGAGGCAGTACCTTTTGTAGTTGAAACAGATGCTTCAGATCATGCTATCACCCTCAACCAGGCTGGACGGCCGGTGGCTTTCTTTTCAAGAACCCTTAATATCAGTGAGCAGCGCCACTCTGCTGTTGAGAAGGAGGCCCATGCCATTGTGGAGGCCTTGCGGAAGTGGAGGCACTATCTGTCAGGACGTCACTTTACCCTGATCACGGATCAGAGTTCGGTGGCGTTCATGTTTGATCAGTCTCATGCAGGAAAGATAAAGAACGAGAAAATCCGGAGATGGAGACTGGAGCTATCTTGCTTCAACTTTGACGTGATATACCACCCAGGCAGGGAGAACATTCCCGCTGACACTCTCTCAGAGTGGCGTCATGCAGTGTTGCGGCTGGGACAGACAAGTTAGCCGAGCTGCATGATAACTTGTGTCATCCCGGCGTCACCCGGATGATGCACTTTGTCAGATGTCGCAACCTTCCATTTTCCGTTGAAGATGTTAAACGTGTCACATCTTCCTGCCGGGTTTGTGCAGAGTGCAAACCGCAGTATTACCGACCTCCAGTGTCACATGTCATCAAAGCGACCCATCCCTTCGAACGCCTCTCTGTCGATTTCAAAGGGCCGTTGCCAACATCGTCTCGGAACAGGTTTATTCTCACGATTGTAGATGAATACTCACGATTCCCATTTGCCTTCCCATGTCCCGATATGTCCGCACAGACGGTGGTGAATTGTCTTTGCCAGCTGTTCTCTGAGTTTGGGATGCCTGCCTATGTCCATTCGGGATCGTGGTGCATCATTCATGTCTACTGAAGTGAAGCACTTTCTCGTCAGCCGTGGAATAGCAGTGAGCAGGACTACGCCATACAACCCTGAAGGGAACGGACAGTGCGAAAGGTATAATGGAACCATATGGAAGTCTGTTTGCCTCGCACTGAAATCTCGCAAGCTGCCCGTTTCTTCCTGGGAAAAAGTCCTTCCCGACGCTTTACACTCGATTCGTTCTCTGTTGTGCACTGCCACAAACTGCACTCCTCATGAGAGGATGTTTGGTTTTGCTCGTCGCTCGACAAGCGGCACTACTGTCCCGACCTGGCTCAGTCCCCCTGGGAAAGCTCTGTTGAAAAAGCATGTCCGACAGTCCAAGTACGATCCTCTTGTGGAGGAGGTCGATCTTATTGAAGTAAATCCGCAGTATGCGTGTGTCCGACTTCCTGGACGGAAGAGAGACTACGGTTTCTGTTCGGGACTTGGCCCCGCCCGGGGAAGCTGTCCCAGTGTCAACCGAACCAATGTCATGCAATCCTGATGCCTCCTCTGGACGGGATGATCAGGGAAGTCTGTACCATGAAGTCACATCGAGAAATGACTCTCATGAGAACCCAGTTGTTAGTAACGATTTGCGTGAAGTGCATCCCATTGTACACTCCTCATGACTCGCTGCCGTGTAGAAGTGATGGTTGAGAGGCTCGTTCGCGTCAGACAGAGGATTTGGCTATCAGTAAAGAGGAGCGTGGCAGCCGTGGTGCTGATACAGAGGGAGCCCTGAGGAGGTCTACGCGTGTGAGACGACCTACGGATCGCTTAGATTTATAAGTTTCAGCACCCGAGTTGTGTGTCGCACTGCTTTGGACGTTAAGGGTGGAAAGCTGTGCTGGTTGTTACATATATTCTAATGCTAGCTGCAGTATGTTTGCTCTGCGCCTGTCAGCAGTATATGTGCTCCAATCTGAGTGGGGAGAATGTTGTATTGCGCCTGCGAGTTGGTATGCTAGCTTTGCCTGATTTGTCCACATGCCTGCATGCCTGCATGATGCCTGTGTATATGCTCGATTGCTTGCTTGCATGTCTGTTGGTTGCTTCTGGTTTGTTGCATGTCTTGTTCATGCTGCTCTCCCATTTGTTGCAGATGCCATGCATGATTTCTGCTAAATAAAGCCTTAACTTCTTGATCGGCTTTACAACATGGGACACCAGACCTGCTAAAATTGGTGTGCCAAAGTGATTTGTACAAAAAACGATTTACCCAAATCAGTCCAAAACTACCTACAAGACTGCCTTAGTTCCAGTCTGCCAAACACATCTAAGTCACATCCACAAGTTCAATCAGCATCAGACAGTGTACCCTGATACAATTATGATCTTGATAGAACTTTTGGGAATGGAATCTTGGTTTCAATCTGATTCTTGTTGGGCTATATCCAAAAAGATTTGGCAGTATTTTTGCAGCATGATGGTCCCCGTTGACTCCAACTCGTATCCAACTTGTAGTCCCGCTGTGTGTGTCCGCGCTGGTCCGTTGGCGTCTGCCGCCCCCCTCCGCACTCCTCGCACCTTAACCCCAGTGCTATCCTCTACATATCAGTATCCTCTACTCTTCTCTTGCTGTATCATGCATATCTTTGTGTATGAATGAAAGAATACATGTTATGGAATCAAATATTTGTATTACTGTGCAGAGGATAAAGGAGGGTAAAATGCAGAAGGACAATATTGTTTTGCGAATTTGGGTGAAGGGAGAGTGAAGGGAATGAAGAGAAACATAACTGGTGCACAATAAATGTGGCCAAAGGGGATGGGTGGCTTCGTGGATAGCGTCCCTTGTCTTTTAATCCACCAGTCCTGGATTCAAGTCCCAGCAGAGCCCCTGAATAGGTCAATCTGATCTCCCCAATCCCTCCCAAAAGGGTGAGAGTTGGCAACACTGTATGAACTTGGCAGTTAGTGCATAGTTAAACACCAAAAAATTATAATGTGGAAAAAGTTGAGATTGAAAACTTTTCAACCATTTACACCTCTATCCTCATCCATGCTTAAGTGTCATGGAAACTGTGAGGGCTGTGTCCTGATCCTCAAGCCTATCCTGATTGCCTCTTGCCTATGGAAGGTTTCAACAAGATCACATTACAGCAGCTTGGAGTTGAAATGAACTTAAACTAAGACAAAGTTGAGGTTGAAAACTTTTTGACCCATTACAGCTCTATCCTCACCCAAGCTTAAGTGTCACTGAAACCGTGATTGCTGTATCCTGGTCCTCAGGCCAATCATATTTGCCTCTGGTCACAGGGGCGAACGCAGACCCGAAACCTATGTCGGCCTCTCCTCCTGGGGGGGGGTGGGAGTGAATATTTTTTGCTTTACAGACCTAGTGTTAACACCTTTTTTGAAAATTTATTCTATGTTTGAGTGGCCAAAGATAGTTTGGCCCCCCTTCAGCGCTTTGGGGGCCATGGCCTGAATGGCCCCCCCTGCATCCGCCAATGTCTGGCCATGGAAACTAAGCCCATGGCAGGTTTAACCAGATCTCATTGGGGCAGCCTGGAGGCAGACATTCTAGTTTAGGGCAGCTCTCACCATCTCTGGAGTAGAGATAGACACTTCACTTGGTGCAGCACTGATCAATCGAGGCTGATACAAACACGCCAACATTAGAGAATAAGAATAAAAAGGTGATTCCCCAATGCATAGAAAATTCTACCCCAGAATCAAAATTTTGGCCCCAACTGTGGTAGAATTAAAACTGTGCAAACCCATCAACAAGCTGCTTGCCACATTTTGCAGACTGGCCTCTGTTGAGGTTAAGGAATCAGAACCTGCAATGTTCAGGTATATATAAAAGCTGTTCACTTACAACATCTGAGTGCGTGGAATCATTCTTCAGTGTGTCCCGCACATCAGTCTCCATTATAGGAAACTGGATGGGACAACAAAGCCCATCAAGTCGAAGATAATTGGTGTGAGAAGTCTCCTGCAATCCACTGGACGATTATACCTATGCTCTTGATGGCTTCAAAACTTGGCAATGGGAGTCTTACACGACAGAAGTATTTCCTAAAGATGCCACAGACACTCCACGCTCCCGAGAGTTTTTGCACTGTTTATCTGAAATCCTCAAATTTAACTCACACATATACACACTACTGTATTGCAGGATGATCGTACAGAGTGAAACAGAAGCAGCTCGACCTCTTTTTTGGTGGCGTGACGTCACGAACACCCATCATGCGCCAGAAATGCCTAGCTATTATTCGCAAAAAGGTTTCGAACACTACATTTATTGCGTCACCATATGACGTAGCTTTTATTTCAGAAAGTTCTTAAATGCATTGAGAATGTTTTCAAACCTTTTCGTACACAACACACCATGCAAATTTTAAGAAGAGTATATTTCAAGTGAACATCTTAATCTGGGAACTACCTACCATAGCTTGAATTTTGCTGCTCTTCCCAAGGCCTTTAAATGTAGGCTCTTCCCCAACAAACCGCAGCAGGATAGCTAACATCCAAGATACCTTTACTTAAGCTAACATCAAGATGAGTGACCGTCGTGTAGAGCTGCGAGCCATCAAGATTCGGGAAGGTTGGGCGCCGGAACGGGGGGCACCGGGGCACTGTGTGTCCGATGGACCAGATCACAGTCCATTCGGAAAGAAACTAATTTTGAAATATTTCTCACAGAATCACAGAGTCTGACCAGTGGCGGCGGATAAGGGGGCAGGGGGCAGTTCCCCCTCCCCAAAATTATCATCTGCCGTACTTGGTATACCTTTCTCTCATCATTTTATACAACTTCCATCCGATTAAGGCTAGGTCATCCCAGGTTAGGTCACCAGTGCAGGTCAAGTGACCTTGACCTAAAAAAAGTTTAAGATAGCATAAGTCGGAACAGGGTAAACTTATCAGATTGAAACTCATATGAAGTTATGGGCCCACCGAGTTTTCTAAAAAAATGTTCCGGTATTTTTATATCCATGACCTAAAGTCAGGTACGAACCATGACCTCTCCATTGCAAATACATGGGAAAATGGTTTTAACAGAATAACTTAGTAATGCATGGTGATAGAGCGTTTATTTTGATTGCATTAGATTTGCCTTGTCTTTGCGGTTCTAATAATATGCATTTTACCTAATTTGACCTTGACCTGACCTCAGGCCAGGTCAAATCCTTGATTTGGCCTAGCAAGGTCATATTATGTATCAGTCGATTCGGCTTGCTGCGATGATTCATATAGCTTAAATCGGTTTCCTCTATCCTTACTTGTTCAGATGAAATGACCAAAAAACCTTCATTTACATGCTATCCCTATGACGGCATTTTTTAAACCTCTAGTGACCTTAAATGTGACCTGAAAATGGTTCAAATATTTTCAATGGAGAAGTGGATGGGCTACCTAACACTTTTAACCGTTTTTCGCTACCTAGGTTCTCGAGATCTAAGGGGGTGGGTACCCGCCATCCCCGTCAAAGTGAAGGTGGCTCAGACCCCGTCAATGCGCGTGTTAAGATAGTTTTGAATCCTAGGCCTTCCCCGGGGGCCTGAACCTTTTCCGATGTAATGCAAAGGTAAGTATCTCAAAATAAATTTTGGCCTGTCGATTTTCTTATTTCAGATCCTGAAAGTGAATCTACACCGCTAGAATGTTCTAAGATTGATAGCAGTCCAGGTACTAAAGCTTTTCGTTTCCTAGCACGCGACGAAGACCATTTTATATGTTTTAACTAAAAAGAAAGCGTACCATTGAATGGCTTGGGAGCAAATTGAATGTCTCACGAAGCAAATTATTTGTCGTATATCAGCAAATGTCGTAAATGAGCAAATGTAAACATATAAGGAAGCAAATTACTTGTTAAATTTATACATGAGAATTTCAAAGCAAACCGATTTCGCTACAACAAATAAAGGAGAAACATAATGTGAACAAAAATCTTTTTATTCGCAGCCGCCTAGCTTCCAGAAAATCACACCCATAAAGTTGAGCGTGTCATGTCTCTGAATAGGGAAGATGATGAGCTTAATTTCGTTCAAAAATATTCCCACCTGTCTGTCGTTAACGACTTTCGAGTTACGAGTGGGAAAAGAAGGAAACCAATCGGGACCGATATGCATCACACCATGTTTTCTTCAATACCTAGAACTGTTGCTGGTAAGTGACAGCTAATATTAGGTTAGGTTAGAAGTGTGTACAGGGGCGCAACTTTATGTTTTCGGTTGGGGGGCACTCGGCTCGAAAGGGGGCCCGTACATGATGGGATGCCCGTATTTTTTTAATGAAAATGTGACCGAAAAAACGTATTTTCGACCGTTTGTTGTCGGAAACTGACTGCCAAGGTTTAATCAGGGTACTTTAACTACGGGTACAACCAAGTTTCCTACTAAATATAGTCCTCCCATGATGACGTCACCGCCCTTTCCTACTAAGTTATAGGAGATTCTACTAAGTTTTTCGAAGGATCAGCTGGAACATACCAAGTTTGGGCGTATTTGGCACCAATCTAGTATAAATCGAAATCAACTTGTTTCACCCATTTGACAGTAACCTTGATCTCAACGGCGAGCAGCGTATTTTACGTAAGTCTAATGAAAAAATTATAACACTTCAAAGAATTTGTTGAAAGGGCATGCATTTATTTGATCAACTCAGGCCTACTTAATAGCCGAGAGAAATAAATTTACCTTCGCTCAAGAGATCACTGGTGTTGATTGTCTTCTGCTGCAGGGACCACCAACAGCCAATCAAAATCGAGATTAGTCGTACTGCCAACAGCTGTTAGTGCTGAACCTGTCCTTATTTTGACACACTCTGGAAAATTTGTAAAAATAATATTCTTTACTGGAGTTTTTGCAAAACGTGTGATGGTTTCACAAATAAAAAACTTTTAGCTTTCTGTTCAACCATATAAGTTCTGTTGATACAATTCTAAAATAGGTTATTTAGAGCTTCGAAAAAGTGCAATTTCTCCAATGCCCTGCATAGTAACTGTGTTGCCTCTCCAGCCATGATGACGTAATGCTGCCAAACAACTTGAACGGTGTCTGGGTTAAATAACCATTTTTAGCGCGCTATTCGTCACTGTTCATGATTTGCACTATTCAGCCCAAAAAGTAGTCAGAAGACCCAATCTCTTGAACGAACTGCCAAAGTAGGTAAGGATATTGGACAAGTAGGTGTCTACTTACCGTGTTCGCCGTCCACGCGGATGCTCTCCTCCGGAGGTATGTACATACATCGGGATCAGCCCCGCTCGACGGAGGAGGGATGGATGCTGGAGGGTCTTTTAGCAAACTGGATCCGGCTGGTGGCCTGGCCTGGTGGTGGCAAGGAAGGCAATGATCAGGAAAAGGAGGATTGGAATTACAACCTTACTTTTACCGTTTTGCTGGAAACTATATACACTGCACTTTTCCGAGTTAGTTTTAAATTGGGGTTTTAATGTTTTGCGGTCGATAGATGAAGGTAGCTTGCATAGTACCAAAAACAGTAGTGATATGAACTACTTTAAGTGGACGCGTACGTTGCTAGAGATTAAATTCAAATATGACCGGGGTCATCTTATAACAGTTTGCAAAATTAGCAAGACGATTCTAGATTCATAGGTTACCTGAAAATGAAGAAAGTTTTGGTAATTTTGCCAGAGCAGCCTCTCGGTCTTGAATGTTCTTTGTTTTACGCTTTTGTGCACCCGACTTATGTTTATACTGTCCAACCATTTTAACATTCACATGCCTGGAACGAAATTGCATTATCACGAATAATTTGATATCAGCAGGGAAATCAAACCTACTGATATTTATGTTCCATGATCAAGACACCTTTTTCTGATCCATTCACCTTGACAGTTCAATGAAATTTTACAACACTGGGTACCGGTCAAGGGGTACTATGAATCGGTGGTACTGCTTATTTTCCTTTACAATCCTCAAATAGGATCTGTACAAAAGGAATGGGGGCCTAACATTTCTCACGCCCCATCCATCTCTCCCCGAATGTCCCAGGAGGCATGGGATCGGCCACACGTTGCCCGGGAAAACCACAGGGGGCCCGCAAGCATGGCAGCGGGCCGGTTTCGGCAACAGGGAGCACGGATACACCACCTGGCGCACGAAACTGCTAAAAAAATAAGGAACTCCTGGAAATACGCGACTAACACAACAGTTTCAGTTTCTGCACGATATTCTTAGACCACAAGGGGCCCGGACAGACCACAGAGGGCCTGAGCACACCAAAGGGGCCGGGCAGACCACACACAGCCAGCAATTTGGCTGGGCTCTGGCCGATATATTCTGGGCTTTGACTGGGCAGAGCCCGAGTACATGGGCTCAGCCCAGGTCTGGCTCCGCTCCACCTGGGCAGAGCCCATGGTCAAGCAAGACCGGGCTCTACCGCTCGGGAAAGTTGTCATCCCCCGACCTAATGTCGGGCTCAGCCCGAGTCTATGTGGCTCAGGCTGAGCCCGGCCCAGCCCGCTCTGGGCCCGGTCGGAATTGCTGGCTGGGCAGCGGGCCCGAGCAGACCACACGGGGCATGGACAGATGAAAGGACCCGGGCAGACCACAGGGACCCGAGCAAAACACAGGGGCCGTGCTAACCACAGAGGGGCCCCGCCCCAGTCTGCAAAGTATGGCAGCAGACCCGACGAGTCCGCACCAGCCTTGTAGATTTTTCGCACCACCAGCAGCCTAAAATTCACTGGTGAGGAAATTCACTGACCCGAAAATTTCGATATTTTACCAGTTTCTACCTTCTCAGAACTCTGGGTGTTTGATTTTAGCTCTCTCGTACCAAACAGCAAAAGTGGGCATTTGTTTGCTCCAAAGACCGCACCACCTGAAGAGTGTCCGCACCACGAGATCTCGTCGAAAGTGCCATACTTTACAGACTGAAAGGAGCCCGGGCAAACCACCGAGGGCCCGCGCAGACAAAAGGGGCCCCGGACGGACAAAAGGGGTCCGCAGAGGCCACACGGAGGCCCAGACAGACCAAAAGGGTTCCGGGAAACCACAGGAGGCCCGGGCAGACCACAAGGGGCTCGATCAGACCAAAATGAGCACTAGCAGACAAGGGGTCCGTGCAGACCAAATGGGGCCGGAGTAGACCACAGGGACCCGGGCAGACCATAGGGGCCCGGGAAGACCACAAAGGGGCAGACCATAAGGGGACCGAGCGGAGCACAAGGGGCCCGGGCAGGCCACAGGAGCCTGGGAAGACCACAGGGGCCCGGACAGGCCACAGGGGGCCCGGTCAGACCAATAGGGGCCCGGGATACCACAGGGGCCCGCATGGCAAGCATGGCAGAGGCTGGTTACAGTTACACGAACCGCATCCATAGCAGGCCCGTCTGCATCCACAGGGTATTAACTATTCGGAGTAGGGACCCGGCTGCGGCCACCAGGGAGGGGGCGAATGGGGTGGCTACCAAGGGTGGGGGTTGAATGGGGTGGCCACCAGGGGGAAATGGGGCAGCCACCCCTTAAGCCCAAGAGCCTCTGACGACAAAATGCCGACCCCAAACCCCCTCTCCCCCAGGATGCGACGATTGGTCGCCTTTTGGGTGAAAAGTGCGCCCTTCGGGTGGCTTAGTGCCACCCTGCTCCCTGAGGCTTCGCCCCTCCCCATCCCCTTACCCAAATTCTAGATACGTCACTGGCGGCCATAGGGGGTACAAGATTCTCCAAGTCTTGGTATTTAGCCATCAAGGGAGCCGGACAGGAGATCATCACTCATGAGGGATTTAGCCCGACAGCAGCTAATAGCAAACAATCAGTTCACCTGTCATTCAACACCGCGCATCGGAGCACGATTTGGATTGACACGAAAAGCCCAAACGTAAAATCCAAATCAGAGCCTAACGAAACATTTCCAGAGTAGACACAAGCCGATTGAATCATAAGCATGCCAATTTTACTGTTAAAAGCAAACTTTGTGCAAATCATTCGCCTCGGCGAATACGACAAGAGAGCCAGGAGCATGCCTTAGCTTCCTTCGCGCTGCGTTGACAAGCCCAGGAAATTAAGAGGCTACCATTCGCCGGCGGACACACGTTATTTGACCCAAATTTGACGACAAGATATGATACACCTTTTAACATAAGAAATTTAAGAGTCTTAAAGTTGTCTGTGTTTAAAATTCTACTAGAACTTACAAAAATTGAAAACTTTATGCACATTTCTGACAAAAATGCCTAGAAATATATCAATGAAGAAAAGCAGTGCCGACGAAGAGATGCCAAAATAACAAACATGTCAATTTATTAAAACAGTAATTATCGGAAGGGACCAGCTGCGCACGGTGGGGGGTGGTGAACTACGGGGGGTCGTAAGCAAGGCAAGGAGCCCGGCTAGAGCCAGAGGAGGCCTGGGTAGCCCACAGGGAGCCTGAAATTATAGCACGGGTTCCCGGATACAGCGAAGTGGGAGGAGTGGAGTCAGGGGCAGATTCAGGCCGATGGTGGTGGAGGGGGCAACAGGGCCCCAAATTGTGAAAAACATGTGTTTTTTTAAGAAAATCCATAAAAATCGGCAAAATCAGGGGATTTGGGGAGATTGCCCCGTTTCCCCCCCTGGATCCGCTAGTGCTGTGGTTCCTTGCAGACCACAGGGACACGGACAAACCATAGGAGCCCAGGCAAATTGCAGGGGGCCGGGCAGACCAGTGCAGTGAAAATGGGCCTGAGAATATCGTTAGGGGCACGTTTGAGGACACAACGATTATGGGTGGCCCTAAAGGGGACCGCACCCAAGCAAGCATGCCATGCGAGCATGCCAGGGAGCCCAGCCGCAGCCACAGCAAGCCCAGATAGACTACGGGGCCCCGCACTCATGGCAAGGGTCCGTCCGTGGCATTAGAGGACCCGCGCCTCCTGGACCACAGGGAGCCCGGTTGCAGTCACAGGTCCCGGTTGCAGTCACAGGAGGCCCAGATGGATCAAAGCGGGTCCGGTTGCAGTCACAGCAAGCCCAGATAGACTACGGGGCCCCGCACTCATGGCAAGGGTCCGTCCGTGGCATTAGAGGACCCGCGCCTCCTGGACCACAGGGAGCCCGGTTGCAGTCACAGGTCCCGGTTGCAGTCACAGGAGGCCCGGGTGGATCACAGATGGCTCGGTTGCAGTCACAGGGGCCCGGGTGGATGACGGTGGCCCCGTTTGCAGTCACAGGGGGCCCGGGTGGATTACAGGGGGCCCAGTTGCAGTCGTGAGACTGCCGGAATTAGAGACCCGGCTGCAGTCAAAGTGGGCCTGAAAATATCGTTAGGGGCCCGGTTGCGGACACCGAGGTTAAGGGTGGCCCACAGGGGACCCGCAAGCATGCCAGGGAGCTTGGCCTCAGTCAAAGTTAGTCCAAGTAGACCACTGGGGCCCGCAATCGTGGCAGGGGCCCGGCTGTGTCCGCAGGGGCCCGCAACCTGGGATTGGGGGGCTCGTCGGGTCATTGGGGGGCTTCTCCGAGCATTGAGGGCTTCTCCGAGCATTGGGGGCTCGAGCCCCCCCCAAATATATGGAAACTTGCGCCCCTGAGTGTGCATCTTGATTTGAGTTGGTTTCAGCTCAATACAATGCATGCTTTGCGGGCATACAATACAATACAATATGCATACAATGCATACAATATGCGTTCATATTTATTTCCCAGCGCCTCTTATCTCCCCGTTTTGCCATCATCGGGTGAAGAGGAGGAGCTGGCTGGAGTTCACCCCAGTAACCTGACAGGTCATGTTTGTAAACCTGAGAAGATGATCAAGAATGTGTTGCGTTGGCCTAGTGGATAGAGCGCTGGTCTACCGTGGGAAAGAACATCGGTCCGACGGAGAGCATGCACTTTTAATTGTTTCGTTTCACGAAGAGAATGAACATTAGAACTTCACACATGTTTAGGGGAAGCGGGGGTAACACCGCCATGTGGGGAATCCCGCCATACCCACTAGCGGTGTGGTTACTGGCTGTACACAACGTTTGGCACCATTTCTCAGTGGAAGTTTAGCGGCACATGAGCGTGAGCCCGTTGCAACACGAATTTTGATACGTTTCGGATAATTAGAGGCATATTTTGAAAAAAAAACATCATCTTTTATAAAAAAATTTCCCTGTCATTGAACAATGCCGAAAGTTAATCAGTGATCTAAGGTTTGTAATTTATATTTTTCAGAGCGTTATAGCTTTTGATCTGACTTTGCCGCACCAGGTCGCCATAGCATTCTTACTTTTCCAGCAGTAGTGGCTATTGTCGTTCACTGTCGATGCGGGTAACACCGCCATGCCGTGGTGGTGACCCCAAGGGGTGGCAGAGGTACCTCATTGGATGTCGGGAGCTCATTTGCTTTTTATAAGCATTTGAATGGTTCCAGCTATCATGCAAGCAACTCAGAAATACCGGAATAGCCTAAACCTAAAGCGGAGGTAATGTTTGCCGTGCGCAAATATGAAGTGCAGTTCCAATTACGGTTCTCCGGATTGGCTGCGCTCCAATTAGAAATCCGGATTGGCTGCGCTGTTCTTGACATTACCATCTGCGTTTGGGTGTATGCTGGAAGTAAAACTTGATTTAAATTTGTTGTCGTTTATTTTTACCGAGAAAGCGTGTTCTGTTTCAGACCATCAAATCAACATGTGAGATCACAATGGCTCTGAAGAAAGCAGGGGCGTAGCCAGGATTTCGCTCAGGGGGCGGCGGCCACAAAGGGCCCCTGAAATTCTGCCAAAAGGGCCCCAAAAATGTCGGTAAGCAAGCAAAAAAAACGTTCGCTGCGGTTTTGGCGTCATTTGATCTAAAGAAGGTCGCTTTAAACCAGAGCGACCCTAAGATATCGCCATGACAAGTAATTTGTGTGCCTACCAAATTACTTCAGAGCTAATAGTGCTCGAAAAGCGGAAATGGCCGAATGTATTTCTTCCTCTTCGGAAGAAACTTCTTTTAAATATTGATAGATTTCGGTGTGTTCCACTGAGGAGCATAATCATGCGTAGAAAATTTGGTCATTAATCTATCTCCTCAAATCCGGATCCATAGTAAAGCAAAATAACAAACCTCGGCCTGCGGCCTCGGCAGGTGCCGCTCCGGCGCAGGAGAAGCCGGTGACAATGTACGCTAGGCAAACAGTTCGATTGACAGGCGAGTGTTTTCAGCAGTATGATGCTTATACCAACGCAATGTTGGGAGTTTAGGTCTTGTGTTCTCATTATGACTCCATTTAACACGCGCACTGGAGGGGGGCCTCGGAGGCCCCCCACCTGCTTTTCCGAGGTGGCCGGAGAACCGCTTGTAGCCGAAAAACGAAACGTGGCCACATTTAACAGAATTTAATAGCGCGTCGATTGGTGAAGACTTTTTGAAAATCGGCCGAAAATGTTTTGACTTATAGGCTTTCAAAGTCAGACCTGCATTTTGAGATCGCCGTAAACGCGCGGTCGGACCAGTTAGCTTGCATTGAAGACTGAGTGGTGACGTCATAACGTCATATAAGCGGGACTATATGTCAAGGTCACTTCACATGAAAGTCAACGTCAAGGTCAAAGGTCACAGGTCAAGGTCATATCTGCACTTTCATGGTCACTGACCACTGTGCGTCCGGCCAAATGACGTTACCCCGTCTGACATATATTATGCTATGACGTCATCGGTAGGGTACCCCAATACAAAGGTCAAGGTCAAAGGTCAAGGTCAAAGGTCATTGGGAAAGGTAAATCCTCATTTCCCGCCAAACGGTGGCTACAGTGTTAGTCAAAGTGTAAATAATAAGTAGTATACCATATGGTGACCTTAAAGGTCAATGACCTTGAATGACCTTGACCTAAAAGTTGTGGGGAAGCGTCTTTGAGACCTCTTCTCTATGATCCTTGTCTGTCTTTAGCTTATTCCCGCCATTTTCCTGCATAATCACAGCATTTACCAATCGATCCCAGCATGGCCAATATTTGACCTTTACGACCTCGTTTGACCCTGAAGATATTGACCTAGGTCAATGAAAATTGGTCATCATGTAGATCACCATAGCTCCCACCCACCTACAAAGTGGCATTTTTCTAACCCTCTTAGTTTCCGAGATCTTAGGGGGGCCTACCAGCCCCCCTCCAGTGCGGGTTAGTGCCAGACCCCCTCCAGTGCGGGTGTTAATAACCTGTGTAAGCCTATTTTTTCCTAAATTAGCATGTCTCTGCATACTGCACCACGATCGCCCTATGTTCATATCATCACATAAATAAACACACGTATAATGTTTGTTTTGTTAAGCAAACACTGGGCATGACCAGAAGAAAGGAGATAAAATATAAAATATGATGGGTTTGCCGACCGTATTCCACCTATACGTGCAGATTTTCACCCAATTCAGCCTATTTGTTACCGAGTTAGCTTCGGTAACCCTATGTCCTAGTCCGCATGAGCAGTAACGTCTGCAGTGAATGAGAGCGAAGATACCGTTATAATTGACTGAAGCATGTTAGTATGCCGTGTGTTTGTCTCCTGGTCTAAATTATCCCTTATAGCCTATTACGTGGGGGCGACGCCTTTGGGGGCATCGCGGAACCGAAGGCGATTGTTCGAGCACTTTTTAAGCGAAAGCAATGTTTTGCGTCTCCGGAATGGAAAACCTCGATAGACACTGGTCACGTGACGTCTGCACGTGCTGAACTTCGACCTTGATGATTTAAGTCCATAACAAAAACACCTCAAGAAGTTTAAACAGAATCGTTAGAGCCATTTTTGAGAACATTTTGGTTTTCTAAATTTTCGATTTTTTCCCATAGACTCAACACGTGAAATTTCACATGCAGATTGCACGTGCCTCGGAGTTTTCCTGGGGTGGTGACCCACACCACAAGGTAGGCCAGCACCAGAACCCCAACTCTAGAAAAAAATCACCAAAATCGTACGAGCCGTTTGGGCTGGAACCAAGTTGCGGTTATTTCCAACACTTACAGAAATGCACCCCCTGGAGATGTAGCTCAGTCGATTTTCAATGGAAAATCACAATGCTAAAGCATAGCGATTTTGCCCATTGACAATCGCCTTCGGTTATTCCTTAGAATTCCTACAGTGCATGTGCAGCACAGTGCAGCGTGATAATGCCGTGAATTGGGATTAGCAGATGGTATTCTGTTTTTACTCGCAAAATTTGAGCAAAATCGGTCCAATGGCTCCCGAGATAGCCTACATGACCATAAAACCTAATGCGCATGCGTTCTGACCTTTGTAGTTACCAAGGGTGAAAAACATTCATGCTAAATTTAAGCATGTTGGCCCTCCTCTGTTCATGTCCTCCTCTGAAATATCCTCAGCTTTAAGGCTTATTTTCATAATTTCTACTGCGCATGCGCAGAGCTGTGCAGCTTCAATATGACATTTTTGGTTTACATTCCGTGCTATTCTTTTGTTCACAGAATTTCAAGAAAATCGATCCGTAGGTTGCCGAGATGGTCTCTGTTACCATTAGTTACACTGCGCATGTGCAGTGACCTTTCATTGACCTGAAGACCGGATTCGAAATCTGCATGACCGATTGTCGCTCATTGGTATTGTTCGATATAATTGAACAGAGTGCAACGATATTTATATATCATTTATATGTCTAAACACGGTGGCGGATACAAGGGGCGAGGCTAGGGGGCTTAATCCCCCCATGTGAAAATGCCTAGAGCTATGGCATAGGCGGAGGATGTTTCAAAGCAATGGTGGGGATGCTCGAGCTAATAGGTGAATTCAGCGTGGTAGGGGGCATAGGGGACACGTGCCCCCTTGATCGACCCTCGGTGCCCCCTGAAATGGCCACGGCGCCTCCTTAAACATTCGATGGCGCCGTCTGAAATGTCACTTCCCACTCCCCTAAGATGAGAAAATCTGCGCCCATCGGAAGGATTTTGCGTCCACCTGATAGGTTTTGCCGGTCAAAAGTGAGGCCCCCTGTTCCGGACTACACCCCTTCCCCGGGAAGGTTTCTCCCCTTTCGGAAATCCTTGATCCGCCTATACTCGAGCCCCTTAGCCCCACCCCCCGTACTGATGTTCTGAATCCGCCTATGCTCGAGCTCCTTAACCCCACCCCCATACTGATGTCCTGGATCCGCCTATGCTCGAACTTCTTAGCCCCACCTCCGTACTGATGTCCTGGATCCGCCTATGCTCCATCTCCTTAGCCCCACCCCCGTACTGATGTCCTGGATCCGCCTATGCTCGAACCCCGTAGCCCCACCTCCGTACTTTCCTGGATCCGCCTATGCTCGAGGTCCTTAGCACCACCCCCGTACTGATGTCCTGGATCCGCCTATGCTCCAGCTCCCGAGCCCCACCATATTTTCATATATTGAAAACCTAGTGTGCATGCGTGCCTTATTAAAACCAAACGAGCTATCAAAAATTTTTCATAATTATGGGCCCCCTTGGGCTGGGCCCCCATTGAGGTGGGCTCCCTCTAAGGTTGCCCCCCACACTTTTCAACCCGTTCCTACGCCCCTGGTATCAAGTATGGCGGCGCGAAGTGCTGCCATAGCTGACACAGCTTATTCGCTTCGCGCCGCCATTTATTCGTGCCACCGGAAAAACCCAAAGGGGTGTTCAAGCACCCCCACTGGGACGAGGGTTCAAAGGAGGCACCAGCTGGTTCTGCTTCTTGTGGACAGCCCTTTGGGTTACAATGGACCATACTGGCTGTAGGCTAGATGGGTTATAGAGGCATAATAACCACAAAACATATTGCGGATCACAAATTGTCTGCTGTTTTAAATAAGTCTACAAGCTACACAGGTCCTCGGTGGATTTGGAGGGCCAAACGGGCCCTCGGCATCGTCTATAGAAGCCATACGGAGAACAGTGGATCCCATTGGTTCAAAGGCTCCACTGTTAACGAGGGTCTTGATAGTTAGAGTGGGTCCTACAGTCTAAAAACGTCCCTGCTTGCTACATGGATTCGTATTTAAAGAGGGCCCAGCTGTTCAGACAGCCATGGACAGCTGCTTAGGGTCAGCTATAGCGCTGCTGGCTATCGCTGACCCTGCAAGTCGCAAAGCCCTGGTGCCCAAAGTACCCTGCTGACCATGGTGGCTTTGTCGGTTTAAGAGGACTCAGCTGACCAGGCGGGTCGTACTGTCAACGAGGGCCCTCTTTCAGAGGTTTCTGATGGTCGAAAGATCCCCACTTATCACAGAATGGAGAACTAGAGAGAGCTTGAGAGTGCCCTATCTAACATGAAGTTCCAAGACGGGATACAGAGAATAGTGCAGCTGGGCAGTGCGTCCTCCAGGGGGCTGCCGCCCCAACATCCTCTCTTTGGCCATGTCTCTGTAGGATCTCCAGCTGACCAGAGAGGTCCCTGATGACGATAGAGAGTCTTGTGGAGAACAGTTGGTCCTGCTAGTTCAAAAGCCTTTGTAGGGTCCTGATATTCATGGGCGCTGTGGACCAGTGACCACAATGCCAGTGGTCAGAGTGGTTCCTGCTAGCCACAATGGCCTTCTCGTTTAAAAAGGGCCCAGCAGGTCCGACAGGGCTCTGACGGTTCCAGCTGGCCCTGGGACTCACAGTGGGCCCCGCGGCCAAAAAAACCCTGCTGGCCAGAGTGGCTTTATCATTAAAGAGGGTCCACCTGACCAGACAGGGCTCAAATGTCGACACAGGGCTCTGGGGACCCCGTGGTTTAGACGACCCTCTTTTTAAAAGAGTTTCGATGGTTCAAAGGGCCTTTTTTGTCACAGAATGTAGTGCTGTGGAGTGCTTGAGATGGCCCTGTCTGAAATGAAGTTCCACGGCAGGTCAGAGTACGATTGGGTAGGAGCAGCGCGTCCTTGAGGGGCCCCTCAGGGGGGCCACCGTTCCAATCACCTCTCCTTGGCTACGCATCTGGAGGGGCCCTGCTAGCTATAGAGAGCCCTATGGAAAATAGTCGGCCATACTAGTTCAGAGGCTTTGCTAGATAAAGAGGGTCCTCACAGTCAGAGTGGGCCTTGTGGGCTAAAACGATCCCTGCAAGTTACAGTGGCCTCCTTACTTAAAGAGGGCCCAGCTGGTCCAACAAGGCCCTGAATTTTTTTAGCTAGTTTTAGCTTTTTGGGCCCCGTGACCCAAAAGGCCTGCTGGCCATAGCGGTATTATCGGTTGAAGATGGTCTGGCTGACCAGAGATAGTCCTACTGTCAACGAGGGCCTTGGGTGGGGGGGGCTGATAGTGGTATAGGGGATCCTGTGGTTAAAGCCCTACTTGTCGCAGAAATGGAGTACTGGAGAGGACTTAAGAGGGCCCTGTTAGGCATGTAATTCCACGGCAGGTCACAGAGTATAATAAGGGCGGGCCGCGCTTCGCGCTATCCTCGAAGGGCCATCCGGGCCCTCAAGGGGGCCACTTGAGGGCCCGGATGGCAGCCGCTTCTACTTGGTTACTCCTATGTAGAGGGCCCAGTTGACCAGAGGGCCCTGCGGAGACTAAACGGTTACACTAGCTCAAAAGCTACTCTAGTTAAACATGGCACTGACTGTCAGACTGGGCCCTGTGTGCTAAAATGGTCCCTACTAGCCACACAGCCTCCTTACTGAAAGAGGACCCAGCTGGTCAGACAGGTCCCTGGCAGCTAACCGGGATCTGACAGCCTGCGAGTCGCATTGGGCCCTTTTGCCCAAATGGTCCCGCTAGCCACCGTGGCTTTATCGATTAAACAGGGTCTATCTGACCAAAATGGGCCCTACTTTGGATAGAGGGCCCTGACAACCAATGGTTCAAAGGCTACCTTTTTACTGACGGTTTTGATGGGTAAAAACAGCCCTAATTGTCACAGAATAGAGTGCTGGAGATGGCTTAAGAGGGCCCTGTCTGGTATGAAGTCCCACATTTCGCCCCAGAGCATAGTGCGAGCGGGCAACGCTTAGCGCGGCCGGCATCCTCAGGGAGTCCCTCAGGGGGGCCACCCTAGCCGCCCCCCTTGGCTATGACCCTGGAAAAAACATATAAAAACTGCACGAGGTGCGCTTGAAGCTCGGAATGTCTGACAAACGCTATAAAAGCAGTTGGGGAAAGGGGATGTCCAAAGATATATAATATAACTATATTGATATACTATAGTTACAATAGATATCTACTACAGCTAGGTATAGTAGACCTCTATAGGGATGTCAGTAAAAAAAAGCCAGCATATGGTATCAGATCCCGAGAGCCACACTGCTAGATCGACTAAAAAACATAAGATCGGGGCAAATGGGAAAAATTGTTCCTCCTAAATTAGGTCCTGGTACAGTCATCCCAGAAGAATTCGAGCACGCCTAGCAGAAAGGCTGGTCCGCTTTCAAAACGTTTCTATGGTGAAAAGCTCACGTCTGTTGCGTAAGACTGCAGAAAGGTAGCAGATCAGCCATCCATTCGATCGTGAAACTCGCAGATGCCCGGATGCGGATGTGCTTACAGCAGGATCTGATATCTATAGCCAGGATTGTGGGATAGGGGGCCCAAATGTTCGCTGCCCACGCTCAGAGTCCCATTGCACCAAAATCTCCTATCGATGATGTACTCCCGATCACACAATTCAACAAAAAATAGAAACCATCTCGACGCAGAAAATTATGCTCAATAATGCCGACAAGCTCTCCTGCGAAAAGGGCGACGGAAGGGCCTGAAAAAGAAAGGAAGCCGCGGATACATAAGACCAAGAAAAACTGGGCAAAAAGGCGCAAGACATAAGTGTCCTACCGAAATGAAAATGAGGAAATTTGCATGTATTATGAAGAAGGTGTTACCGGCCGGAATGAACTCCGGTTGCAGTGTGGATCGTACCGTCACAGGACACATGAGGCTTGCAGCGATGGGTCAAGTTCAAAGGGGTTTGTGTGTGTTTTTATATGAAGAAAAAAATTTCGGAACTATATTTTAGAATTAGATTATTTGCATTTCAGCGCTCTAAACGATCTGCGGTTTTTGTTTTGATTTCTAGTTTGCTAGTGGATGCACATGAATGTTCATTTCTGTAGTTACATTATATCACTGGCGTAGGAACTTGTGGGGGGGCACCGGTGCACGGTACACCCCCCTTAAACATAAATTTTAGCACTAAGTCTATGACGTTGACTGGAGGGAAATGGGTTGAAAAGCTCATGATGACCCCTTGAATTCGGACGTTCCGCCGTCACTGATTACCAAACCGTGTTCCTCATGTTTTAGGGACATGTGTGATTTGTGGCTTGATTTGTGCTATACCTGAAAGTTCACTGGATATGGGCTTAGTTAGATGTTAAGCCAGTAATATACGTCATGCGAGGTTTCAAACACGAGCCCTTTCACATATATTTGTGATAGAAATTTGTATCGCACGAATACAGAAATTCGCGTTTTTAAATATGATTGATAATCGTCCTTGGAACCATTATCCCTACTGTAGGGACTAGAAACTTCAAGATAAACACAAATGTATAGATACTTGCATTCACAAACTGCAACACGAATTTAGAACGAATTTAGAACGCCATAGAAGTGATATGTCAGGGGTTGCCGCCGGCATAATAGGGGTTAAGACCGCCACCCATGGCGGTGTTGCCTTCATATTTATAAGACACTCAGAAATGCACTACTCACTATGAAGTTTTATTTTTAGTTTAAAGATATAAGTCAAATTAGGAAGGTATTCCTTGGTGCCAAATTGATCTCAAAATGGATCGAAAGTAAAGAAATGGTCATTTAACACAAAACATGCTTTTGGGAACAGCAAATGCGTATGGTGGCGGGCTTACCCCTACTTCCCCTATAAGGGAGAAATTTGAATTTCAAAATGACTTGCCTCCTTCACATTGACATGTGGTTCTCCTGTGCTAAAATGGCGTTAGCCGAGGCCGCAGGTTGAGGTCATTACCCTTGTTTGTATGGTTTCTTACGAAAATATTTTATAATTTTATAAGCTGTTTATTTCCGAATATTTAGGAAGGTAGTTATTAGGGCTAAGCTTAGGGGAAGTGGGGGTAAGGCCGCCACCATAAGGGTTTGCTGTTCCCAAAAGCATATTTTGTGTTGAATGACAATTTTGTCACTTTTGATCCATTTTGAGATCAATTTGTCACCAAGGAATGCCTCCCTAATTTCACTTATATCTGTAAACTAAAAATTAATGATTTCAAAGTAGGGCTTTTTTAAGGAAAAGTTGGTGGGGGATTTCTTTTGCTGGCCATTATAGTGTCTCCACGGGAGCAAGACCCCATTTTGAGGGGGTTTAATACAACTTGGACGTGTTGGTGTTAAACTTGTTGCTCGATTTTTGTTTTATTCCATGTCTAGAGATTGTAGATGCTGCCCAGGGCTGCCAGGTTTTTTTCAGCGGAAAAGGTCAAACCGAGTTAGAAAAAGGGCCAAAGAGGGGCAAAATTTTATTTCCACTAAAATAGCCAAATAAATACCACAAAAAGCCAGATTTGAGGCTAAAACGACCCCTAGCGGTAATAATAAAACCACAGAAAATGCGAAATGTATCACTGTTTAAAACTAATTTTTGACAGTTTGATATTGACTTGACGCAATATTTTTAGCTCACTACTCATTTAATAGGAAGCCGCGTGGCCATCAAATGATTGTATCCACATAACCGGAACATTTTTTTGGATCATCAATCACCCCGAGTTTTTGTATAAGGGGCCCCGAAATTCATTGTCAGGGAGCACCCAAAAGTTTTTCTCAGAGTGCTCCCGGGAGTCAGGGAGGACATCCGAGAGCTAATCTTGGGGCTCTGAGGGTAATTCCCAGAGCTGCTCCCGAGTGTATGCATAAATGCATAAATGCATAACTTCCACAATATGACAAGGTCATTAGGGTCTACAAATCCGTTGTCTCGGAATTTTGATATTGTTGACCTAAGGTGGGGTCAATTTTTTGGTCACAACATTATAAGTCTATGGTGAAAAATAGAATGGGCTCGTTTTCAGTAAATACTGGATAGATTAAGCTGAAAA
This sequence comes from Lepas anatifera, assembly GCA_034440635.1. Lineage (NCBI taxonomy): Eukaryota > Metazoa > Arthropoda > Thecostraca > Lepadidae > Lepas > Lepas anatifera. The sequence continues at coordinate 6,674 of JAOTON010000714.1, read as the reverse complement.
TCCTCAAACCATCTATTCTTGCCACAATCTTGATCATTAAGTTGAGTTTTGGAGCATCTGACCTCTCCAAGGTCATGTCAGGTCACGGGAGTATAGAGAGATTATTTTGCCAATAACTTCTCACTGAAATAAGATAAAGCTGCCATTTTGCTTACATTGTGCTTATATTGTCACAGGGAGCCGATTGGTATGTAGCCTGACCATACAAAGTCACCCTTGACCTAGCTCGAGGTCAGTTCAATTTCTCAATTTGACCTAGCAAGCTCATATTATACATTATTCGATTCGCCACGATGGGAAGAATCTAATGATGTATAAATATTTTCTCTAACTCCGCTGAGTAAGTATCCAGAGGGGGAAACGTACACTGCCCTGTTGTAAACCTATGGAACATTCTTTTACCTATGCTGACCTCAATATTGGCCTGACATAAGAATAATTCCTATAATTTCCCTTCGTCTTGTCAAGAGCTTTCGAACGTCGTCCGTAATTTTTCTTTAGCATTCCTAGGAAATGAGATACGGAGGGGGCGAAATGAGTAGATAAGTCATATTAGCATGTGTATTTACATTTTTTAATTTATACCTTGCACGGCCAGACCCCCAAAGCTATTCCTGGCCCCTTGAGGAGGCCCTTGCTTTCTTACCCTTGCTATGCTGTAAATGAGCAAACTACCAAAACAATAGGCGCCTGAGATAACTATCGCCTTGGATTACTCTGTCATTGTTATTTTAAACCTTTCATATCTATTTTTCTTTTTTGGGATTATGCTCATCGATGTCTGTCATTTTCCTTGTTTGTCTGGTTTCCTACAAAAATATTCGAAAGCTGCTTATTTCAGAATATTTAGGACCATAGTTATTGGGACTAAGCTAAAAGATTGAAAACCAGCTGAAGTTCCAAGTTTCCTGTTCGATTTGCTATTATGGATGCTAAAATTGGATTAATTTTTGCCTTTCCTTCAGTGATGGTGCCTGATTGATATGTTTCAATTTGTTTTTTTTTGGTACGCAATGGGCAAAGATAAATTTTTCCGAGGCATATGATTTTCGAAAATCTTCTTTGAGCCTAGGATCTCAAGCGGTATCTCTGGATTGTATTCTAAAATCTAAAAGAAATGGAAAGGAAAAAGGGTGCTCAATAAAAAGGATATATGAGTGTGCCCCAGATGCTATATAAAACCTGTTCCTTGGACGGTCCTTCTGATGAAACCGCTCACTTACTCCTCCCTAGCCATTGGTTGGAGATACCGGGGCTTGGGGAGGTGAGTACTTCCTTGGACTGAAGGTCTCTGATAGGCTTACTTACTTACTTATGGCTTTTTATAAGGCGTTCTGTGCATAGCACCTTTGCCCGCCTCTAAAGGAGTGTGTGGGAGAATTTTAGAATTTTGCGTGAGGGCAAGCTACGTTAGTCTGTTAAAGCAATGGGAGTTATTTCAAGTAATGGGTTGCAAGATGTTTCAGCTTGCGACTGTACTGGTCGTGGCAATGGCATAGCCATGCCAGGAGAGGTCTTTTAATAAAATTAGACCCGCAGAGTGCGAAGGTTATCTCTGTGGTTGAAGACCTTAAATTTGGAATTTGGATTTTAGAATTTAGAATTTTGTGTGTCAGCTACTAATGTCCGCTCGTCTACGTTACTCGAAATCCTCCGTTAAATCAATAATTTTCATACTTTAGAAACTGCGCTAAACACCTGGCCAGGGTGCCGCGAATTTACCCTGCAACCCGGAGGTGAGGTTGCAGCTCCCCTCTCCGGCTGGGCAGAGTGTTAGAGTGTTAGTAAGAGTATGAGTGTGGTTAGCATAGAGCCGCAGGGAAAGGTATCACTGCGGTGAAGAAATATAACCTATTTAACCTAACCTGATTTCAAAGCTAGCCTAACATAACCTATCCTTAGCCTATGATATACCATTTAAAGGTTAAACAACTATTGCTTAAATTTTGCAGTGGATCATCTATGACATGAATGGTTAATTTGAAAATAGGCAAGTCCTACTTGGGGGTGCACCATGCACCATTCATCATATATACTGGGAGGGGTGATTTATAGAAACTTCTCTAGCCCAGAGTCCTTTAGAAATGTAAAGAGTTTTTCGAGTAGCTCAGGATGGTCGTTACCGAGCAGAGTTTTTAGGTCTACAGGGATGTTTTGGATTCGGCAGTAATCTAGCATGGGTTGCCGATGGGTATTGTGCTGGGGACAATCGATGAGAATGTGATAGGGATTCTCCATTGCGTCGCAGGTACCACAGGTACCCGCGTTCCAATAGGCATTTAATTTTGTGTGTCCATTTCTGAGTCTGGTTAGAATAACCTCGCGCCGGCGACTCTTTTGGTTGGAACTGGGCCAGTAGCCGATGTGAGGCTTGATATAGAATAGGTGGGCGCTGTGGTTTGTGGTCCAGTTATTTTGAATTTGCTTCCGGATACTGTCCTGGAGGAGAGCTTTGCTATCATCTCCAGACCACATTAAGGGTGCGATTTCTCTAAGTTCTAGGGACTTTTTTGCCTGCTCATCGGCCTTTTCATTCCCTTGAATTTTGCAGTGGCCCGGGATCCAAAGAAAAGATACATCAGGGGTATCATCGATACCTTTCTGAATATCTGCTATAACGTGGTGGCTGGGGTTGACTACGTTACTGACGGCCTGCAGGACAGATTTAGAGTCTGAACAGATGACGGCTGAGTCAGTGGCGTAGCCAGGATTCGGCCAAGGGGGTCCGACTACCGTCGGGGGCCCCTAGGCCGGGGGCCCCCTTAGTAGTCGGGGCCCATCTCCTATATATGTCGTATAATATTTTGGCATTATAACATTTACACGACGGAAATTTTTATATCCATTTTTAAGTGTTTGTTATTATTTTGTTTATAGTTCTATTTTTCTCGATCCAACCAAGTGTTGGTAAGTTTAGGTCACCAAATATTAAGGCTGGCCCATACCTATTTGACAGCGTGGCTATAATAACAGTTTTGTGGCACATTTCGGGAAATCAAATGTTGCTGCGTGCATGATGTTAAACCTGACTTTACCTCAATTCACTCTGGTAATCAGCTATGAAGTCATTGAAGGTCAGTCGTTTTGAGTACGAATAAATGGTCTTCTACGGAAAATGATTACCAATTTTTTCCGGGTGTCGAATTAATGAACTCTTTAATCAGAAAGTTTCCAAAGAAATGGAAAAAATGAATAAAAATACAAGGGATATGGTGGATGGTGGTGTATTCCGGACGTCATATAACGTCTATTCCGCGGAAAGATCCTGATGAATTCACCACAGTTACTTTCTTACCCTTGCTATGTTGTAAATGAGCAAATTGCCAAAACAATAGGCCCCTGAGATAAGTATCGCCTTGGATTACTCTGTCATTGTTATTTTAAACCTTGCATACCTATTTTTCTTTTGGGATTATGCTCATCAATGTGTGTCATTTTCCTTGTTTTTCTGGTTTCCTACGACAATATTTGAAAGTTGTTTATTTCAGAATATTTAGAACGGTAGTTATTGGGACTAAGCTAATAGATTGAAAACCAGCTGAAGTTCCAAATTCCCTGTTCGATTTGCTATTATGGATGCTAAAATTAGATTAATTTTTGCCTTTCCTTCAGTAATGGTGCCTGATCGATATGTTTCAATTTGTCTTTTTTGGTACGCAATGGGAATACATAAATTTTTCCGAGGCATATGATTTTCGAAATCTTCTTTGAGCCTAGGATCTCAAGCGATATCTCTGGATTGTATTCTAAAATCTAAAAGAAACGGAAAGGAAAAAGGACGCTCAGTAAAAAGGATATATGAGTGTGCCCCAGATGCTATATAAAACCTATTCCATGGACAGTCCTACTGATGAAACCGCTCACTTACTCCTCCCTAGCCATTGGTTGGAGATCCCGGGGGCTTGGGGAGGTGAGTACTTCCTTGGACTTTAGGTCTCTGATAGGCTTTGCACAGGGCTTGTACTGCTATGCCAGTGTTAAGCCACCCAGGACCATCACCCACCGCTCCCCCCTGACTCCTGAGTCGAGCAGAGATCTCCAGGGGCCTAGCACTTGACACGGCGCCGAAACCAGTATCAGGGACCCCGAAAACAACACTTTTCCCGCAAATCCCGTACTTACGTCCCCCAAAACCAGCATTTGGGGGTACCATGAGACTACCTACTGGGACTCCCTGGAACTTACTCTCGTGGGGCCCTGAGGATAACTTTGAGGGGAGGGGGAGGAAGGAGAGGAATGCTCGCTGAGATTAGCTTTTGGGGACACTTGAGGGCAGCTTCTGGGGACCCCTGAGACTAACTACTGGAGACCTCGTGAGACTAATTGTCGGATCTCTGAGATTAGCTCTCCGGCCCTCCTTACACTAGAACTGAAAGGTCCCCTGAAAATAACTCGGGTTTCCGAGATCAGTTCTTGGGGGACCTGAGACTAGCTCTGGGGCTGCCTAAGACCAACACTTGGCGCTACTCACAAGGTTAATTTCCGGCCCCTCTCCCGATTAGATCTCAGGGAGTCTCTGATACTGATTCACGGCGCCTCTTGATCAAAACTGGGGGCCCCTGAGAATCTCTCGGGGCTCCTGAGATTAGTTATTCGGCAGCACCTCTGAGACTAATTATTGGGCCCCCTCCCCAGATTTACTCTGGAGGGGGCTGAGACTGACTATCGTGGCCATCCAGATTAGCTCTTGGGGTCCTCTGAGGCTGTCTTTGGGGTGGGGGAGGGGACTGGGAATGACTTCCGACAGCCCTCTGAGACTAACCCTGGGTCGCCCCCTGAGACTAACACTCGAGGAGGGAGGCGTGGAAGCACCCCTGAGACTGAGTATTTGGCACGGCACTCCCGAGACTGCCTCTCGGAAGCCCAGATTAGCCCTCAGAGGTCTAAGGCTAACTCGGAGCCGTGAGACCAAAATTCGGAAGCACCTCTGGGAATTACTCTCAAAGCCCCAAAATTAGCTCTTGGACGAACCGGAGACTAGCTCCCGGGAGCACTCTGAGACTAACTTTTAGGTGCTCCCTGAGATTGACTCTCGGGGCCTCTTATGCAACAACTAGGGGGGCACAGTCTCAGGCTAAATCTCGAGGGTTCCCAAGATTACCCCTCAGGGGCCTCCTGAGATCAGCACTCTGCGGATCAAATGAGACTAGCTCTCGGACCCCTAGATTAACTCTCGGGGCCACCTGAAAGTAAATATTGACTCCTGAGAGAGACGCCCGTAAGAGTATGGGACCGAATATCGGGGGTCCTCTAAGACTGACTCTCAGGGTCCCCTTGACCGACCCTTGGGGTTCTCTGAGACTGACTCTCATGGAGCCCCCTGAACTAGTCTGTCGCGGGGTCCTGAGAACCACTCTCTGGGGACCCTAGGACGAGCTCGGCCCCCTGAGACCGACTCTCGGGGCCCCTGAGACCGACTTTTGGGATCCCCTGAGACTAACTCTCAGGGACCCCCTGAAATCTACTTTTGGGGTCTTGAGACTGACCCTCAGGGCGGGGCCCTGAGGCCGACTCAGGACGCCCTGAGAACGAATCTTCAGGGGCTTCTGAGACTGATTCTGGGGGCCCCGTGATCAGAGAATGCTTTGCAGTGGTTTAGATTGGCCCAAAGGGGTTCTCGGACTCCTAGAACCCCTTGGCTACGCCACTGCATCCACACATTCGGGGGCCCGCCGAGATCAGCGCTTGGAGGCCCCTGAAATCATTGCTCCTCCCCCCCGATACCAATACTCCGGAGCCCCTGGATACTGATGCGCGGGGCTCCTAAGACCAAGCTCGGGGTTCCGCTTAGATCAGGTTCGGGGGCATCCTTAGGCCTATGCTTGCACTTTTCTCAGGAGTAACTCGACACCGTTGTTTGGGGGGCCCAGATCAACATTCGAAGGCCCCCGAGACTAATGCTCGGTACTCTGGAGCCCCTCGATACCAATGCTCGGGGACCCTGAGCCCAAGCCTGGGCCCCTGAGACCAAACTCTGGGTCCCATGGGGCCAATTCTCGGGCCTCGCTCATAAGTCCCCTCGATATCGATAGCCGGGGGATACCCCGAGATCAGTATTGTCCCCCCCCACTTCCCGAGATCAATGTTCGCTGCTCCGGAGCCATCGGTACCAATGCTCGGGGATCCCTGAGACCAGCTCTGGGGCCCCTAAGACCAAGATCGAAAGACCCGTGAGACCAAGCTCAGGGCCCCTGAGACCAAGCTTGGGGGACCTGAGACCAAGCTCGAGGAGCCCCCTGAGACCAAGCTCGGGGGCCTGAGACCAGGCTCAGGGGCCCCTGGTACCAAACTCGGAGGGCCTCGTGACACCAAGCTCGGGGCCCCCTGAGACCAAGATCGAAAGGCCCGTGAGACTAAAGCTCGGGGGGTCCCTGAGACCAAGCTCGGGGGGCCCCTGAGACCGAGCTCAGGGGCCCCGAGATCAATGTCCGGTTCCCTAGAGTCTCGATACCGATGATCAGAGGCCCCCTGAGACCAAGTTCGGGGGTCCCCTGAGACCAAGCTCGGGGGCCCTGAAACTCAGCTCCTGAGGCCCCCTGAGACAAAACTCGGAGGACCCCTGAGACCAAGATAGAAAGGCCCCTGAGACTCAGCTCGGGGTCCCTGAGACCAAGATCAAAAGGCCCGTGAGACTAAAGCTCGGCGTCCCTGAGACAAAACTCGGAGGGCCCCTG
>JAOTON010000713.1:2177500-2330520 GCA_034440635.1 Lepas anatifera | reverse complement strand
ATGGTACCGAAGTGCATTAATTTCTGACTCGTTCTATTGTGTCACGCAATCATTATCAAGAATAATACATATTTTTCAGCTCACAGTTCAAACATTCATCTTTGAAAAATACCATTGCATAAAACGAGCTTGATAACACAGACACTTTCAGTTACCGTACACTACCTTTACGACATGGAGAAAATATCAACACTTCACAGCTGTTAAGACACGAGCAAGTACATTTACGCACCGTTAAAAAACAATAGTTAGCATAGAAACACACTGCATGTACCTGTTGTCATGATGGTCTAGCTCCCTCCCATAGTGTTAGTGATTGTTGTGGATTGAGTTGGATATTGAGGGTGGGTTTCTGCTGATCGATGTAAAGTGATTCTAGGATGGCTAGTTTGTGGGTGTCGTCGGTGGATGCGATGATAGTAGTGTTGTGGACAAGCATGTCCCGTGTCAGTGATGTGCTATGTTTGTCATTCATGTGTTGTTTGACTGTGCCGTGTTGGAGGTGCGTGGTTAAGCGCCGGGACAGGGTCGTTGTTGTCACACCAATGTAGTGGGCAGCATGAGGTCGGCAACCTTCATGGGGGGCAAGTGAATTTGTACACTGCATTGGTGCGTTTCAACGTCCCTGTCGGGGCTGAACTGTTGCGCATGATAAGGTGTTTTGTTTTTTGTGACGTGTAGTATATGTTGAGATGTAGTACTTCTTGGTCTTTGCACTGCGTATTGTGTCTTATGATATCTTTGAGTACTCTTTCGTCAGTTTTGTGTGAGGTGTTCATTAGGCCATGTCGTGATCACCACCTTTTCACAGGATCTTTGATTACCGGGTGTTTTTCTAATGTATTGATGGCCGCTGATTACGATTTTCTGGTCGAAAATGTCGAATTTGAAAAATATTTGCCCGCGCAAGCCGTTTGAAATTCTTCCGGTTTGCCAAAATTTCGACGTTTTCATATCTCACGGACAATAAAATGCAACTAATGTATTGAAAGGGCTCCAGAACTTTAAAACCATTGAATCGGAACAATTTGAAACCTTTTTGGCTCCTTGAACTATGTATTTACCCGAAAAATACCTTGGAAAGACAGGGATGTTTGAGCTTAAAAGATGATAATAGATGGCGCGCATGACGCAGCCGTCAATCAGTGTCCCGCTACGTCGCTTATGACAAGAAGCTATTAGCCAAAGGAGCGGGATATAGGATTTGAGCCTATTATGAATTCGATGAATGAACATTTACCTTCCAAGATGATCTAGATTTCTCTTGCTTGCAGTTTTAAATATTATTGGTAATGGTTGCTTTCAAAGCAGGTCCAATTCAGATCAGCCTTTATATATATAGATCAGGTATCTCAGCATTTAGTCACGGCGGATCAATTTGAAGTATTATAATTTATGCAAGAGCCAGTCGATTATATTTAGATTAGTCTTGCTATCACTAGCAAGGAAATACCGTATTTCGGGGAAAAATGAAGCTACACGACACCCAGATTGCCGTCAAGCCACGTATGCTGCCGCATAATCAGCTCTCGACTGGGGCTGACGTTGTCGGTCGAATTATGATGCTGCGACTTGAAGAGATGGAGGCCAGGGAAGTGGACGAATTTCATGTTTCAATAGCTTCAATATTCGAACCGACCGCTGATGAAGTTACCAAGACTTACAGAAGAGCATCTGTGCCAGCAAGAAACAGGTACAAAGTTCGCTGTGAAATAAGGAAGCATTATAATTGAAAAGAAACGATCAGAAGGCGCCTACAAAACATGAAGATATTGTAAGCATGGACAAAGGATGACAACATTGTTTAACATATCAAACAGAGCTCCACCATCAAAGGTATCGGCAAACATAAATTTCTGGAAGACCAGCGAGGAGCACAGAGGTTGTATATTGGTGGCTTGGATGCAGTCGTGACAGACCATTGGAGACGGCAGCAGCTGAGGCAAGGGACTGCTGCTGTCGTTGTGGCTACCAGGAGTTCTCCGGATGTTGCGTTCTGACGGAGCTGAAGCTGCGTCAGAACGTAACGGCACCATTGACAGCGACCGCTGGTGGTATATGCAGCAGCGACCTTCCTATTTGTAGCATCACACCAGCTGCTGACAGACGCCGCACGCGAACAGGCTCTGGCAGGTATAAATCAATCTCGGAAAGAAAACTTATTTCTAAATGTTACACGGAAGTCGTTTATAGACTTGTCCGGGTGATTGTCATATTATTGTGCTCGAATACGGACGAGCCGGCCTCCCGATCAGGCCTTATGGGCGGCAGGAGCAGTGACTTGCCGCAGCTGCTGCCGTCTCCAACGGTCCGTCACGACTGCATCCAAGCCACCAATAAACAACCTACGTGCTCCTCGCTAGTCTTCCAGAAATTTCTGTTTGCCGATACCTTTGATGGTAGAGCTCTGTTTGATATATTAAACAGTGTTGTCATGCATTGTCCATGCTTACAATATCTTCATGTTTTGTAGGCGCCTTCTGATCGTTTCTTTCCAATTATAACGCTTCCTTATTTCACAGCGAACTTTGTACCTGTTTCTTGCTAGCACAGATGCTCTTCTGTAAGTCTTGGTAACTTCATCAGCGGTCGGTTCGAATATTGAAGCTATTGAAACATGAAATTCGTCCACTTCCCTGGCCTCCATCTCTTCAAGTCGCAGCATCATAATTCGACCGACAACGTCAGCCCCAGTCGAGAGCTGATTATGCGGCAGCATACGTGGCTTGACGGCAATCTGGGTGTCGTGTAGCTTCATTTTCCCCGAAATACGGTATTCTCCTTGCTAGTGATAGCAAGACTAATCTAAATATAATCGACTGGCTCTTGCATAAATTTTAATACTTGAAATTGATCCGCAGTGACTAAATGCTTAGATACCTACTCTATATATGGCTGGCTGATCTGAATTGGACCTGCTTTAAAAGCAACCATTACCAATAATATTTAAAACTGCAAGCAAGAGAAATCTAGATCATCTTGTGAAGGTAAATGTTCATTCATCGAATTCATAATAGGCTCAAATCATATATCCCGCTCCTTTTGCTAATAGCTTCTTGTCATAAGCGACGTAGCGGGACACTGATTGACGGCTGCGTCATGCGCGCCATCTATTATCATCTTTTTAAGCTCAAACATCCCTGTCTTTCCAAGGTATTTTTTCGGGTAAATACATAGTTCAAGGAGCCAAAAAGGTTTCAAATTGTTCCGATTCAATGGTTTTAAAGTTCTGGAGCAATTTCAATACATTAGTTGCATTTTATTGTCCGTGAGATATGAAAACATCGAAATATTGGCAAACCGGAAGAATTTCAAACGGCTTGCGCGGGCAAATATTTTTCGAATTTGATATTTTAGACCAGAAAATCGTGATCAGCGGCCATCAATACATTAGAAAACGCCCGGTAATCAAAGATCCTGTGAAAAAGTGGTGATCACGACATGGCCTAGTGTTCATATAGTTTTTATAGAAGACGTTATGGGTAACTTCGCTGTTTGTGGATGTTTTGTCTCTTTGTTGGAGTTGCCTGTTGATCTCGGCGTCCACTGCGTTATTTGTGAAGCCATTATTGACAAGTAGCTGTTTCACTCGAGTAAACTCCTCTCTCATCTTCCCATTGGTTGAGCTCTGTCCTATTACCCTTTTCACAAATGCACGCAGAACACTAGTTTTATAACGCTCCGGGCATTCACTATTTCCATTAATTGTTGTGCCATTGTTAGTAGGTTTTCTGTACACGCTTGTTACAAACTTAGAGTCGTTAGACTCTACTAGTACGTCCAGAAAGGGCAATACGTTATCTCTGCTTAGTTCATATGTGAAATGGAGAACCCAATTGCGGTCAAAATTCTCAATCAAGACTTTAAGATGTTCAAAGTCTCTGACCTCTATGAATATGTCATCACAGTAGCGGGCAAAAGTAAAGAAGGACGTCTCCTTGTCGCTCAAAACTATGTTTTCTACATATGACATATAGAAGTTGGCGAATAGTGGTCCCAATGGCGATCCCAGGGCCACTCCCTCCTTTTGGGTGTATAGCTTGTCATTTGTCTTTGCCAATGAACTTTGGTACCATTTTACATAATCTTTCACCCGATAACAGAATAACTACACGAAAACTCGAAAAACTGCAAAGACAAAGCATCTAAATGTGAAACTTCCGTAATATTTAATCGTCAATGCATCAAGGAGAACATTTTGCCGAAATACTCGAATACATACATACATATATATATATATATATATATATATATAGTATATGATATACATCATATTACATTATTATCATTCCATTATTATTATTACATTATTGCTGTGCATTTTATCTTTTGACCTCCAATATCGTGAATATTTCTGCGCCCTGCCGGTGAGTATAGCACATTTAGGTTACTAAAGAGCCTAAAATGTAGCAAATGAAATGAAATGGAAGTAAGTTTTAGGAGATGTTCACCAAATCTACCAGGTCTTATTTTGGGTTGATGAATAGACTTTAGAATAAGGATACATAAGAAATACTTATTCCTGATGATAATTTCCTGCTATTGACGTGAGATTCAAAATTGGAGCACATGGTATACGATACATTATTCTTCAGCACGGCTTTCCTACCGCTCACCGTTTTCACTCTGTAATTCTTTCTCCTTCGCCACATTTTTCCCCGCCGTGCGGAGGAGGCTGTGTGGGTGGAGTGAGTTATCGTCTGAAGTTCAAATGACGTCACAAGTCTGAAATAAAAGGCAGTGTGGCGCCCTTGTTAATGCCTGAGAAGGCGGCGCGGACAGAAATGCAATTGTGTGTCGGCGAGTGGGTTACGATTGACTCGGAATCGGCTCCTGACGAGGTCAAATGCTTAGCAGTCCGGCCAGTTGAAGGCGCTTGACTGAGAAATGAGGCTTAGAAGGCGAAAGCTATCCAGAAATACACCAGGGTTCAGCTGTTCTAAAGCCCAAATAGATTGTCATTCAATGCATGACTCCACGCTATCTTAGGAAGTGTTTTGAATACCACTCCGCTAATATTTTTTCCAAAGCGGGAGGAATGATTTTACAACGCAACAACGAATTTCGCACAACATATATTTCACATAAATGTTACCAAAACTTTTGATCTGGCTCGCACTGGGTCATATTACTATGCCAAGTCAGAGGAACTCGCTGATAAAATTATAATAATATGTTTTTAACACGCGCACTGGAGGGGGGCCTCGGAGGCCCCCGCCACCTGTTTTTCCAAGGTGGTCGGAGAACCGCTTGTAGCCGAAAAACAAAACGTGGCCACATTTAACAGAATTTAATAGCGCATCGATTGGTCAAGACTTTTGAAAATCGGCCGAAAATTTTTTGACTTATAGGCTTTCAAAGTCAGACCTGCATTTTGAGATCGCCGTAAACGCGCGGTCGGACCAGTTAGCTTGCATTGAAGACCGAGTGGTGACGTCATAACGTCATATAAGCGGGACTATATGTCAAGGTCACTTCACATGAAAGTCAAGGTCAAGGTCAAAGGTCACATGTCAAGGTCATATCTGCACTTTCAAGGTCACTGACCACTGTGCGTCCGGCCAAATGACGTTACCCCGTCTGACATATATTATGCTATGACGTCATCGGTAGGGTACCCCATTACAAAGGTCAAGGTTAAAGGTCAAGGTCAAAGGTCATTGGGAAAGGTCAATCCTCATTTCCCGCCAAACAGTGGCTATAGTGTTAGTCAAAGTGTAAATAATAAGTAGTATACCATATGGTGACCTTAAAGGTCAATGACCTTGAATGACCTTGACCCAAAAGTTGTGGGGAAGCTTCTTTGAGACATCTTCTATGAACCTTGTCCGCCTTTAGCTTATTCCCGCCATTCTCCTGCATAATCACAGCATTTACCAATCGATCCCAGCATGGCCAATATTTGACCTTTTACGACCTTGTTTGACCTTGAAGATATTGACCTAGGTCAATGAAAATTAGTCATAATGTAGATCACCATAGCCCCCACCCACCTACCAAGTGGCGTTTTTCTAACCGTCTTAGTTTCTGAGATCTTAGGGGGCCTACCAGGCCCCCCTCCAGTGCGCGTTAGTGCCAGACCCCCCTCCAGTGCGGGTGTTAAGCAGTCATTGTGGATCTTGAAACATTGCAACTAACCTGGCATCGTTCAAATAAAATTTTAAAATAGTATTAGCAGAAATTGGGCTAAGTTAGAACTTGTTCTGTATTTCACTCAGTCAGGGCCGGGGCACAAGTCTCATTTATGTAAGCACCTTCGGACAAGCAACATGAGCACTTAGGTTAAGGGTTAGATTTGACGTATATCGCTCAAGGGGCCTACACTTTTCTAAAAGGCAGTGGATCCTAAACGGAAGCTCATTGCGCTATTTTCAGCACGGGGTAGGGCAGGAAAATCATCAGAGCCATGTGGGGATGAGGTGGCTTAATGGATAGCACCCTTGTCTTCTAAGCCACCGGTCCCGGGTTCAGAGTCCCGGCGGAGCCTCTGAATAGGTCGATCTGATCCCCAAAATCCCTTCTAACAGGGTGAAAGTTGGCGACGCCGTGTGACCCTGGCAAATGGTGCGTCGTTAAACCCCAATAATTATTATTACATCAGAGCCATGTCGGCACGTCGGGAGGTTAAAATAGAAAAGGGTCGACACAGCGTTACATTCCCAAATGTTTTTTTGGCTGAACTTTTGAGGAGGGATTCTCACAATCGGGGTTTCATAGAAAGGGGTTTCACCTCCAAGAACATAAGTACAATGAAGAAAACTGCTTCGTTTACGGTTATCATAGAAACCAGTGAAGAAACAGTCAGAAAATATGAACCTGGTGACCCAAAATATCAGCCTAAAACAGACACAGAAAGGCCGAAAGAGTCAAATAACAGACACTGGGCCACCAATAAAGAACTGTTCCAGAGCATTTAAAGTGATAGTCTTCAGTAATTGTGATTTTATTGCACTACCGAGCCACACGTATGCTGCACACACGTGCACAGGAGGGAAGACTACTGCGCCACTGTGTCGTGTGCGTTCTGAGAGTGACTGATACAGTGGCGGATACAAGGGGGAAGGGGGGCTCAAGCCTCCCCCTGAGTGCCTTATCAAAGTGTCAGACAGTGTCAATGCCAGAGTGCCTTCAGTTAATGCATAGCCGGAGGCTGTTCCGAGGCGATGACGGGGAAGGCTCGAGCCCCTAGCCCCTCCCGAAATGTTGTCCTGGATCCGCCTCTGGGCTGACTTGTTGACCCGCTCTAAAGTACGTCCCACGCGTCAATGTTTCCGGCGTTGGAGCTCTGCCCTTGCAGCGGGGCCATTCTAGGGTTTTAGCCAAGACTTGTCTGTTCAAGCCCTGAGTAATGTTGCGTCAATATAGCTTTGATGCAGTCCATTTGGAGACAGATTGCTTACAGTCTACTTTTTAGCATGCACTCTGCAAACTGAGAATATTGTGAATTATGATGACGGAGTTGCGAGGGCGGGGCTCATTAACGTGTATGGGTACCTAGCATTCAGAGCGGATTTTCCGGAATACGAGCGGAAAATATTTCGGAACAGTGTTTCGTGTTTAATGTTAAGCAGTAATAGTATTTGATATTTGCAGTATCAGTAAAACGGATTATAATGCGCTTGAATCCTCCTGCATATACTCTTGCATGTTCGCCTAGCTTGCTTCAGGTCACTTGACCTTAACTTACGTTTAAATTTCGAAGGTCAATAAATCGTCTGAGGATCATCCGCGTGCACAGGAACTGGTAATACCAGTATACGTAAATACGTGAGTTAGATCGCACAGGCGAAGTTCATTTGAGTTTAGTGACCTTGTTTGGTGTTTGATGCGGCTTCTGATCTTGGGTGATCATTGACAACACACTCTCAAAGGCAAAACAGCTTGGTGGCTGGCTATCGATAAATAACAAGATTGCAATCAAATTTGATCCTGCTAGATCATGGCCTTGTTTGAACTCGAAATGATGATACATCAGAAAATCAGAAAGGTAAGTGTAAGAAACTTCGTTGAACGCATTAGGCCAAAGCTGTGACATTTTCTATTATACGATCGGACATATTGATATGAGGCCAATGTTGTCACTTGAGGCTACCTGAGGTCCATAGCTCATGTCATAAGGTCAAAAGGCTAAGTGTCATCACTGTAAGTGCGTGGAAGCCTGAAAACTAAGTTTAAAAAAATCACATGCCAAATTGCTGTTCGTAGACAGTGTGCAGCAAGACAGACGGCTAAGGCCTAGTGAAAGAATTTGGAAATGACCTTATGTTTCCATGCCGACATTTTTATCATATTTTTTCATTTTTATTTAGTGCGTAGGTTTTAAACAGGTCTAAGCAATACAAATTTGTCTGCGCAGCAGGCCTGAACATTAAGTGACGTTCCCAAGTTTAACTCATATCACGTGACCCCCAGCCCCTCTCGTTTTTGAACGGGATCGGTAGGCGGTGAATTGTTACCTTTTTTCTCTGCAAATGGTAAGCTCTGAACCAAATTTAATAACATCCAAGTGATTTCACGGCATGCTCTGTCACATGGCTACCTCAGTTCAAATCCCATTATAAATACGCTGTACCGGTACTCGAACAGCGTCCGCCGCGCCACTATCGGCCTGCTCCCGCACCCCGCTGGCCGGCCGCGTCGGAATCTTAAATCCTTTGCTTTGCGTGAACGCGTGCCCCGTGGCATCCCGGCGAGCTCGCCCGCGCCCCCCACCCCTGCCGCTGTGGACCCGTCGTCGCCACGTTACTCGCTTCGCCGCCCGAGCTGGTTTTCTCGAGGCTCACAGCCCGACACGGTATCGCGTCTCACTCACGGTCTCACAGTCTCATCGGTTCCACATCTCTCTCAACACATCCCTTACCTTCTTCCCGGCACTCTCCCATTTTCACTCTTCTGAGGCTTTTCTTTAACCTGCCTGTGCTCATATTTGATCTCAGGAGGATCGTGCGGCGCCTGCCGCTGGACTTGAATGAGGACGCTTCCCCTGTATTGTCTTTTAACCATTCTTGTATGTATGTGAGTGTGTGTGTGTGTGTGTGTGTGTGTGCAAATACATGTCATGGCTGCAAATGTGTCACATTCCCTTTAAGCATGAGGACTAGAACCAGTGCTTTACAGAACAAAATACCCTAATGACCTGAATAGTCTTCAAAACAATATATCATACCAGAATCTGGTATTTTGGCACGGAGGCTGTTTATGAGTTGCCGGAAACGTGTGAGCAGTACACCCTTTGGTGAGGTGTTCCGGTGTTGGCAGACACTTCCTGAGCTGATCCAGACGCCGGACCATAGGCGTAGGAACGGGTGGGCCAGGGGGCCATGGCCCCCCCAATATTCATGATTCTTAACCATTAACCCTATGGCGTTGACTGGAAAGAAACGACTTCAAAATGCCCGCTGGCCCCCCCCAATATTCTGGACGTTGCTACGCCTATGCGCCGGACAATCTGACCGACAGAGCGCAGCTATTCAAACTCTAAACAGAACTGACAAATAGATTCATGCATTTGGCCGATGTACTTGTCATGTATAATGACAGCTTTGTTATTCGAATACAGAAAATAACATAATGAAATAGCCACAACAATATGACTTAGATGAATACCCACAATATATGGTTTTGGTTATGGGTTTGAGAGGCACTGGTAGATGTAAACAAAGTGTGGATCAGGCTTCGATTTGCATCATGCTTTGGATATTGAATAAAAATTGGACCAAATAATCCGTCGTAGAATTTTTCGATTTTGAAAACACCACAAGACATATTATCAATAGCCAATAGAGAGACTCATGCAAAGATCATGCAATATTTTTACCTGATTATAGAAAGTTCATGTTCAAATATGCCAGCTTGACCTGCAGACAAAAATTAAGATAATTCTGAATCTGGACAACTAATTATTCTATCACGAGCGCCTCGGCAGTTAAAACGTACCTACTGATAATACTATATTCAAAACGTGCCCGAAAAAATCAAAGCGGATCCAACCGATTCCCGAATCCGTTTTGGTTTTTTCTCAAACACCAGTATTTTGTTTTTTCCCAGCACTTAGCCGTTATTGGGAGAATTCGGCTGGTCCGGCCAGACTCAGGGAAAGTCCGCGGTGGTTTGTTAGTGCTATTCCATGCTGCTACTGGGAGTCGCAAGCCGTCACTAACTTAACGAGACCACCGAAAAGAGCAGGAGCCCACCCCGGGATTTGAACCCGGGACCTTGAGCGAAGCAGCCATCGTGTTACCCCTGAGTTAGACTAACTTCTCAAGAGGCCAGATGCCGGTCGAATTGGATATCGGTTGGGGTCTTATAGTGGAGGCATTCACCATGCCCGACAGAATGGAAAATATATAACAACGAGAATAGTTATCATGATCATAGTTAGCGCAAATTGTTCCCCTGCTACTTTTTAGTCTCTCCGCATTTAGTTGTTGGCTGTGGCTGTTGGCAATAGCTGACGGCTATTAATAAGTGACGATAACTGTCTGTAAACTAAGAACAAATAACAGTTTTGTTTCGATTTACTGGTTGGTTCGTTTCAGCTACATAAGAGAGCTGGAACTGACGCCTAATCTAACACAAAAGAAAGTTCACCTTTGAATACCAACTTCAGGAAACAATGTCTAAGACTATTGCCTATCGGATGCCAATGATCACAAACAAAGTTACTACTGCTACAGAATACATAACCTAGAGCTACTCAGCCCTTCACGTGGAGAACAGACACAATTAGCTGAAAATGAACAAAGCTTTACCCATTTGTTGGGGCACGTTCAAACTCGGTACATATCTGTAGTTCGGAACTACCTCCCGGAGGGAATGTCTGTAATCTGGATGTTTCACATGCCATGAGTCCAGCTCAGATTAACACGCTTGACGGGGTGAGCCACCTTCGCATTGACGGGGGCGGGTACCCCCTAAGATCTCGAGAACCACGGTAGGTAGCGAAAAACGGTAAACGGCGTTGGGCTGCCCATCCACTTCTCCATCGAAAACATTTGGACCATTTTTTGTCAGGTCACATTTAAGGTCACGAGAGGTCAAAACATGCCCGTCATAGGGATAACATGTAAAATTCAGTTTTCGGGCATTACATCTGAACAATTAAAGATAGAGCAAAACGACTTGAACTATATGAATCCTCTTAGCAAGCCAAATCGAATGATATATAATTTGACCTTGCTAGGTCAAATTAAGGATTTGACCTGACCTGAGGTCAGGTCAGGGTCAAATTATATAAAATGCATATCATTAGAACCGCAAAGCCCAGGCGAGTCTAATGCAGCTAAAACAATTGCTCTATCACCATCCGTTACTGAGTTATTCCGTAAAAACCATTTTTCCCATGTATTTCCAATTGAGAGGTCATGCCTCGTACCTGACCTTAGGTCATCGATATCAAAAATACCGGAACATATGTTAGAGAACTCGGTGGGGCCATTATGTGATATGAGTTTCAATCGGATAAGTTCACCCTGCTCCGACTTATGCTATCTTAAACTTTTTTGAGGTCGGGTCACTTGACCTGTACTGGTGACCTGACCTGAGATGACCTAACCTTAAAATTTTCACAAAAGTTGTAAAAATGATGAGGAAAAGGTATACCAAGTACAGCGGCGTTACGCCCCGCCGTTTTTCTACTATCTCCGAAAACCGAGGGGGCGGGTACCCGCCCCGTCAATGCGCGTGTTAAACCCATCACACTGTGTAAACACACTTCTGGGTGTTTTAAGGCAATCTGTGGGTGTAAAAATGAGCATGATATGGATGGGTTAATATTCGTGGGATGGTTATACCAGCGATAGTGATATGACCTGTTTACACACAATAGGACTGGGTGTGGCCTTTTCAGCTACTGCAGCGTGCGTAGAAGGTATTTTCAGTGACGTAGGAAGCTTAAAGTTACGTAGGAAACGTATATGTCTGCACCGAAATAGTGTTTATATTAGCTGGAATTCCCAGGATTAGGGAGGACAGTGGACACAGCATGTGAAGTATCGCGTAACATTTTTCGGCTTACTGGTCCAACGATTCCATATACGTGGTTTGGTTTGTTTGGATAATTATATATCTATCATGAGCTGTCCTGATGAGGCCTGTTACCCCTTCACCGCCCACATGTACACTAGTGGTAGCGCTCGGCAAGATTCCAGGAATTGAGGCTCAGCGAGATTTCTGAGCTTAAGTATGTGCTGTGCCTGGCAATGGTGCTAAATAGCGAAATTAGCCAAAAAAGTGTTCGTGAGGAAAAGCCTTAGCTGTAAAATGGACAGTGGTGAAAAACAAGAGACGGGATGAAGTTTTATTATTCACCTTTTTGTCGTGTGAACTTCATTACTTTCTCTGATGACCCATTGACTAATTATTGCTAGGAGCTGTATCTTCCTTGGCCTTCTGCCAGTACAAACGGCAAGGATAAACACTATTCATTTTTTTAATAAGTGATAAAGTGGCACTCTTTTTCCTGTCTTTCTGGGGTCGAAAATTATGTGAAAAGGCAAAAAAACTAAATATGCCGAGAAAAGCTCTGGCATATCCCGCCTAAGGCAGCGTCTAAGAGAGCCTAGGGCTTAGCGTGGAGTCTCAAAGGGCCGAGTTCCACCTACTTCCAGGAACTTGCAAATCCCTGATTTACAGGGCTGTTTTCAATCTGCCTATCTTTGAAATATGAGCGTAAAAAAACATTCCAACTTGGATAAAAAACCACACTAACGAGCAGACTGTATGGGATTTCTAACGCCCACAATTGCTGGCCTCATCATCCAATAGTGGTTATGTAGTTAGATTCCAGACTGTCACGTAGACATGTTACCAGATAAATATGTCTTCAGACAATCCCTCACGGACATGTCCTCCATGTGAGGTCTTCTGCACCGAACTGTAAATGGTATGTGGTACGACATAGCCCTTGGATACTGCCGGATAGGGTTCAAGATAGATCAAAGAGCCCGCTTTCGGCTTGTTCTTGGCCCCCAATCATATTTTTCTTCGTCAGGAGCCGGATCATTCATTGAATCAGGGTTTCACTACAAGACAGTTTTCGTCTGCTCTCCCAATCTACCACGGAAAGACCCTCATAATTTTCCGACAGTTAATAATCACCAAGCGTAACTTCTGCAGACGACTGCAGGTTGGACCTTCACCTCTATTTTGGACCGACCACACACCCGGCTGCAGAATTCATGCAGGAATGTGTTCAATATCTGGAGCACCGCAGCGCAGCGAGGCGAATCCCTCGCTGATCTCTGCCTTATCTTTATCAACGACAGTGGCACACAGTGCGGGTCTGCGGTCTCGAATAAGCAGCCCGTTAACAATCATAAACAAAGCCCGATTAAATTTACTGAGTTGGAGTTCATCGTTGCAGGAGCTGCACCAAGCAATGTATGGGACTACAGGGGCCCAGCGGTAGGTCAAAAGGACAAATTCTGTGTTTCTATAACTTGCGATTATGTTAGTGGTGCTAAAAATTCCTTATTACTGGGTTGTCTTACATCCATAGAAAATAACAGGTGAAATTTCAAAAAGCCTAGGGCGCATTTTGGGATGGTCATCATTTGACTTTTTTCCTGTGGTAACACCATGTGACCTTGCACCTTTTCTCTGTGAAGTTTGCTGCCATGGCGAATGTGTCTGTGGTCAGAAGATATTATACGTGGGCGAGAGAAATCCCAAACATATGTGTTGACCCGGTAATCCCGTATGCCTGAGTATAGCCCTAATCACATGAGGAGTGATTACATAACAATACAGGAGTAATTTCATAGCAAGGAGTGATAACATCTTCCAAGAAAGCGCCAATAATCATGTGTCTGACATTTGAGATCGGGAGCAAGGCAAGTGGTCAACATGGATGGCAACAGTGATATGAATCATTAGCAGCTACCGGAAGCGCACTGGTCAGGATATCATCAACATCAGGCTGCATCAGTACGGAAGAAGGAGGTCACCACAACAACTGAGATATGCCTGATAAAGATGGAATATACCTATCATACATGGATATTTGACAAGAGTATTGCAGGGAAGTGGTTTGATGGTACTTTAACGAGGTGCTAGTCTGACAAGACTGTAGAATTCCAGGGCAACCAGAGAGAGCCTGGCGCCTGGGATCAGCAGAACCAAAGAATGCGGACGTCCTTACCAGATTTTGGCGATGCTGACATATTTGACAGCTGTCTTTGCTCATTTGTGATTTTCAGACCATTGGACCTCAAACCAAACCAGATGGAGGCTTGAAATGTGGCCATTTTTGCTGCATAACCCAGTGGCAGCTGACGTTCATCCTCCGATAGATATCTTTTGATTTTTGACAGTACCTTTAATGTCTGACATGTTTCAATAAGCTGATCAACCCGCACCTGCCATAAGATCAGTAAGTAGGCACAGAGGCGGACGCAGACCCGAGTTTTGGGGGGGCAAACCCATGTCTGCCTCTCCTCCTTGGGGGGGGAGCGAAAGTTATTTTGCCCTACAGACCTAGTGTAAACACCTTTTTTCAAAAAATTCTATCGGCGTTTGGGGGGCAAAAGAGTTTGCTCCCCCTCCAGCGCTTTGCGGGAGGGGCATGGCCGGAATGCCCCCCCTGCGTCCGCCAATGAGTAGGCAAAAACACTTCAAAATGTATTTTTTCGGTAGTGACAGGAATTGACGGGATGGTCTGGGTAAATTGGTCATCACCGTTAAAAGAGTACCTATTGCTTATTTTTAGATGATCAGCCGTTAGAAGCTATAGGAAAATGAATTTTTACCCGATTCCTTGGCTTAATCAGTGGTGTTTTTAAGCTCAACTCAACCAAACGTAAGTGCCCAAATTTTGATAATCACTCGTCACGTTACATACAACAGCAGATTAGGTCCTGGCATGCATAGGCATCAGAATAGGAGGGCCAGAAAGGCCTACTGCCCCACTTTCAATGCAAATTCCCAATTTCAGTCAAGTTACGGAAACTAAAAAAACTGTTTAACCAGTGCGCAAGGGAAGCAGCAAGGAGCCCAAATCCGATTTCTTATTCCCTGCAAGTGAAAGCTGTCAGCAAGAGGCTAACAAAACAAGTGGCCCTCTCGACTTTTTGTTGGCACTGCCGCATGTGCTCGCATGACTTCATGAGCACACACTTCCTGAAAATTCGTAGATTTAGGTATAAAATGGAGATTATGATCCGGAGCTTTTATGTCCTAAAAATCAATCTTGTACAGTGCTGGTACTTGCCGGTGAACAAATAGACTGGACGATGCCTGGCTTTACACCTAATTTCTATTTATAAAGTGAATGGATTCTTTATATTACAACACGCTCGCGGTTTAGTGTCTCATTGAAGACGCATTCATACCGAAAATCACCCGCTTATGTGTTACATTAAGGTTTCTCTCTCCCTCTCTCCCTCTCCCCCTCTCTCTTTCCCTCTCTCTTTCTCTCTTTCTCTCTCTCTCTCTCTCTCTCTCTCTCTCAAATGATATATGATAGCTAGGAAGTGTTGCCTGCAATTGAGTCTGCACATACTAGCCTCTGTGGTTTTTGTTCTGTTGCTAGCAAGCCATCACTCACTTAGTCGTGATACAACATGCGTTGCGTTTTGTCAGCTATCGATTGCATGCCCATTCATGTTTGGCAACTTCATATTTCGGAAGCTATTGGACAAAAACCTAATTGTGACGGATGGGCCATATAAAGTTTGGTGCAAATAATGTTTGAAACTTGAGGTTGCCAGCCAGTTCAGCAATCTAAAGGTAAGGGCAAAATGCTCTCATATCGTGTCTCCAATCATGCCCGTGGAAGCAATATTCGTCAGAAATTAGCCAAAAACTGCCAAAACTTGTGTCTACAAACTAAATCGCAGGTAGATGGACCTCTCACAACATACAGTGAGGCAATTTTGGACACTGGTAACAAGGAGCAATCAAACCGGCACTGGTCGGAGCCTCGTGCTTTGTGCAGCCAGCCACTTCTTTTCGGAGGGTGAGGCCTGCACCTGCAGTGATTATGCAAATTGGTAATTATTTCTCTTCGTTGTACCACGCCATCATGGTTTCCCACTACATTTCTGATCGCAGGAACAAGTAATGGCATCATTTATAGATATGACTCAATCATTGCAGACGAACGTGACAAATTAAAATGCATGCAAGAGACCTAAAAACGCGAATGCTGCATGTTAATATGTCGCTACCTATGAGGCGTGAGCGGTGGACTGATGTCTTTATAAAAACTCCAAAAAGTATAATTTGATTTTATAATTCCCTATAAGTCTTCCCGCTGGAGCACCTCCGTAAACATATGTGTTGTTGTAAGATCCCTTTTTTGAAGCTTACCCTGGAAAGGCACATATGTTTTTAATACATTTTCGTGGCGTGCAATATTTTCCTTTACTGCGTTTCAACGAGGAAACAACGATTTTTGACCTCACTGGGATAGTAAAGCGAGCAGCAAAAGAGTAAGCACTTCATTGCTTTGACTTAAGACCAGTAAGCCATTCATAATTGCTCATGGCTTTGACGGGAAAAACAAAACACACACATTGAGTACAACTATCTTGCATTATGGTTACGCACAGCATCAGACATACTTCAGCAATCTCACACACTGAAAATGTGACCTCCATAAAAACTAGCAACATTTCTCCGTTTCCTTAGTATGCTTATGTAAGAAATGACACCTTTTTCTCCTTTTTCACACTTAGAAGCTGAAGCGTGTACAGTGCTGAGGCAGTCTAGTCTGCAACGTTGCAGACCGTGAACCAGAACACCACGCTTTGCATGACAGGCACGTGTCGCCAGGCCGTGTTTAGGCGGCATTCCAACCCGCCAGTGAAGGCAGCCCTCACCACCAACCAACTTCGGGGCTCTACCGCACACCGACTGATGATGTCATATTGTGTCACCAACCCTGAACCTGTTGGGAGGGCATGATGGTGATCGGATAGTCTTGGGTAGAATACCCGCCCGGGGATTCGAACCCGGCTTAGCGGCGTGGAAATCGAGTGTTCTTACCCACGCCACCGCATCCCTGGAGAGGGGTTACGATTTTTTTACACTGCCAGAGGGGCTGGGCCAGAGGGGTGGGGGATAGCTGAAGTGAAAACTTGTGGCTATCCAAAATAAAACAGAATCACCCTAAACTAAATTTGGGGATATGTGCGTTATCCCAGATTGATAGGAAGAAAGAAAGATAAAAACAAAAAGCAGATTTTTTGGGAGGGCGGGGTATACTCAATCAATTTGATATAATGTTTTGGGAGTAAGTGTTTGGTTTTGGTAGGTCTCCAGCACGGCCCAGATTTGATCTTTGCGACCTCGTTTGGTCTTGAAAATATTGACCTAGGTCAATGAAACTTTTTCATAAGGTAGATCACCACCGCCCCCACACACCCTCCAACGGGCGTTTTCAAACCCTCTTTGTTTCTGATATCTCAGGGGGGCACTTTAGGACCCCCTCCACTGCGCATTGACGCCAGACCCCTCTCCACTGCGCGTGTTAACCCCCCAGGGGCATCGATGGCCCCAGGTTTTCCGGGATAGCAGAAAAACGACGAGGCGCAGCACGGCGGTTGAGGGCCACCTCCACTGCATCATTTTCCATCATCCCTGAAATTTTTACCCCGGGTCACCCAAGGTCAGGTCACCAGACGAGGTCAACCAAGGTCACCTCACTTCAACTTAGAGCCTGTAAGAGCTACATTTCAAAGTCGATCGATTGAAACTCCACACTCATGACCCCTCCAGGGTCACAAGGTGTATATCCGGGATTTTCCATTTCGTGCCGAGGTCAGGTCACGAGGCGACCTCTCCCATTGGAAAAGCAGGGAAAACCTTTCATGATATAAAACCACAAAAATGATTTAAAATACTCAGACTGCCGAACAGCGTTTTTGACACCCTTCATGGATCCCAGGGCATATTACCTTGACCTTTCAAGGTCATCCGAGGTCACCAGAGGTCAAAAACAGTATTTACAAAACTGACCTAATTAGCTAGACAATGAAACAAACACCATCGTGTTTGCCTTGTCACTGGCTTCATTTGATATACGGCAAGGTCACTTGACCTTTCGTACCTCAGGTCATATTAGGTCACGAGGTGACCTCTGGAGGCAAACCACTGGCGGAAGTCTTTACGTTCCGCATAGTGGAAAACGTACTGGCAATTTCCTATTAAATGTACTTTACCAGGCCTCAATAGCTCTAATGACATAAGAGTTATGACCAGTTTGCTTAATCATTTCATATTTGAGTGAAAATAGCCGATCTTGACCTAATTGACCTCTAGAGGTCAAACCATCGACCTGAGCACAAAACAGCAAGTAATTTCACGAATTCACGCGAGCTTTCATCGCACTTGCAGATTTGCACTAACGCCCATATTTCGGAGTTAGAGGGGGCCATCGATGGCCCCCGGTGGGAAGGTGGCGCCGGACCCCGGTGGGGCGCGGGTTAAACATTGGAGCAGCTCTAGAGGTTATGAGGTGACCTGCACTGTCCCTGATGTTCTCCAAAACACACTGGACTTACTTTTGTTCACTTCCAAAATGACGTGAAAATCGAGTTGAGCTCATGTCTTGCCTATGTCAGACGCTATATTCAGTTCGCGCTCATAGGTTGTCAAATTAGGTCAACGACAGATGTTCAAAGCATCCACCGCCCAACCCGGTAGGAGCCGTTCATAAATTACGTAACACATTTTTACCCCTTATACAGGAGAGGAAAAAATGTCAAGACTGTCGCCAACCAGAATTCATATGACCAAAACTGTCGCACCAGGGATAAGTTGCATGCTGGTACAACACAACATACAAAGCTTGGAAAGTCGGTCGTAGATCTGTCTAAAACTCCCGTTAAGCCAAGTTCCTTAGCATTTTATAGTCACTAAGACTGATATTCTGTTAAATTTGTTACACATATGGTTCACTGACATTTGGAAATGTACCGCTACTATCAGGGGTCATATGCGCGCGTGACGGGCGAACGCGAGCGCCGACGGGAACGATTTATGCTAAGTGCGGCGGGCGACGAACAGCGACGGAGGTCGGGGTGGGACAGAGCGAGCCACGGACGGCTCGCTCGACGCAGAGACGATGTGTCCCGAGGTGAGGTTACAGGCAGGGTGAGGGCTCTTTATTCCGAGGCATGTTGGCTGGTTTGGATGGGCACACATACGGTAAAGCACACATACGAGCACCGTTCTTTCTGCGTCAGGTGAGAAAAACTGACAAGAGACAAGCTAAGGGTATGCTTATAACGGTAACAACGGAGGGCTGCTGCAAAGCTTAAGTCAAGATTAGGATTCAGAAGCTAGAGTAGCAAGACTAGCTATGCAATAAAGTACACAGCACATCCAATGCAGGTCTCATAGGAGCCGCTACGAATCCTTCGTCAGACCGAGATCATAGCTGGCGCTGTCAAAATTTCAATATGGCTTCGATACCAGCCGGTTACGTCTGTTCACCACCGCCGAAAATGATCAAATAAACATTCAGACAATTGCTATACAAACGGCCTCTGAAGTGGAGATTCTGCAAAAATTTTAGTAGGTCGGGTACAGATTCATATTCTAGGATACGTAAATAGAACACCTAAGCTGCTAGTTGTTAAAAAACCTCATTGTGCAAAGGGATACATTTGAGTTACATGCTGGTTTAGAGTGGCACACAAGATACACAGGTACAACAGCTGTGACGGGAGGGAGAACTGCAAAAGCAGAAAGTGAGAGGTTATACACGAAAGGCCCTGCTACTTGCAGCAAATTTACCAGAACAATGTCGAGGTAAGAATTCGAAATAGCTCGATGTTCGGCAAGTATAAGCATGTATCAAACACATGTAGGAAATATGTATCAAACACATTTTTAAGGAGCAGCTTTGTGAGTTTGAAACAAATATTCAAAGGAAATTCAACCACTGGTTTCATTATTCAAGTGAAGCTTCTCAAAATTTTACAACTTACAGCTAAACCACTACAGCGGCAGCCCATTTTATTTCTTAGTGGCCTGTTGAGTTTCTTTTTTCTAAAAGAAGGTGACACCTTGAAACTATTCAAAATTGTAGTGCTTCCAGGGACAATCTATGCTAAAAATAATGGATTTGGCCCATATCTGCAACAAAATGATATGACTGATATTTCAATACAAATAATTGTTGGGGTTTAACCATGCATCAACTGCCAGGGTTATATGGCATTGATACAACTAATATTTTATTATATTTTGCTTGAGTTAATTTTGCTCTGTTAGTAATGAAAAATATCCAAATTATTGTGATATCAAATTGGCCCATGAGCTGGCAATGCTATTTCCCTATTTGATTTGTGCCAATAATGAATATGAATACAAGCAAATGTGTTTAGCTAAAAGAGGTTACCATTAGGAACCAAAGCAACATATATCATTTCTTCTCTTTTGTTTAAAACATTTAAACATATTTTGAGCTTAAACACAGTCAATAAGCAGGTTATATATACCCATGTACAATCAACAGTACCAATAGTATGTTTCACATGTGGGTTTTAAAGATGACCAAAAAAGAAAACTTTGTTCCCTCAGCATGTGTAGCAGGGCTGAGCATAACATAGGTAACTTGCCTAAGATTGTGTCATAAAGTGTAAACATGACCAAGGAGGACAGGGTCCACAGGAAAAAATTTCTTCATTTTTCTGCAGACAGTAAAACCTTGAACAAATGAAATGGTGATCAAGTGGTGTCTTGGCATTTTGTATCACACGACTTGCTCCCATTGTGCAAAGTATGACATTTTTTACAAGATCTTGTTGTTGAGAGTGCCCTTGGAGACAGGAGCGAGTGGTGCAAATTTTACCAACCTGGTGCGAATTTTTTAGACTGGTGCAAGGAAGGTGACACAGAAAACCAAACAAATAATGGCTATATGGTTATAAAGATACAGGAGGGGCCTTATGAAAAGTCCTCAACTACCTAACTAATAAGATAGGTAGCATTGCATCTTGTGGGTAGGAATGGGTGCGTTTTCTCCCTGGTATATGGAAGATTGGTGTGAATTTTTGGTTGCTGGCGGTGCGAGAATTTTAGATGGCTGGTGCGACTTGTCTGGCCTGCTGCCATACTTTGCAGACTTGACTTTCTCAGTTCATGTCATATTAAGAAGGTGTCATATTCCCTAAACTGGTCTTCAGAGTTCCCACATTTAAGAACGAAGATGGGTCAAGTAACCCATTATTGGGTCAAGTGGTTATTGGGTCTGATTGGCACAATTTCCAGCATGGCAACTCTCCAAGACCAGGAGTGTCAAATGCTGCCCAAACAGGTGCAGGTCCAGCAGGTTGCTTAGGGGGAAGCCGAGCCCATGCATGTGAGAATAGATCAAGTATACTTCAGTATACTTTCTACAGAAAGTATTGACTGACAGAGTCAATGGGCCAAATTTGTCTGGTGCAGCCAATAAATTTTTCACTATCAATTATAAATACCTTGCAAATGGTCAAAAGCAATCAAAATAGTTTTTACTGATGGAAATTTCCCAATTGATTTATTATGAAACACTAGTTGGCTAGAAAACAGGCCATAGGAGAGTTTGGACCCTCCCATTGCTTTGGGGTTTATGTCCAAATCGGCATAGCAGGTTTTGACGAGCTCATTCGGGCAGCCTTAGGGAAGAACAACCAGTTTGGGGCAGCTTTTACCCTTTTTAGGGCAGGTAAGGAAACTTGGAATTATCCTCCCATCCATTATATTCCTTCATTTAACAGTGTGCGGCCGCAGATTATTGTTGATAGGATATACTTACATGTACGAAGGCGAACATGCCGCATTCTATTTTGAGCTTTTTTTAGCAAGTTCCGTTCAACACTGGGACCCAAAGCGGTACTTTCCAGTCTTCTGCTATTATTGGCATTACGCTAAAACGATTTGCACATGCCAACCTACTCGAGATGAATCACATAGGCATTTACAAACCAAGATACCTTTATAAACGACATACGGCATAATGCGAAGGAAATTTGACAGACACCGCTGGAGATTGAGGTATGTTCCAGACCCTCGTGGCGAAAATCCAAGAGCTTTTAATGCTAGATGTTTTTCCAAAAATTACCCAAGACAAATGACGCAAGGGATTGTAACATGTGGGTCATAATTTTCATATCAACGAACGAGGCCCATGACGAGGCAATAAAAGTTTATTCGTTACATTTCTTGACGTCATTTATCTTGGGAATTTTTCAAGGGGTCAGTAGGTATTTCCTAAAAAAAGTCTGGCACCAAGAGCTCTCAGATTTTCATAAGAGAGTCTGGGGCATACCTATTATTTCCGACAGTGAACAGCATGAGCGCTAAAAGCGGGGGGAACGGGGGAAGTGTCCCCCTGTTGGCCAACCAAGGGGGACGTTCCCTCCTCCCAAATTTTTGGATTCATTGTTATTAATGCTGCCAGGTATCGAATACGCTTCAAATTTGCTTCCCCCGGTCAGCACCAGCCTGGGTATTTCCCCTGTACAAATTCCGTGGCGGCGCCCCTGGTGAATAGGGATTTCAATGGTTCAGATTTGCCGTCGGGACTGGCCGGGCCCTGTATATCCGGCAAATCTGGCTGTCGCCCAAGGCCGCTGTCGCCGATTCTCACTGTCCCATCCACACTGTCTGGGGTCATTGAACTCCGCAGTGCTGCAGTAGAAAAACAGCAAAGGAACGTGACTACTAATTAGACAATTGTGATTACTTATTTCATTCGCCAGAAAGTCTTATCTATTGAATCGTCTAACGTGACATAGGCGGGTCTAGGATTTCCGATTGCGTGAAAAAAGGAGCGTTTAAGCTGAGGCGCCATCGGAACCATGAGGAAGCCTTTTTGTACGGAAAAACCTATTGTGGGGGCGCGGTACCTGCATACTGAGGGGATGGGAGTGGGAGGGGCAGTTTAGGTGGCGCCATCCACATTTCAGGGGGCCCGTGACCATTTCAGATGGAGGCGAGAGTTTATGGGAATGTGGGGGGAGGGGGTGTCAAGTGGCCCCTTGCCTCCTGGATCTGTCTGTGTATCGAGGTTTTTAGCAGCGTAAGGACCCGGCTCCCTGGGAACTCCCAGGAAAAAAAGCTAGCTTTTTTGTTTTCTCGGCGGCTGCTGGAGTTCCTATTTGGTAGACGTTATCTGTCGCACAGAATATTTGCACTAGCCAAGTTCTGTCGCAATCCCTGCTTGGCGAATTGGCGGGTTTTTCCACCCCTGCCCTTATACAACACTGCTTGCCACCCACGTTTATCGCTTGATAACGTTGTGGCTGACCCCATACCCCCTTCGCGTCACGTGATTTATTGACGACGGCGCCTTATAATCAGCCTGGCATCACAGAGGAAAACAATCAGATCCTGTCAGAAATTCAGAATTTCTGTCCTATATTATTATGTTTATATGTCTGTTATGTCTATGTCTATATGTCTATGTATTTGTTATATATATATCTATATGTCTATATGTTATGTCTATATGTCTATCTGTTATATGTAGGGGGAAGAGCCCAAGGAAACGCCCCATCCCCTCTTTCAACCGGGCCACCACGAAAAATATGGTCTGGCAAAGCAGAGGCATGTTTCTGCCAAAAACCAGTCCCCGTGATTCTTCAAGCGGTGGGTAAGTCTTTATTTCGATGGTTTTCAAGACAAAATTGCCCACATAGGTGCAGATATCTCGAAAGACGGATGCGTGCTTGTTTGATTTC
The DNA here is from genome assembly GCA_034440635.1 of Lepas anatifera. Lineage (NCBI taxonomy): Eukaryota > Metazoa > Arthropoda > Thecostraca > Lepadidae > Lepas > Lepas anatifera. The sequence continues at coordinate 2,306,848 of JAOTON010000713.1, read as the reverse complement.
GAATACGAAGATGGCACATTCAACTCATTAACTGAGCATTTCCCGAGAGTATTAATAGATTGTGCCCTTTAGGTTTTATTTAGTTTGGTACTGATGGGAAGATGCCCCCAACGAATGGGGTAAGATGCCCCAGGGCAACTTCCCGGTGGAAAGGGGACGTCTTTACCCAGAGCAATATAACGCCATTTCAGAGTAAACAAGTGTGTGTAAACTGGGGCAGTCAAACCTACCCACGGGCAGCGCCACGGAATGTACTGGGGGCTACGGACCCCGGACTGGATGGCAGGGAGGACGTAAACTTTAAATTGACCGTCCTTAAAAACCTAAAGCCCATGAAGCCAGAACAAATTTACGTAGGTCAAAGCAGGTAGGTAATAGAAAACAATAAAACCTAGGTCGATTCCCAAAACTTGTCGGGAGACGTCCTCACAGATTGGCGAGTTAGGGGATCCGTCCTCCCGTTCCTGTCCTATGCTCCGACGCGAATGACCCCACGTGTTAAAAAGACACACTTCAATCTGTCGCTTTGTACCAACCTTCCAATTGAAGGCCTCGCACCGAACCCAGGCTACTAACGCAAGGAATCCCATAACAACAAAATTTTGTGGTTGGTGCTTTCATTCGATAAAGTGAATCCCAGCTCAATCATTAAAAACCTGAGACAATTGTTTGGGAGTTCACCAGACCTGGCCTGATGCCTCAATCGGAGATAACCTCATGGCGGGTTCAGATCAAACTGGTGTGGTGGAGGCCAAAACAATTAAGTTAAAATTAAAAAAACCGCAAAACATATTTTAAACCAAAATTGGCCAAAATCGGTAAATTTTGGTCAATTAGGAAGGACTATGGCTGAACTGTTTACCCTGGATACGCCTATGAATGAGCTAGACCTGAAATATTCCACATGGTTAATCCTGCAAAGCTCCGTACCCGATCTCTTATGTCGTCCCTACATTTGCCATCCCGGTAGCCCAGTTGGTAGAGCTTGAGCTCCGGCCCGCTGCTCAGGAACGTGCAGTGGCAGTGCATGTCCAGGCTTGTGATCGGTTCCCCTGAGACGCTCCGGCGCTCAATAGTTAACCCGACGTAGGTCGGCTGGCAACTGACTGGTGAGAGGGTGACCTGAGCGGGGCGGCCGTCCCTGTGGTTTGTGGGATGTTTTACTTGACTTAAATCAAATCTTCATTATAGGAGTTGCTCGCTCCAATGGTAGGGCTAGGGTCTCCGCGACAAGACCATGATGACTTTAGCGAGACTCCGACTCCAAAAGCCGAACTTCAACAACATGCATATAAAAAGGCTCTGGAAGATAGACTACTTAAAGGGGTTGCAAAAGCAAATGTATCTAAAAAGACGTGACGAGGCAGGCAAAAACGGTATAAGGAAAAAAGACAGGGGCATGACGATACCAGATACCTCATCTGCGGAGTGAGTTTTGTTCTCTCGTGCAAAGAATAGATCGAGTGTACTGCCTGGGAAGGCTGGGCCTGTGTGCCTTGACGAGAATGCTAAGGTGGCTGTGCGCCAAAATGGTAGACTGGGAGCCTGTGACGATTAGTGAGTGGGAGGACGCTCAGTCACCGCAAGCCATTTTGCTCTCTGAAGTGAATGTTTTGTACTTAACAACATCTGGCCCATATTTCTTATAAAATGGGACTTGAAACAAAGATAACACAGAAAAGACAAGGTAGGCGATTTAGGGAGGTTCCCGAAACCCCGTACCAGTTTACCTACTTCGTTTCATACTTCTTTGTTTGTGAGTGTGTGTGATTTTATATTACTTTATGGTATGCTTTTATCCTTGGTTTTTATCGTTAGTCTTACGTAACTTTGTTTTATCATTTGACGTGGAAACATGAAAAACCAACTAAGTAAACGTTTTATCAATGTGTGAATGCTTCTAAATACATTCTGACTTCCGAATAATACTTAAATGATTACCAATGAAGCTAAGAACAACAAAAAGCTACTTCATCAACGATATACCAAAATGGGGTAAGACCCCCAGGGTGGGGCATCTTACCAGCCCCAGGGGCGTCTTAACCACCCGATGGGGTAAGACGCCCCTTTGCAAGCCTCTAGTAAAAATATAATAGTTCGAACATATGATAGTTATCAGCAATTTCATCGACTCTATAAGGAAGATAAATGACCATACTACGACTTGACATCTAAAGCAGCGCTGTTGGTACCGCATTTATTCTATAATCCGGATTTCCCTAAACCCTGGGCATCTTACCCCATTCTCCCCTATATTATGTCGTATATCTGTCGTATATCCTGTTCAACTGCTGCCTTGGCCGGATTCCTTTTCTGTGTTTAATTCTCAATAACTGACATTCGATCCAATTTGTAGCTGTCAATTACAATGTCAAAGTTAGCCAGCCGTTCTAAGTAAGGTTAAATTGACGTCAGTAAGCGCACCCACGCTTGTCAGTTAAAAACGGGAACAGGTTCACGACCTTTTAGATGGTCGAACAATGTAATGAATAGAGCTGGTGAAATGAGTAGCTCAGAGCATGAGCACCAGCCAGGGGAATGAAAGCGAGACTACGAAACAAATGAGGTAGCAATTAATCGCTGCCGGATGAATGTTTTTGGATTCAGATCTCTTACCTTTTGTTTAGCGGTCTCTCGGACAGGCAGGCCTTTTCTCATTGCTAACATCAAACAGAAGCGATGCACTCACAAAGTCTAGTAGTCGGTTTTTGGGCATTGACGCTTAGCTAACGAAATTAACGTTTCTATACGTTGGTAATTCCCAAACGGCGAGCATTTATCCGAAATTGGATCACTCTTGTGTGGGAGAGAGGGCGTGGGAAGTTGAGACGCAGGAGTTCCGGTTACAAAACTTTGATCCAGTTCTCATTGGTTGGCTAAGGCTGAATACAGAGGCTATGTAAATATACTTGTGCCCACGTGGGTTACAGTAGCAGCCCACGGATATCCTCCTCTTTCTTATGGTATTCAATGGAGAAAGCATACAACGAAACCAGAAGCTATAAATATGCATTTTCGAAGCAGTATTGCAGTGAGAGCTGGACCTTAGAGAAAAATACTATGCACTATGCTGACGATGGCGCAAGACGAAACTAGTCGACAACTGTAAAGGATTTAATATGACAAAAAACTAACAATATTGTTGTCGTTGACAAAGCTCACAGCATTCTGTTTCAAGTTCTAAGTCTCATGAAAAAAACAGAAAATCAAGCCAATTTTCTCATACATAAATAGTTCAGTATTACTGTTGTGTAAAGCTATCAGACTGAAATTGCTGGGTCAAATTTTAAGGGGTAAGTGGTTTTGAAAAGTTTTCTTTTTTCGTTCGTATAATAGTTAAACTTTAAAATGAAACTGAGGTCGAAATTCGAATAAACCATTTTCTAATTTCGTTTCAAGCTAGAGGAAGTTTAAAATTTTTGTAGTGTTTTTTGATGACAAAATACGGTTTTTCTCTGACGGAAGTGTGATTCTTGATCACAGCAGTAAACGTGAGGCAACGGATCTTTCACCGATCCAACGTAAATCAGAAACATTTTTGAGCATTTTAGATTGCATGCCTGACCCATGCCCTCGTCCTTGTATCATGCTGGCCCAAAAAGCTAGAATTACATGTAAGCTAAAATCAAATAAACATATAAAAGAGCACAGACACCCAAATACGACTGTTGTCACCTATTTGCCTGATTTCCTGCATTTGTCCACAGGTGACCACACGAGGGACCAAGACGCGTCGGCAGCGAAGGCGTGGCCGGTCAGGTGAGAGAGAGAGAGAGAGAGAGAGAGAGAGAGAGAGCGAGAGAGCGAGAGAGAGAGAGGGGGAAACACAACATTTACTCATTAACCAGAAATCTTGACACATGTCCCCTACCTAGCATCCCCAAACTCCCAGTACGCTATGAACCCTCGCCCCACGGGGGCCATCGATGGCCTCCCTAAGGTGTTTTCGGCATAGCAGAAAAACGACGGAACTCAGCACCGCGGTTAAGGGCTCTATCTCTCACGCCATCATTTTCCCACCATCCCTGACATTTTTTACCCCGGGTCACCCTAGGTCAGGTCACCAGGCGAGGTCAACCAAGGTCACCTCACTTCAACTTTTGAGCTCTATAAGAGCTGCATTTCTTATTCAATCAACTTGAAACTTCCTACACTTCATGAACCTCCAGGGTCTACACAGTGTCTATCCAGGATTTTTCGATTTCGTGACCTGAGGTTAGGTCACAAGGTGACCTCTCCCATTGAAAAAGAATGGGGAAAAGCTGTCTTATGATCTAGAAGTCACAAAAATGATTCCAAATGCTAAAAATGCTCAAAACAGCTTCTTGGACACCCTTTCACGAATTCCAGGGGTCATATTTTCCTTTTGACCTCTCTGAGGTCATCCAAGATCACCAGGGTCAAAACCAGTATTTTGGGAATAGCTTTTGACCTAATTAAGCTAGAGAACTGAATCAAACACCATCGTGTATGTCTCATCACTGGCTTTCATTTGATATACGGCAAGGTCACTTTCTGATCTTTCGTGACCTCAGGTCATATGAGGTCACGAGATGACCTCTGGAGTTCAAACCACTGGCGGGAGGTCATTGCCATGAGAAAGACACAAAGTAACCAGGTCAAAACAAAAGTTAGCCCAGTTTTACACAATTTGAGTGAAAATAGCCATCGTGGCTAACTGACCCGGAGGCAAACCATGACCCAAGCCTAAACAGAAGAACCACATGCTTGCGGAATTCAGTAAGAAATTACTCACATGTTTTAGTGCTCAGGAATGGTACCTCAGAGGCAAATAGGTCAATATCGGCTATTTCACCAAATATACAATGTTTAACAACGGGCAAGCTCTAGCCATTAGACTATGAAGTCTGAAAGTAAATTGATAGGAAATGTCAGTCCTTTTCCGCTATGAGACGAAAGACCTCCCGCCAGTGGCTTGACTTCAGATGTCACTTGGACCCATAGACCTGAGGCCACCAAAAGTCAGAAGAACCATGCCGTAATCAATGAAAGCTAGTAAGAACATACACGATAGTTTAATCAGTACTCAACTTAATTAGGTCAAAAGTTAATGCCAAAATACTGTTTTGACCCCGACCGGATGACCTGAGAGGCAAAAAAATATGGCCCCTGGAATCCGTAAAGGGTGTCCAAGAACGCTTCTGATCAACCTGGGCATTTTCAATCGTTTTTGTGCCTTTTAGACCATAAGACAGCTTTTCCCCATGCTTTTCAATAGGAGAGGTCACCTCGTGACCTGAACTCAGGCACGAAATCGAAAATCCCGGATATACGCCTTGTAGACCCTGGACGGGCCACAAAGTTAGGAAGTTTCAAGTTGATCGAATTGAAATGTAGCTCTTACAGAGCTATAAAGTTGAAGTGAGGTGACCTTGGCTGACCTCGTCTGGTGACCTGACCTTGGGTGACCCGGGTAAAAATTTCAGGGATGTTGAAAATGATGCAGTGAGAGGTAGAGCCCTCAACTGCGGTGCTGCGCATCTCGTTTTCTGCTATCCCGAAAAACCTTAGGGGGCCATCGATGCCCCCGGTGGGCGAGGGTTAACATTGCATATTTGAGTGAAAATAGTCTATCGTGACCTAAATTACCTCTGGAGGTCAAACCATTGACCTGAGCCCTTAAATATGCAAGTAATTTCTTACTAAATTGACGTGAGCTTTCTAATCCATTTTGCAGATTTGCGCTAACCCCCCATATTTTCGGAGTTAGAGGGGGCAATCGATAGCCCCCCGTGGGGCGAAGGTGGCGGCGGACCCCCGGTAGGGCGCGGGTTAATCGCACCCCTTTTCCCGCGATGGTGTAGAAATCAGAGAGCCTCTCAATCATAGATTAGAGGCAACAGCTCCCTCTCTCCCCCAGCATGTCCGCGCAATCAAACCATACCTACACCTCTCACGAATCTGAGGCTACAGACGAACGGAATCGCGCATCACTCTCCAAAACCCCAACACAACTCCTTCCGTCAACCGTCTCAATACACAGCACTTCTTTGCCGATTCCGTTAATTCAGTGACGATGAAAGGGTTTTGATTTGTGCGCCTACCATTGCACACGGACACATTCACACGAGCACACGTTCCCACCTTCCGACAAGTGACAAATAGCACCTAATTCGTGCACGTGCACAGTTTGCAACTAAGGAATGCGTAATGTGTGATGTTATGTGGAATCTGCAATCTAAAGTCTACAAAAATAGCCAAATCCTACGTTATCTGCCCTACCGCTCACAAGACTCATGAAAGCACTAGCAGGAATAATGCGGAGCTATTAAACCATCTTCTCGGTCTCTTTGGGCGTGCTGGGGTTGGGTTTGTCTGACGGTGTGTCTTGGCCCGAAGAGGCAAAAAGATGGAGTAATGATGCATTCCAACTTTGCTACTGAGTGAGACAAAGAAAATGTAAAAAAATCGCTCACTTTTTGTTAATAAACAGAGTGTATGACAGTCGATTAGACTTGATCATGGTATTCAGTTGTGTTCCATGGGGCTGAAAAATATCCTTAATGCCTCTAGGTGGGCCGGTCGGAGATTCCGACACAAGTGATATCATTACCGCACGTCATGTTGTACATGACCAGCAAAATGCAACGAGGACGGCTGAAGGTCTTAAGGATAGTCAGGCATAGGCGGGTCCAGGATTTGCGATGGGGAGAGGAGGGGGGGTGCATGGGTGGGGGGCGCCACCCGAACCGGGGGGCGCCACTTTTGAGCGGTAAACCTATCAGGTGGGCGCCAAATTCTATAGCGGGGCGTCAGTATTGGCATCCTTGGGAGGGGATGTGGGGAAAGTGACATTGCAGAGGAGCGCCGTCGACCTTTTAGTGGGCCACCGTGACCCTTTCATGGGACGCCGAGGGTAAATCGGAGAAAGTAGGTCCCCCATTTGGCCGCTTCCCCCTGGATCCACCATGTTCTATGCTGTATGTATACCGATAGTATAGATAGTAGACACCGATAGTATAGATTTGACGGAACGTAACTTGAATGCCCATAAGTTTGCGAAGGGCCGTTTAATTTTTGTTGAAGTGAATGAAGTCATATGAAAGATCGAGCTCTCCGCTAAGAAAAATAAACCTGTTTAGTAGAAATATGGTCCAAGCCATGACCCTAAGGAAACTAAACTAGTCCGATCTGAAATATTATTAGCGTTCCACATTACCTTTAATACCATTTCTGAGCTCTGAGGTCGCAGACTTCGGGAATCGGGTACTTTCGACTGCACTTACCTCAGTTGGCCAGCCTATAGAGCTGTACGTGCGTAGGGTCACCCGTGCCTGGTCACCTTCGCTTCGGTCCCATTCCTTTTAGCACCGGTCGCCACTGACCAAGACAGGGCATCTGACGAATCGACTGGTCGATAATAGCACCCTCATACCACGGAGTCTGATCCCTTCTTTCTCGCGGGGGGATGCAACTGATGGTGCTGATCCACTCAATCAATTTCAAGGGGAGCAGCGGTCACTAGAAGTGATTCTAATAGCTCCAACGAAACCTATTGACTCCTTAGACGACGATCCATCCTAATTCGATCGTTGCGATGCGAAGAGACGACTAAGGACGGCAGCGGCAGCGCGCGGCTTTGGCTGAGGGACGCGTCAGGACCGGGGATGTGGGAGTTTGGGGCTTGAGGGATCGCTGCTTATGGAAAGCTCCATTGGTTTGGGTGTTTAATATTGTAGAAATAAACATGAGAAATAATAAACTTCAAAAAATTGTCAAAACTTTGTAGGGAAATTCGTTTTTAGAAGGGTAGAGGATACAGCATAGGGTACACTTTATTAGAATGTTTCGTATGTTAAAAATAAAATAAAAATAATTTTAGATGCAGTTAAAATGCATAATCCTTTTGCGGTAATAATGTCTGAACGAGATACTGCATTTTCAATCATATCTGGGTGAAAACAGTCTGCCAAACCTGCTATGTTAGCCCAGATATTTGACATATCCGAAACTGTAATTTTGAAACCATTCGTTAGTCAGCAAAACACAAATAAAAATCGTCATTAGCAGCATCGATAGCTCCCTTGCCTAGAATTGACAAAAAAATCCACAATGTAAGGGTGTTTAATCGGTATCCTCAAGGTTCGATTTTTCATGCACTGCCCTCGCTGTCCTGTCTAAAGTTGTCGTCGTATAATGTGGGCAAGATGAACGATCCAAGTGGAAACACTAGAAGAGGGAGACTGGTACAGCAGATAATTGAGCAGCAGGAAGCCGGAGGAAGGTGGACAACACATGTAACCACCTCTATCAAGTACACCCGGACGTATACGGAAACCCAGCAGGCCGAGAGAAGTGGCGCGAGTGTCCGCTTATGGAACAAAATAGGAAAATACGGTCCGAAAGGCCGGAAACAGGCTTCACCGCCTATGACAAAACAGACGCCGGTCACAACTGTGTTTAACTGGGCAAAACTTAGCGTTTTTATTTTCGAACACGTCAATTCCAAGCCACCGATGAGGAACACTAGTTTGCTGGGTGGTGGGGATTGGAGGATTGGCCCCTCTGTTTTCTTCGAAATACTATGACCGGATGACCTCCGATCCGCCCCTGCTAATGGGTGATCATTCTTCGTAGTGTCCAGTGGCGAATCCGGAACTTTATTTCAGGGGAGGGACTGGGGGCTCGAGCCCCCTCCATGCCCGGAACAACCTCCGGTTTGTATTAACTATAAGCCTGGACATTTCGGGGACATGAACCCCCAGCACCCCCTCCCCCAATTTATCCACCACTGGTAGGGTCGTCAAAGTGTCGGTAGTGCCCACCGTGTCTATAATGTTTTAGAACTTTGCAAGCCAGATATTTGTGAAATTACGATATGAACACGTCCAAATGCAATCAAGCCATATTTAAGACGAATAAGCCAACACAATAATACAGCATGTATAAATTCATTATTTCTGTTCTTCATGTGTATGCATGTCACAAATAATGCTCTCGGATTCGTTGGATCTATAAAATCTCCCTGTTTCAGGTGGGAGAGGGGGCAGTTGCCGCAACCCCTTAAATGTTTTTTATCGTAGATTAAAAAAACTCGTCGGTCAGATCCGTCTGTGTAGCCTATGGGACATTAATTGCGTGCTTTGTGAAAAAAACTGCCCTTATATTTTATTGTCGCAGAGCTATGCAACCAGAACTGTAGGTGGGTAGGGGTCATTTGGACGCCAGGACGTATTTTGACGCGAACGCTCAATCTTTGACCTTTCTTCTATAGCTTGTATCTCCGGTTTCGTTATTCCGTTCGATATGGACAGGGGTAGCTCCACTTTACTCCCCCTTCCCAAGCTCCTGAACCTATTGTTCTTAGTTATATAAGATATATGTGTAGTTCTTGGACCCTTCAAACCAAACAAACGAATCCAACAGTCAAGGGCCGTACAACAGTAACCCACAGACAAACTAGTTTTTGTAGCTCTTTTTATCGGCAGCAGCTGCTGAGGTAGCCATTATACAGAGTGCGTGGTCTGCTGATAAGGGCAATTATTGTTTTAAATACAACGTTCCGAGACCCAGTGGAAGGGACCGAGCAACTCGAAAGTCGGCTGCACTTAAAGGCTGCTAAGCCGACATAAATATGGAGCTGTTCCATCTTTACATTCAGTAAAACTACGCTGGCGGCGAGGAAGTCAAATTCTTGGCTAAATGAAATGAAGCAGAAGGCTAAAACTATATTGTTTATTTCATTATTCTGTCGGCCTTTTCTGTTTTTTTGTGCGTTTTTTAGCCAAATAGCGAACTTCAAAAGGCAAAAATAGTTGCTTTTTATTTTATTATTAGATTATTCAGCCAACCGTCCATGACTTTTTCTAAGCCAATTTAACTGTTTTTTTGGGTCTTCAAGCCAGATTATCCCTAGTTTCCATACCTCCAGTGGTTTTACTGGAGAGCGCTGGAGCAGTATTGACTATGACGGCGACTCCACACTGCAGCTCGCGGTGTTTGCCAGATTGATACCAGATTAAAACCACAAGAATGTCTGATATACACAGGGACTGCAGTCAGTAAACCAGCCGATAAACAACGCAGTGATCGGAACAAAGCGCACAGTTGAAGGACTCTGAACAGAACTTTGGGTGGAAAAACAATCACCTATTATTATATATATATACAATCAGGTGAACAAACCTATTAGTGTAACGGAGAAATGGAGAGTCAGGGTGTCTTTACTAAATTCTAAACAGGTAGATATCAATTAGTGCAATCATATCTCTACTATATATCAAAGGAACGCTGGAAATGTATAATCTACAGACTAACTGTACCTAATTGAACGAATAGGCCTCGTCCAAAATAGCTACCTTTATCTCTCTCTGTGTGTGTGTGTGTGTGTGTGTGTGTGTGTGTGTGTGTGTGTGTGTGTGTGTGTGTGTGTGTGTGTGTGTGTGTGTGTGTGTGTGTGTGTGCGTGTGCTCGTGTGCGTGTGCGCGTGTGTGTGTGCGTGTGCGTGTGTGTGTGTGTGTGTGTGCGCGTGCGCGTGCGTGTGTGTGTGTGTGTGTGTGTGTGTGTGTGTGTGTGTGTGTGTGTGTTTTTGTTCAAGTCTGTCACCAATGAACGTGTAACTAATTTCAAAAGCAACACATACCTAAATCACTTTATTTGCGACTTTGTTTGAACAATGCATAAAGGGTGGGTGTATGTTCTTTTATTCCAGCCGGCCAACCCGGTTGATTTGGTTGACTTGTTTTTTGGTCTCGCTGGAGCAAGGATAGTGCGTGCAAGCTTTCAGTCTTCAGCAAGCTACGTCTGCATCATCTTCGCATTGCAACGGGGAAATATCCAGGTGGTCCAATACGGCCATTACCCACACCCTCAAGGTGCAAAGGCTTACTCACTTTTAGCCAATTATTGCCGATATTGTTAAGAACTGTCATGTCTTTTTCACGATTCTAACTGTGCTACCTACCACCTCTCACACGTTTGCTTAATGTTCGCCTCTGAATGGTAACAGTTCTGAATCGCGGTCGGCAGATATGGCGCGGCGAGACGAGGAGGAGACGATCGCGGCGCAGTTCGAACAGTGGTCCAAGTGGTCGGCCTGCCACAAATGCCGCCAGCGTCGGCGGCGTCGCTGCACGAAACCGACGCGCTGCGGCGACCGGAAACTCACGGTAGGTGGCAGCACGGACGGGCGACACTGTCGGACAGTGAACTTTCACTGCGCTCGGCCATAGTGCTCATTGGCGGCTCCAGAAGGAACTTTTGGAGGGGGCCAAACCAAGGTTTTGGGGAGCTAAATCGAGAAAAATAGCGAAAACATAGAATTTTTTTAAAGAAAACGGTTAAAATTTGGTTCTTTTGGGAGGGCCAAAGATACTATTTTAGGTTTTGGAGGGCGCCACGACCCCTTTGGCTCCCCTTTGGATCCACCAGTGGTACCTAATTTTACGGGTAGTTATTTTCAGGATGTTTGTCTATTTTGGAATTCATCTGTTTCGGTGTTGTTTCCATCGTATCTATGACAAAGTTCATTGGTGGATCCAGGAGCAAGTTTTGGATCTTGCCAAACCAAGGTTTTGGGGCAAGGGGGGTCTAAATTGAGAAAAAATCGCAAGAGCATACTATTTTTATTAAAAAGAGGAATTTTGTTCTGAGGGGGCAAAACATATTATTTTAGGCTTTGGTAGAGGCCACGTCCCCTTTGCCTTCCTGCTTTCCTTGGATCCACCAGTGCCGAAGTTAAGCTTGCCTGGACTTATTGAAGGTTCAGGCAAGATACCTCGACTGCACGATAAGCTACGCTGACGAGCACCAAGGAACACAAATACGTAAGATTTAAGTTTTTAAGATTGAAAAATTAAGAGTCATGTTTGATTGGCGAGTGCAGAACAGTAATGGATAAAAACCTAAGCATTTTTCATTTCAATGCATATTGTATCAATATTCACGTAACGCAAAACGACAATGTATTTCCAGTGGCGCCCTAGAGGCGTGCAAGTCGTCAGTGGTGGACCCAAGGGGAACTGGAGGGGCTTAATTCCTCACAATGTCCGAGCCCCTATAGTAAATACTTTGGCGAGGGGCTGCCCGGGGTACTGACGGGTGAGACTCGAGCCCTTCAGCCCCCCAAATCAATTTCTGGATCCACCATTCCCCCCAAATTAATTCCTGGATCTGCCACTAGGGGTCGTCCATAGATTACGTGAAGCATATTTTTACCCCTTCCTTGCCTCTCACATATAATATAACCTTTGTTGACTATCCTTAGTAACGCTTGATAAGGCTGTATCTAACTCCTCCCACATAATCTAACGTAAAATGAAATAAAGAGGGAAGTCACCAATAAAGAGGTTTGGAATACCAATGTTTTAATTAGAGCGGTAGCTATGATGTTTTTTATACTGGCAATATATGTGTATGGATATAAAACCCCACTGCCCCTGGCGTTATATAATTCATGGACGAGCCCTTATTCGCCTATTCGAAGGTATGCAGCAAATCTAGGCCAAGAAGAAGGTAGGTATAGGAACGGACGCTTTTCCTCTGGCTTCGCCAACAACCTGATGTATTAGCTTCATTTGAGTAGCTACAGCTTGGAACTGATGCAAACGGCGTCGTGTGTGTCGGTTCGGTTGGAAATTAGGGAATCTCTGATATCGAAATGATTTAATACAGTTGTAAACTGAACTCGAATGGTAAAACTTGATCCCAGCCCTGTGTTTAGTCCAATAAATAATCGCAACCTACACCGCTCGATGTCAGAATGCACTTTCCGATACATCATGGGCGACAGCTAACGTTCAGAAAGAAACGCGGGAAAACGTGCAGCACGCTATCAAGGTTCGCAGCTTTTGATAGCTCTTAGTTGTATTGGGCTTGCTCAGCAGGAAACGGAAAGGTTCCAGTGGTGCAGCAGAATAGTCTCTCAACCGTTCTTTTTTCGATTTTAGACTTTGATCGGGCCCTGTGTCTGGCCTTCCATAAGTTTGTTGGCTGTTTGTTCCGTTCAGACAAATACTTTCGCAGCATGTTTCGACATGCGTCGTGTATACAAACACCAAAATGATTAACTCAAAAGTAAGGAACTGGGGACACGCGCTCGTAAGGGGCTCCGGAGGAAGTCCGTCGCTGGTACGGGGGTAGGAACCTACCCCCTACCCCAACTTGTAATCTCAGCAACCATGCAAAAAGCTAAAAATCATCCTGGGATAGCCTATCTTAATCTCTACCAAACATTTAAAATACAATATTTTGATCAGGTTACTTTTGAGGCTAATTTTGAGGTATGAGAGGCGAAAGTATGTGTCCATAGGAATTAAATAGAAAATTTGGTTTTTTGTCGTAACGACTATAGCAGAGCATAGCCATAGAAAATATTTAGGCACCATTGAAATTCCGTCGTCAAACCGGACCAAACGATGTATCTTATGACCTTGCCATTAAAATTCAAAAATCACCAGGCCTATATTGACACTGTCAGATAAAGGATACAATACGTCATTACGCTATCATACAAACTACAATGGCAGGTAAAACACAATGACGGCAAAATGGACACTTTATCACCATTTTAGGGGAAGTTATCGAATTTAACCCCATTTTACCATGCATTTATAATTCAGAGGTCACGGCACTGATCTGACCCAAGGTCATTGGTATGAAAAATGCCGTTACAACAAACCTTTCTTCTCGGTGACTCTGCTATCTGATGTTAATCCAAAGTCAAAATAATAAGTCTGCTGCTAGTATTGCACAATCGGTCGACAGTACACTCGGTCGGTCAGTACACTTGATCTACAGTGCAAGCGAACTGGTGCGACCGAGTTATTGCGACAGTCTCAAAATATATATCTAACTTTGAAGCCTATAAGTCAAAACAATATTGCCCGATTTTCACAATTCTTTCACCAATCGACGCGCGCATGAATTTCCTCAAAAGTAGCCAAGTCGCGTTTTCTGACTGCCAGTGGTTCTCTGATCATCTTGGAAAAACAGGTGGAGGCTCTTTAAGACTCCCTCCACTGCGCGTTATAGCCCAAGTATTCATTCACTCGAACAATAGAGCTTATTTTATATATTAAATATTTTGAAATTTTTGGCTGTACATATTATATATATATATATATCACCTTTTTTGAACTTTACAAAACAAACTCTATTTTCCGTGTGAACCAATACCTGTCCAAAACTAAGTCATGTATTCATGTTTGCTCTGATGGAATGGGGACACACATATTCCAAATTATTCATCATATCACTTGAGCAGTTCAACTGGTCTCAGGTATGATTCTAAAAGTGGACGATGTCGTATCTTGATTGATTTGAGATGGGCATTTTCCCAATGGGTGGTTTGGCGTACTGATGTTTAAGTGCACTGGCCTATGGTTCACCTGTGTCGGTACCGTGAGCGGTAGTCAATGGACATGACACTAGATACCATTGATACTAGGAAGAGTTGAAGAGCAGCAATTCAGACTGATGTAAAAACATCACCTGCAAAAACATGCTGTTGAATGAGTGTGCACACTCCAGGTAGGGCAAAAATAACGTCCAGAGCAGGGAGCTGACCGTCCTTAGTTGGAACCTGTCACAGAAAGGCAACATGATCAATAGAAGAGCAGGTCCTGCACAAATGCATTCTGACCCAGACTCCAACTGGAATAGCCTCAGACTTACCAGCATTGCTGGATTTAATCTACGAAAAGACTGGGGGCTGAATTTAACATCGGTTAATTTCTACTTCAGAAAATAAATTTGAACCTTTATTGGCGATTGTCTTTACACATTTTAAATGGAACCCATTGTTACCGAGAAAATCTATGATAAAGACGCTTAAATATTTACAAAGTCCTCGATGGTGACCACATCAAAGCTGCGGCAAAAACACTGAAAACACTTTAAGCACAGACCCACGAAAAAATCAGCTTGTACTTGGTATCACCGCCTGGATTCAAGAGCAATACGAGGGAGATGCATGGCTCGGTGGTCGCGGACCTGCCTTCTGTGTCACAGGTCCCGGATTAAAGTCTCTTTTTCTTGCCATTTCAACTCTGTGTATAAAATGCACCTACCCCCAGCGGAAGTCACGGCGAGTAGCAACAATCTTTAGATTATATGGAGGCATGAATGATTATGCCTAGATGACTCTGATAGAAAGTTCGATAAAAACGACTGAAAGCTGGAGGTATATATGAAGGTATAAATGCTTATGCCTAGATGACTGACAGAAAGTTCGATAAAACAACAGAAAGCCGTTGGAAACAGACCGAATGATCTATGACACAAAAAAATATAATGACACATTGTAGTGCAGTTTCTACCTGTTTGCCTTTACTCCTCCTGAGGCAACAAGCTTGCCATGCTCAAACCACCCTCAAAAAAATCACCAGGAGGTGACCAAGTGCAGGGTAGTTAAGCTCTAAACACGCGCACTGGAGGGGGCCTCGGAAGTCCCCCACCTGTTTTTCCAAGGTGGTCGGAGAACCACTCGTAGCCGAAAAATGATAATTGGCCACATTTAAAAGAAATTAAAAAGTGTGTCGATTAGTGAAAAGTTTTTGAAAATCTGTCGAAAGTTTTTTATTAATAGGCTTTCAAAGTCAGACAATATTCAAAACAAAACATTTGACTATGATAGTCTCACTTTGCATTTTGGTGTCGCATCTCTTGAGGCCAGACGAAAACAGTATGATCTTATGTTCATCAGAGGTATCCACAAAAATTTAGTAGATTCATCATTTCTTCTGAATAAGTTTCCACTTGCTGTTCCTCTCCGAATGCTGCGCCGTATGGTTTTATTTCACATGCCCTACGTGAGAGTCAACACGGTGAAAAGGGGTTTTGTTTACCAGGATTCCCAAACTGTGCAATAGGTTCCTGGATACATGTCGGGAGGCAGATATTTGGCAGCTTGGGAAAGCAGAGTACAAAAAGCAGGTGCTTCGCTTTGTGCTGAGTGTGAGGGATTAGGTTTTGTGTGTATAGGTTTTACATCTATATTTTAAGTAGGTCTTAAGACTCTTTTACGTGTTTAGGTTTTTATACCATTCATATTTTTTATATTTTACGTCTGTCTTAGGCTATGTTTTTTCAAACGAATTTATAAATGTATTTATCTATATTTTTATGGGTAGCAGTTTTTACCTTTTGGAACCATTTCAAGCTCACTTGTTCCATCAACTTTTAACAATCGTCTCGCGGTGTTGATCCTTCATTGTATATATTTTTATCAGATTGACTTCATCTGTAAATGCGCACCACGTCCGTTGATGATTCGCATGCAATAAACAAACAATAAACAATAGACCTGTATTTTGAGATCGCCGTAATCGCGCGGTCGGACCAGTTAGCTTGCATTGGAAACCGATATTATGATAACCGATATTATATTATGCCATGATGTCATCTTTAAGGTACCCCGATACAAAGGTCAAGGTCAAAGGTCAACGTCGAAGGTCATTGGGAAAGGCCAATCCTCATTTTCCGCCAAATAGTCGCTACAGTGTTAGTCAAAGTTTACATTATAAGTAGTACACCATATTGTGACCTTAAAGGTCAATGACCTTGAGTGACCTTGACCCCTAAATTGTATGAAAGGTTTTTTGGGGCCTTGCCTGCATGACTGTGGTCCGTCTTTAGATTGTTACCGCCATTTTCCCGCATAATCACGGCAACTTACAATCGCTCCCCAGCATGGCCAATATTTGACCTTTATGACCTCGTTCGACATTGAAGGTATTAACCCGCGCCCACCGGGGTCGGCGCCACTTCGCCCACCGGGAGGGCCATCGATGGCCCCCTCTAACTCGAAAATATGGGCGTTAGCGCAAATCTGCAAAGTGCAATAGAAAGCTCGCGTGAATTCAGTAAGAAATTACTTCGCATTTTTAGTGCTCAGGTCAATGGTTTGACCTCCAGAGGTCAAATTAGGTCAAGATCGGCTATTTTCACTCAAATATGCAAGATTAAGCAAACTGGGCATAACTTTTATGTCATTAGAGCTATTGAGGCCTGGTAAAGTACATTTGATAGCAAATTGCCAGTACTTTTCCGCTATGTGGAACGTAAAGACCTCCCGCCAGTGGTTTGACCGCCAGAGGTCACCTCGTGACCTAATATGACCTGAGGTCACGAAAGGTCAAAAAGTGACCTTGCCGTATATCAAATGAAAGCCAGTGACAAGACAAACACGATGGTGTTTGTTTCACCGCTCTAGCTCAATTAGGTCAAAAGTTATTGTCAAAATACTGTTTTTGAACTCTGGTGACCTTGGATGACCTTGGAAAAGTCAAAGGGCAAATATGACCCCTGGGATCCGTGAAAGGGTGTCCAAAAACGTTGTTCTGAGCAGTCTGAGTATTTGCAATCATTTTGGTGGCTTTTATATAATGAAATAGCTTTTCCCCATGCTTTTCCAATGGGAGAGGTCGCCTCGTGACTGACCTCAGGGCACGAAATCGAAAAATCCCGGATATACACCTTTAGACCCTGGAGGGGTCATGAAGTGTAGGAAGTTTCAAATCGATCGACTTTGAAATGTAGCTCTTACAGAGCTCTAAAGGTGAAGTGAGGTGACCTTGGTTGACCTCGTCTGGTGACCGACCTTGGGTGACCCGGGGTAAAAATTTCAGGGATGATGGAAAAATGATGCAGTGAGAGGTAGAGCCCTCAACCGCGGTGCTGCGCCTCGTCCTTTTTCTGCTATCCCGAAAAACCTTGGGGGCCATCGATGGCCCCCCGGTGGGGCGAGGGTTAACCTAAGCCAATGAAAATTGGTCATGATGTAGATCACCATAGCACTCCCACCCACCTTCCCAATGGCGTTTTTCTACACTTCTTATTTTCCGAGATCTTAGGGGGGCAACCAGGCCCCCTCTTCAGTGCGCGTTAGTGCCAGACCCCTCTCCAGTGCGGGTGTTAACTATATTCATACATGGGACGGATATCCAAGCGAAGACAAAGAGTGTATTGACTGGAAACAAAAGGGCTGAAAAATTCATGTTGCCCCCCTGAAATCCTGATGCTCGGCCCTCCTCTAGTCGGATCGCCGCTCAGCATAAGCAGTTGGGACGTCGTTAAACATGAACAATCCCATCATTTTCCCCGTGAATGAGTGATCGAAAATGGTCAGACTGTCTCCGACGCAACTTCTAACTGCATCTATGTCACCCGATATGTACATGATTGGGAGAAGAGTGGTACATTTTCCGGACGCTTTTGACCAGTGTGAATATTACAGGGTGTTTTTACAGAGTGAGAGTCCGTTCTGCACCCCTGCACTCTGAACCGGTCATGCGAACACGACCGTATTGCTATTTTGTGATTCACGAAACAGCAGGAAACTTTTACAAACGTTAGTCTGTAGGCCTGCAATGTTCTGATACTCCGATCAATGTTTCCGCTAACACTGTAGGCGAGAAGGGATATTCTTTTTACCTCTGGCGCGAGCAAATCATGCAGCGGGGAGAGACCGAGCCGGTCTGCTGATCTCACCCAGTGGCGTATTCAGGAAGGTGTCAAGGGAGGAGAGGTATGACATTCAAAATCAACTACTGCGGGCTTGAGGTGTGGTGTAGGCATGCCTGTAGCAAACTTAGAATCGAGTGTGGTATGTCTTAATGCAGTCTAACAGGCGGATCCAGAGGGCATAAGGGCAAGCGCTTCTTCACCAACCGGGCTTCGGAGCCCACTGAAACATCGCCTCCCCCAGGATGCGAGTATCGGCGCCCCAGCGATAAAATTTGGCTTGTGTCACAGGAAGATACAACCCACTTCCTGGTGGCTTGTGTCTTCCAAAAGTGACACCCTTGACCACGCGACCCTCTCTCCCTCACCACGGATCGGAAATCCTGGAGCCGCCTATGGGCTACGTCGTTGACCTGAGCCGTGTTGCCGGCAGCACTCGAGGCCCTGCGGCGGGGCCAAAGTCTGCCAGAGGCGCCACACACGTGACCAGAGGCCCACCAGTCACGGCCACTTCAGCTGGGTCTACTTCACTAGTTGGGGAGAGTGGAGCCCCTGCTCACGACGCTGCGTCACCAAGCGGACGCGGTGAGAACTACAGCTTCGCCAATCCCCCACCAGTGCTAGCTATCGTGAAACAAGCAGTAGAGAGGTGTTCTACTACCCCGGTCCCTGGTAGAGAGCACTGTGAATAAGAATAAATGGTAAAAATAGGGTTTAATGTGCAGGTAAGTGGCTTAAAATACGTTAAGCAAATTTCCATACTTGCATTATGGATGTTGGATGTTGAGGGAAAGATCATTGAATGAACGGGAATTACGTAAAATAAGAAAAAATACATCTACTTCTGGGAATACAGCTCAAAACAACTTATTCTTCAAATTTTGGTATCTGGGGACACCCTCTAGAGCCATTTTGAAAGTGTACACCAATGACCTCTGATAGGTCATCTAGGTCTACTTAAGGAGGGTTTCAGGCTTGGATTTATAGCTTCATAAAAGTTTCCAACTGCACCCTCCCCCCTCCCGAAGTCATGGCCTCAATTTTTGGGCCGATTCCCCGTGTCTCATCTGTTCAGCATCATGCAATATGACAAGGCTTTAAAGGGAATGTGGCACCTTTATAACGTGATTTTAGGTGAGAGAGTTAATTCGTATATGATCGTTCGGACTTACTCCTCAAATATTTTTAGGGGTAGGAGGTTTCGTTCTGTATTTACGAACATCCGAACTCCACACAAAGTCTTTTCAAGAATGATATAGCCAAGTTGTAAAGCATGCCGGACACCCGGTACTCTATATGTTATTTGTCTTGAAACTCAAAATTTCCGCATAGAAAAGCCAAAAACTGCCTGAAATGTACCCTACATGTGCCCTTAGCAGCAGTCGGCAGTTGTTAACTGTTGGTGTGACGACATATGCTGACGTCACGGTGAGTATCAGCCAATTGAAGCCCTTTACCTATTGAATAAAGTGGTTGCCAGATCATGACATCATCCACAGGCAGATATTGATTTCTTTCCCTAGAGGAGCATTTTAAAAATCGATATATTAAGCTTGTTGTACATTTTTCAGAGAAATCATGGACGCTTCCATGATTTTCGGAAAAATTTCCGCTAATTAAACTACATTCCAGGATTCGACCAAGGTGCCACCTTCCCTTTAACCCTATTTCTAACGGAGGGGGCAGGTCCTGTTGACCCCTCTGATTTTTCCATAGTATCTCCAAAACGGTTTGAGATAGGCTCTTGAAATTTGGTGAATTTTCCTAAAACTAAATACCGCGCCTTCTTTGAAAATTTTGTAAACATATATTTACCAGAGATGGAGCTATGGCTTGCTAATTTGGGGGTTTTATCCAGAAGCCGAGCATTGTCGCCTGCGTTGCGTTTGTCCTACAATAAAGCTGTCCGTTGCAAATTGGCGGCAGTTAAAATGTTTGAATGTTATTACTGAGATTTAGCATGACAGCTCATGTATATTTTGATATTATTTTGGGCATAGGCGGTTCCAGAAACTCAAAATGGGGGGTTTACAATGTTATCCATCCGAACTCTTCCAAAGTAAATATATTGCGTACAGAATCTTCGAGAGGGGTAAAAATAACCATGCATTGAACCCATGTGTGTATTATATTATGATAAGAAGCCATAGGCGTGCTCAGGTACCATAATTAGGGGGTTCACTCGCACTGAAGGTCATTTTAGTGTTGTGTTTGCATTGAATGGGACCAAGCATTGTAACTATGCATTTAGTTCTAACACCAAATGAGATTTGGAATGACAGTTGAAGTGTATTTCGATATATTTTGTATCATAGGCGGTTCCAGGAGCTCAAAATGGGGGTCTACAATGTTATCCATTCGAATCTTCCAAAGTGAATAAACCGCCTACAGAATGGACGGGAGGGATGAAAATAAGGATGTATTGATCTCATCCGTGTATTATATGATAATAGGATATCATAGGCGTGCTCAGGTACCGTAATTAGGGTTCGCTAACTTTCAAGCGTATTTTAGTGTTGTGTCTGCATTGAATGGGGCAAAGCATTGTAGATATGCATTTAGTTCTAACCCCAAATGGACACAATTAATCCATAGGCGGATCCAGGAGTGCCCCCGGGTTGGGCAAGGGTGGATAATGGCGGGGTAATTTGAAAAGTAGTAATACTTAAGGGGCGAGGTAACAAGTGTCTTACCCCACTATTTTTCCTCCCTGAATCCGTCTCTGACATTTTTTGGCATTTGAGCACTTTGCTTGATATCAGAGATATCGCACTGTACCAGCCGTGTGCATTTCTGCAAAAACAAAGATATGCTATAAAATTCAAATAATTTCACCCAAGTTTCGGGCCCTAGAACCGCCCTTGAATTCTGAGTTTCGCCTAAAGGAGAGATTTGACCATTTTCAAGCAATTCCCTGTCAATCCATACTAGTTTTGTGAAAATCAAGCTTAAGAAACAAGAGCTACGGATAATCTAAAAAAGGCAGCAATTTTGTACATTTTGAACTCCTTCTCTCAATTTTCAAAATTTTGAAATTATCTTTTCTCAAAATGGAGTTCAGCGCGAGAGGATTCGATTGGCAGTTTGAATTTTTAAAATCGGCCGGGTAGATTTTTAGATCTTAGGGGGAACCTGCCCACCCCTGTTGGAAATAGGGGTAGCCGGGAGGCCTTTGGAAATAGGGTTAAGCCTTAAATTCCAAGCTATTGCCTCGCTAAAGATAAAGTCACGCCTTAAGGCCTCAGTCCTGCCTCTAGGCAGCTCCATCCTCCCCAAAAATCTCAATAAGAACTCAACGGTTAAAAAATCGCTGCCGTTAAAATCCCACCCCGTGTCATAGCACGTAAGTTTTCGGCCAACGCCCCCCCCCCAGCGGGCGACGTCATAATTAACAGCCCTAAGGTGTGCCAATTAGGGCGGCACTCTGCTCAGCCGATTTCTGAAACTTTTGGAAAAACCGACGGGGTGTTCGAAAATTCCAGCTCACCGCGTCGAGAATTAAGGACTGAATTAAAAAAATACTGTCCAAGTGTCCAGTGACACTTCAATCGCTCCCAGTCCGATACGGCTGTGCTTCGGACTCTCTCCTACCTCTCCTGGGTCCGCCACTGATTATCGTGGGGTGGGTATGTTTTACTTCATGTCTATACAACGCCCGGCAGGAGGTGTCGGTTCCGACGTTACTGCGGCACAGCTCGGGTCAAGGACACCACCACCTGCTCCGTGTCAGGGGTCAAATGTGAGAGGAAACAGAAGCGAAGTCGAAAAGAGACGTTTAAGCAGAGGAGGCGGAAGGCGACCGCAGCGCCATCTGTAAACATCAGCAGCCGTGAGTAGATGGCTCTGCTGCTGCCCGCAGCGGACTGGAGATTACACTGACAGAAAGAATGTAGGTGAATCTCAGCTCATAATGTAGGTGAATCTCAGCAGAATGAAGCTCAGCCTCATAGCTCACATTACTACTTCTACGGTATCAGATTCTGCTGGTCATCAAGCCGCCAGCTGTAAAAAGGGATGACCTGGGCCAATGGAGGTGCATCATAACATATATTGCCAGTATAAAAAATACAAAACATACACAGCAGTAAAGGTCACGTGATGTACCGTTTTACCTTCTTTCTATTATCTTGTGCGGTATACTGGAAGGCATGGGTCGACGTCGCAGCGGTTCCGAGGGTCTGTGCTCCCCTGAATTTTTAGCCTACCCGTTTGTTTCGTAGATGGCTTGCGTTGCCGTGCCAATTAGGGACCCTTCCCTCTAAATTGAGAGGTGATCTCTGGCCCTACAGGACACTCTTTAAAATATTTGTGTTTATTTGAGGAAAACAGCGGAAACCAAGTTTGATCCATTGGTACTTTGGTTCTGCGGGCGCGGGTACTTTTTCAGTTGCGAAACAGTGCGTGCTTATGTTGCTGAATTTCACTTTCCTTGCATGCTTCTTTTCGACAGGATACTAATTATACTATATGCTTTTAGGAGGCATGCAACTCTGACGGTGAACATATTTGTATTTTGCCTGTGCTATTTGAAACGAAAGTTCACCATTGTTTCATCAAGATTGCCAAATACCCATGGCTGCAACACCTTTCTGGTACCTGTCGAGTTTTGCCTTGCTTTCAACAGTTGAGAGAATAAATGCGTTCCGGTCTGAAACAAACATGTTTATATATGACATCAGTTGGCAAAATACATCATTTTTAAGGTTTTGGAGTCGGAATCCATTTCTGCTCGGCGTACTTGCAATTTTTCCATAAATCTTCAATGTGTTAACAAACCATTTCCCATGACCCATTCCCTCCTTCCCACAGGCGGCAGTGTGGCCCCCACCGATTCAGCCATGTGTGGTGTGGGGGCAGCAACACCCTGCACCGCCTGCTGAGGGTGGTTGGCGGCCGCAGATCCAGCCGAGGGGCCTGGCCCTGGCAAGCAGTCATCTTCAACAAGTTCATGGTGAGAGCGGGTGCGGAGAGGACGGGATAATGCCTTCTCAACTCTATAATAATATCGTAAGTGTAGCTAGACGCTATGAAGAGCAGCTAGCGTGATTTTTAGAGAAAAACATGGATTTATATTTTTCCTGAGGACCGTGGGATTCCGTGGGTTTTGGGACATGAGGACCCTCGGGTTTTGAGTATTCCGCTGAGTGGGTATTGCTGTGCCAGAGTCCGTCCACCCAGCACCCACTGGATCAATAATATCCGGTCATACTGCTCACACTGACGATTCAAATAAGAATTGCCGGGGCTATTGACGGAACGGCTTATTCTGCTCTTGTATTCATTTTTAACACATACAAATCAGATAGGTGAGGAGAATGGTCAGTTCATCTTGGTTCTTACTATCTAGAAAGGTGTCGCTCATTATAAATTGCTGGAGTATGACATACTTGTTATCATTTTCTGTTCTATGACATACTTGTTGAGTATGTCATAGAACAGATCATGCCAAGATAATAATGCTCTTCTGGCAAATCCAGACCGATCTATTTGCACTAAACATTTATCAATCCAAATCATGTCCATATTAAAAAAACACGACTAAATCAACAAAAACTTCAGCCCAAACCCACATCGAGATTCATAACTACCAATGGCCAGTTGGATTTGTCAATCTATTCTCTGGCCAATCCAATCCAATCCAAGAATCGGGTATGATTGGACAATCATTTAAATATCTAGTACATGAAGTGCTCTACAGTAACATCGTTCTCAGATGAAATGAAGGGCGAAATCGGAGGGGTCATTGACCTGCCTTGGGGTCTAAATAGATCATCTATGTTGTAAAAAGTTTGGTAAATTAATATTAAATACTAAACGCATGTTTATCCTCACTACGCCAATTTGGCGTTGCAGTCTCCATTCACTTAACTCGTGTTATCACTTAAAAATCACCGGGTCGAATGCCTCGCCTACCGTTACCATATGGTCATATAACGTGAAATAACGTGCGTTGGTTAACAATTGGTATTTCATGCATGTGTCAACCATCGCTTCCATAATACCATAGCCGGATGACTATTTTAGTGTATTTTAACACCGTGTCCCTCTCTTAGCCTACCAATCCATTAAAAATAAATAATATATCATAAGAACACATGGGAAAAAAAATAGTTAAGCCTTAAAGACCATTTCAACTGATCTGCCTAGTCCCAGTTGCCCACAACCCATGTATACCAACACTTTTTGCATGTCCGAACGAACTAAACGTGAGGTGCGGGATTACAGAAAATCGCACTTTGTCTTCACTGGTGATGCAGGACATTTTGAAAGTGTGGAAAGATCAAACACGGTTCTATAGACCGAAAAAGGACGTGAATATAACCTGCATCTGGCAGTAGCCAGGAGCCTTGTGACAAGCAACATTATTGCCAAAACAATCTGCAGAAAATAGAGAAACTGCATACGGACGCCATCAAGTTGAAAAGTGGGGATCAAGGCAGCAGAATCTGAGATAATCAACGCCGATTCAATGATTGTTTACATCCTCCATCCATGCGATCTCAGACGCACCTTCGCAGCTGCCCGCCTATAAGAAAGTTCCAAAGCTGGAAGTAGTTTCATTAAGGATCAGAGGACCAAAAGGAAAATGTTTCTTTCTGGTTATGTGGACAAAGCTGCACGAGCAAACTTTAGAAAAGCAATGCAAAAAAATCCTGAGGCAAAGCGAGATCCAGGGTCAGGAAAAATGTGGGGCAGATACAGTGCCTTGCAACCTCCTCACCCGATCCAGATAGCTAGAGGACCAATCAAGCTCGTTGAACTGGGGCAAGCAACCTTAACGACGACAAAAACACGGAACTATCAAGGTGCAGAAACTTGCCAACTCGCTACTGAGTTTGTGACACATTTATGATAGTCGAAGTCATAAGTTTACAAAATAGCGATCGTGACAGTATGGTTTAAAATCAAACCACACATTTTGAAATACAGAATGAAGCGTGTAGCAATATTTTGATTTAGCAACTGTCCTTCAATTGCAAGCGTACCATCAGTGCTACAATATTGGTACTGTGTTCAGTTTCTACAAAACGAGAGACCCCCGCGCAGAAAACCGAAAACCGCTGTCACAGTTGCCAGATTTTAACATGCACCAATGGTGCTGATTGTTAGTAGTTGAGAAAGTTGTCGCCTAATGCCGAAATGTGACAGTCAATTTTTTCGAGAAATACATGATTGTGGGCATATTTAAGATATTAAAATAACGCAATACGTTATCAAGTACTTCTTGTCCATTTTGTCAGGTTAAATAATATTTAAAGTTTGAGTATCTTCGATTTAGCGGTCCCTATTTCTTTGAATTTAGTATCAAGTACGCTAAAAGCTACTAGGAAAAGTACTAAATGGGTGAAAGAAATAAACATACTACAACAATTTACCTAAACTACCAACACACAAACAAGTTCGCAATGTTTGTGTATGTAAGCCTGCCAAAAAATTTGAACAAGTGGAAGCTACTTTGTTGAGGGCATATTTATTAGGTATATCTGAGATAAGTGCAGGCTAAAACTAGCTGAAATAAATAGTGCTGCCCATGGCTAATCTAAGATGAATGTAAGCTACTTTGATACTGATGCACTTTCACACATCAAACTTGGTTTTTCATTCCTTAGCTTGCTTGTGCCTTACCTTATTTGTGCCCTAGATCCATCAAGATTGGTTAGGTAGATTTGGAGCTGGAGGAAGTTGGGAGAGTTGGCGCCAGCAACAGACTGCAACAACAGTAATTCAGGTGAGATTTCATGATCAAATTATCATGTCAATATTGTACAGATAGCAAATGTGTGCCAATGCAGTCCTCCACAAAGTGTTTAAACACACACTGGAGAGGGCCTGGCACTAACATGCACTAGAGGGGGCCTAGTAGACCCCCTTCTCATCTCAGAAAATCACAGAAAATCTCAGAAAGAAAGAGACTTTGAAAAACGCTGGTTGGGGTGTGTTGCTTACTACCAGTGGTAGTAAGCAACACACAGGACCTGAACTGCCTGCAGTTAAAGCAGGATTTTGACTTATACACTGGATCTTTCTTCGGTATGAGGCTTCAATACCTCTGTACATATTAGGCCAATAGACATAATTTTACATCTATGCAGGGTAGTTGCCTCAGAGTTTTTACTGCAAGAAGGAACGACCAGGCAGGTGATAATCAGGTGTTGGGGTAAAATCTTAAGCATTTGATCTGGCTATAAAAATACTACCTAAGGTCCACTTTACCAACACATTTTAGGTAGATCCAAATCCTATGTTGACATTGACATTTTTGTCCTTTTTGTTGATATGTGAGATAGAAGTTCAGAGGGTGGGGGAAGCTGTGATCAGGGTTCCCAATTGTGTGTTGGTGTACGCTCCCATTTATAGATTAGTTCCCAATAATAATTTTCATAATTGCCACATTTAATCATGGGAAATGTACCATAATTGGGAACACTCCTTCCAAAAATGGAAACTTCTTCAAAAGGGAAATGCATGTCATTGGGGAAACTCCAGTCAGAGTTGCCAATAATAGTTATGATCCCAATACTGAAAACAATGATCCATAATTGGAAATTTTCCTTCCAAAACATAAACATGATCTAAAAATGAAAACAGAGTTTACTACTTGCATGCGGTAATGGCTTGGTGCTTGAACCTTATCCGTTGCAAAATGTAAGAGACAGGTAGATGACATTCAGCATATTGGAAATAGTATTCAAGTATAAAATTATTATTTCCAGCTTTTGTGACAGAGGAGGCATACGTCTCATTGAGTTTGTGACAGCCAGTATACTTTCTGCACCTCTGGGAACTATCGGCAATTACCAAACTATTCTCGAATGCGTGATAAGTATGGCGTGACGGACCGGGCGGCAGCAGCTTTACTGAACGCCGCTCTATGGATTACGGGATTGTGAATGGTGATAAGACAAAGGATCTAGTCGACAGAAACAAGATAAGAGACAGAGAGCTATGGGAAAAAAGAAGCAAACTCATATGAAATGCAGGATGTCCTTGGCGTATTTTATGACGGAAGGAGGACATGACGCTTCAAAAGAATGGAAAAACTAAGAAGGAGTTGCATGTATCGTTACCGAACCAGGATGTAAATATATGGACCACATAACACCAACGAGTGGAAAAGCCCCACACATTGCTGAAGGGCTTTTAGATGTTTTGGATGAATATGAGATTGAGCCCCAAGTTGTTGGCTGTGATGAACAGCCGTAAACACGGGACATATCAGTGGTGTAAACCGCCGATTAGAAACGCTCTTGAACGACCTCTTCAACAAGTTGTGTGTGGTATCCACGCAAATGAGCTTCCCCTTAGGCATGTTTTCAGGACGCAGATGGGAAAAGTAGCGGACCCAGCTCGTTCAAAGGGGCCATCGGAAGGGAGTTAGAAAGGATCTTTGTTCTCTTCCCTTAGCAGATTTCGAAACTGTTCCAGGGATGGTACAAGAAATTCCAGTTGAGGTACAGAAACATATGAGCAGGGACCAGAAATACCTGTATCGCATGAGTATGGCTGTGCAGCAGGGAAAGCCAGTTTTCCTCAAGATCTTCTAACAAAACAACCAGGACCCTACATCAGGCACGATGGCTTACGTTAGAACAGAATTCTGCGTCTCTACGTATCTGAACACACTCCATCACTCGAACTCAAACGACTGGTGTTCTTTGTCCGAACCAATATGCTCCCGGGTGGTTCAGGTTCAAAACACATTGAAAATCACCGATGGAGCCCCCAACTTTATGTATCTGATACTGCTCTCGAAAGGTTGCAGACATTGACCGCCAGATCACGCAAACAGTTTTGCAGAGGAATGTACTGGGCGCACTCAGAAAATATACTCATTGCAATGCTGGCAGACGAGCATGAGGATACTAGAAAAATGGCTGTTCAGACTATACTCCGGTGCCGTTTGTCAAGCATGCACTCTCCAAAGCAGGTTCGGCAATTCCTAGTGCCAAAAGTCAACTTTGAATCAGGCGTACCACCAACTGATAGACTGGAGGAACACAGTTGTGACGGAGCCACCTCTGTCGTTCAGTATATCATCTGCAGAGCTTGAGCAGGTGGTCTCCAAGCCCCTAAGTGCCCGACATACCTTGTCATTCACAAGGGGTGGAAAGATGGTCTCGGAAGTCACGAGAGCGTCGGGAAAGGTATCAGGCCATGAAAGACGCCATCGTATGATACCACACGCACCCGTTCCGTAAAAGAACTGCCAAGACAGACACCAAACGAAGTTTCGTTGAGTGGCAAATGAAGCCTCAAGGAAATAGGGTGACAGTGTAATAGTACCAAATAAAGATCCTTCAAGTGTGTGAATGACATGAAACGTTTTTGATAGATGGAATGACACGTGTTTTGAAAAAGGAACTCAAAGGGAATAAATTTGAAATATTTGTTTCAGTCCAAAGGTTACAACACATATAAACAAACTTACACCTGCATGTTACACATATATACACACGTTTTGACTATACTGGCCTGATCACATCCTTAAAAACAAATAAATCCATCTATAGCACCCTAATGCTGAGCAAAAACAGCGAATAGTTTGGTTTAGCTTTAGAGTGCTAACTGCTAGAGACGTGTTTGTCTTAAAATAAAGAAGGGATGAAGTGGTAGAGCTGAAACGTTATCTTTTATTTCTAACGTTTAAATTATAAATAAAGTTATAACTTCTTCTCTTGGGTTTTCCCATTTTAAAACGGTATCGAACATAACCAAAGCGAATGGTAATGCCTAACACCAAGTAAAACGAATAGAGACTTCAACGCCTGAACTCAGCACTCTTCAACGCAAAAACTCGAGGCGTGGAGGTATTTAATACAATTTTCTGATACTTTTTCGTGTTCTCCGAACTATTCGCATCTAAAGGCAAGTGAAATGACCCCTCCCGATATAGGTTGTTCCGACGATCCGGTCTACTCTACAGCCCGGGTTTGATTGAATATCCATTCAGATATCCGAGCCACGAAGTGCTGTACAGTCTGGCTTTAATTAAATATCCATTCATATATGTATGTAGTTCATGAAGTGCTCTACAGGTTTTATAAAATTTCCATATAAACATCTAGTCCATGAAGTGCTCTACAGGTTTGATTAAATATCCATACAAATATCTAGTCCATGAAGTGCTATACAGGTTTGGTTAAACATCCATACAAATATCTAGTCGATAAAGTGCTCTACAGGTTTGAGTAAATATCCATACAAATATCTAGTCCATAAAGTGCTCTACAGGTTTGATTAAATATCCATACAAATATCCAGTTCATGAAGTGCTCTACAGGTTTGATTAAATTTCCATACAAATATCTAGTCCATGAAGTGCTCTACAGGTTTCATTAAATATCCATACAAATATCTAGTCCATGAAGTGTTCTACAGGTTTGATTAAATATCCATACAAATATCTAGTCCATGGAGTGCTCTACAGGTTTGATTAAATATCCATACAAATATCTAGTCCATGAAGTGCTCTACAGGTTTGATTTAATATCCATACAAATATCTAGTCCATGGAGTGCTCTACAGGTTTGATTTAAATATCCATACAAATATCTAGTCCATGAAGTGCTCTACAGGTTTGATTAAATATCCATACGAATATCTAGTCCATGAGGTGCTCTACAGGTTTGATTAAATATCCATACAAATATCTAGTCCATGGCGTGCTCTACAGGTTTGATTAAATATCCATACAAATATCTAGTCCATGAAGTGCTCTACAGGTTTGATTAAATATCCATACAAATATCTAGTCCATGAAGTGCTCGACAGGTTTGATTACATATCCATACAAATATCTAGTCCATGAAGTGCTCTAAGGGCCGGGGTTGTTGCAGGAGCCCTTCTGCGGAGGCTCCCTGGTTCACCCTCACTGGGTTCTCACTGCCGCCCACTGCCTGCGAAAGGTGCTCTACGTTCGGCTCGGAGAACACGACCTCACCAGGCCCGAGACCAGCGAGAAGGGCTTCAAGGTAGGCCCAGTCAGCTTCAAGCTCGTGCCTCAATCCATTTTATTTTGTCTTGTATTTTTGTGAGAAGTTAATCCATGAACAGAATTTCAAAAACTCGAGTGGGATATGACTCAACACTGTTCTTGAATTCGCTCAAGTTTCGTGGGGAATATTTGTAGCAGGGGTGCACTTCTGTTCCTTTTTTAAATGCGTACGGAAATGCCACCAAGTGACGGGAAAAACTTAAAATACACTTGGTTTTTTGCTTCATTTTTGGGGTTTTAAGTTGGCGTAATATTTATCCGGAGTATCGTGCAGTGGCTGCGAAAATTGGCTTTAAAGTATGGCATGTCCTATACAATATTGCGTACGAATATATTTTTGACATGGCATGATGTTAAAACCGTCTCTGTGCATTTCTATCAAGGAGACCGACTAAATATCGGCATGTGGAATAGGAAAACGTCTGAATTGAAAAGGAAACGCATCAGCCAGACACTATATTCTACCCTGTCATACCAACCACTGACAGACGCAGAGGGGGAGTGGGGGAGGGCAAGGGGACATGCCCCCTCCCCAAATGACGAAATTTTGGCCGATTTTCTTTAAAAAAACTATGTACGTTTCTCCCGAGTTACCCCCCCCAACGGCGCTCCTGCGTCCGCTCCTGAAACCAACCAGCAGCTGGTATCGGTTGACAAGGTATAAATAGACCTGTCTCCTCGAATCCTGGATACGAAATGCACTTAGATTCTATATTTGGGCGTAACCCTTCGTCGGAATCAAGATCAAATATCAAGTTCTCAGTCATAAAGGAGTCAGACCTCGAATTGTGCTTCATGCAGATGCCTTTTAGAACGAATTATTAAACATTGGATGTTGTGACAATAATAATCGGGTTACCTCTAACTTAAGGATCATGTCTACAATGCAGGAAAGTTAGACCAGTAGTTATGTGACAGACTTTTCACCTATTTCAGCCAAACACTATCTGTTTTTGATAATAAGAAATTATATTGATATTATTATTATTAATTATTATATATTTTTTTCCTTACTGACTGCAGCTAAAATGATAATAATAACTACAGCTTTAGCACTAATACATGTGATGCTAGATCGGTACAATGACTGCAAACTTTCCCATTTAGTTGAGCCTGATGCTATACTTTATTAGATATGCTTCGCCCAAACTATTTAATTAAGATTGTACTTAGTGGTCAGGGTCAAATTATCCCTATACTTAATCCCTTTGCACAAGATTAATTAATCTGGTAAATCATTGATAAACCCTTTTCCCCAGCCTGTACCTCTGCCCCAGCGTTAAGCGTCGAATGAGTATCCGACTTGCTGCAGAAAAACATTATATAAAAATTATTATTCCAAAAATACAAACCAAACAAACACCAACCGAAGGCACCAGCCAAATAAAATTAGTTATTTTTAAAATAGATAGTGTTTGGCTGAAATAAATGAAAAGTTTGTCACATAACTACTGGTCTAGCTTTCCTGCATTGTAGACATGATCCTTAGGTTAGAGGTAACCGGATTATTATTGTCGCAAAAACCAATTTTTAGGAATTAATTCTAAAAGGCATTTGTATGAAGCTCAATTTGAGGTCTGGCTACACTATGACTGATAATTTGAGATCTGACCTTGATTCCGACGACGGACTATGCCCAAATATAGAATCTAAGTGTATTTTATATCTAGGATTCGAGGAGATAGGCTAGTATATACCCTGTCAACTTATTATCATACTCCTCGCCTCAGCACTCCAAACCCATCAGAATTAGTATCTAATAACCTGCCTGGGGCAACGGCATTGATACATGCCCGATTCGAGGCATTGATACCCCATTCAACCTGGCTTTCCAGGCATAGATAGGATTGCCAAGTGGCTCGATCATCCAGTCAGTTGATACATATTGCAGTATTGAGCCGAGAGGCAAATTTGTAAGGTGATAAGATGTTTAACACCCGCACTGGAGGGGGTCTGGCACTAACGCGCACTGGAGGGGAGCCTGGTAGGCCCCCCCTAAGATCTCGGAAACTAAGAGGGTTAGAAAAACGCCACTTGGTACGTGGGTGGGGGCTATGGTGATCTACATGATGACCAATTTTCATTGACCTAGGTCAATATCTTCAAGGTCAAACGAGGTCGTAAAGGTCAAATATTGGCCATGCTGGGATCGATTGGTAAATGCTGTGATTATGCAGGAAAATGGCTGGAATAAGCTAAAGACGGACAAGGTTCATAGAGAAGAGGTCTCAAAGAGGCTCCTCCACAACTTTTGGGTCAAGGTCATTCAAGGTCATTGACCTTTAAGGTCACCATATGGTATACTACTTATTATTTACACTTTGACTAACACTGTAGCCACTGTTTGGCGGGAAATCTTGTCCATGGTGGTCATACTGAAACTGTTGTATCTGATGGCACTTTTGACTCTGATCATCATCAAACCATTTCTCAGTTCCGAGCGTTCTCCGTAAAAGTGCCGAAAGTCACCAGAACGACGGGTTTTGATTACCGCAGAGCGGATTTCGATGGCCTGCGTGCCTCTCTGCGTTGTTTGCCCTGGCTTCTGCTTCGTGACTTGGGTGTGAACGAAGCTGTTGCGATCTTTTACGATCTTGTGAACGCTGCCATAGCCGATTTTGTCCCAACGGTTTCACGTTCCAAACGATTTCCTCCCTGGTTTGACCGGGACGTGCAGCGTGCTCTTAGGGACAAAGACCATGCACACCGTGTAAAAAACGCGACCCTTCTCCAGAAAGCGATCTTGTATTTAGTAGAGCAAGAAACAATTTTAAAGCTTTATCTAACGCGAAATATCGTAATTACTTACTGGGCATCGTTGGTGACTTCCGTGAGAACCCAAAACGTTTCTGGTCCTTTATAAACTCATTGAAATCGTCTCATCAACGTCCACGCGTTCTTGTCGCAAACAGTCAACAATTTTCAGATCCCACCAAATGCGCAAATATTTTCAACGAAACCTTCGCCTCCAAATTTTCGGATCCCAACGTTGACACGCTGCCAAACGCCCCGGACTTTCACTGTTCCATTCTTCAAGAGTTCACAGTTCCCCAGGCAAAGTTCAGGCCCTGCTATCTAGCATTGAAAGCACAAAGCGTGCGGGCCCGACAATCTGAGCGCCAGAATTTTGCATGAGTGTGCTGCCGAATTGGCAGTGCCTCTCGAAATCATTTGCAAATTGTCAGTCGCTCAAGGTGTTTTCCCACATATTTGGAAGGATGCAAATGTCATTCCCATTCACAAAAAGGAGACAAAAAGAACCCAGGCAACTACCGCGGTATTTCGCTTCTTCCTCTTTGTTCGAAAATTTTAGAAAAGGTAGTCTGTGACTCTCTTTTGGCCCATTGTCTACCATCTATTCCTAGCAGTCAACATGGATTTCTCCCAAATCGTTCATGCGTCTCAAATCTTGCCAACTTTCTAAAACACAGCTGGGATTCGATCCAGGAGGGCGTGCAGACTGACTCTGTCTACAATGATTATTCTTCGGCTTTTACGAGTGTAAACCACACGCTTCTTCTTCACAAACTAAAATCTTTCAAAATTACTGGTCGCGCGCACTCCTGGATTGAATCCTACCTGACTGGTCGTCGCCAACGAGTTATACTAGAGGGCCAATCTTCCGAATGGTGCGCTGTAAGGTCCGGGGTGCCTGAGGGCAGCGTGTGTGGCCCGCTCTTGTTTATCTGCTACACAGCAGACATCCCCCTCATCATTCGAACCAACTGTATAAGCTTCGCCGACGATCTTAAGTTGTACCACCGAATTTCGACAAAAACAGACAGTGATGCCCTTCAGGCTGACATCAACAACTTAGTAGAATGGTCTAAAATTTGGCGTTTAAAATTGAATCCAGATAAATGTAACGTTATATCATTTTCTCTCCGAAAATCTCCGATACTTACCACCTATGTACTGGATGGTACGCCGCTGGAGCGCCGTACAGAGACTAGGGATCTCGGTGTTATACTCGACAGTAAGCTGACTTTCGCTCCACACATAGACCACACCGTGGCCAAGGCCAATAGAATGCTTGGTCTCCTCATACGAAGTTTTCAGACCTCGCGCCAGTGCTGCCGAGTCAGACTCAAGCACACTTCTATTCTTTGTGCTTATTATGCCCATGTAAGATCCATCCTGGAGTATGGTTGCGTTGTATGGGCAGGGTCTGCTGCATCCCACCTGAAGCGCCTAGAAAGGGTGCAGCATAAACTTCTCATCTGGTTGGCCTCATTTTCGGACCGTCCGTCAGCCAGGCTTGACTATCCATCTCTTTTGACTCACTACAAAGTGCGTAGTATTAAGGCTCGTTTTGCTCAGCATGACCTCTTGTTTTTGTTTAATCTTCATCACGGAAAGTTGGATTGTTCCGATCTGGTTTCCGAGTTCGGTTTGTCTGTGCCGCGTCGAACGTCGCGTTCTCCTCTTTGTGGGCAGTTCGGTTTGCGCGTGTTGGTACTGTGCAGCGCAGCCTCTTCATCCGCGTGGCCGTCACATGTAACAGTTTCTTCAACGCATTTCGTAATCTTGATTTCTTCGCAGACTCGGGCTACACATTTAGAACTAATGCTATCAAATTCACGGCAACCTTAGGAACTTTCTCAGGATAGGCATTTGTGCAAATGTTGAGCGTTATGGATGTTCGTGGAATGCTTCCATTGCTGAATGTATTTATTATCTGACTTTACTGTTTTAAATCACATGACTGCATCAGTAATTGGGCAATGCCTGTTGATGTTTTCTACCAATACAGAATACAGAATACAGAATACAGAAATGAGGATTGACCTTTCCCAATGACCTTTGACCTTGACCTTTGACCTTGACCTTTGTATTGGGGTACCCTACCGATGACGTCATAGCATAATATATGTCAGACGGGGTAACGTCATTTGGCCGGACGCACAGTAGTCAGTGACCTTGAAAGTGCAGATATGACCTTGACCTGTGACCTTTGACCTTGACCTTGACTTTGATGTGAAGTGACCTTGACATATAGTCCCGCTTATATGACGTTATGACGTCACCACTCGGTCTTCAATGCAAGCTAACTGGTCCGACCGCGCGTTTACGGCGATCTCAAAATGCAGGTCTGACTTTGAAAGCCTATAAGTCAAAAAATTTTCGGCCGATTTTCAAAAAGTCTTCACCAATCGACGCGCTATTAAATTCTGTTAAATGTGGCCACGTTTCGTTTTTCGGCTACAAGCGGTTCTCCGGCCACCTTGGAAAAACAGGTGGGGGGGCCTCCGAGGCCCCCCTCCAGTGTGCGTGTTAACACGCCCAGTGGAGAGAGATCTGGCATCAGCTCGCCGTGGAGGGGGATCCTAAGGTGTTTTCTTCAGAGGTTTACCGCTTAATTATGATTAGAAAACAATATATCATTTCGGATGAAATGTTGTTCGTATAAAAAACTCAGCGTCAGTCAATTCCTGATCAAATGATATATAATATGACCTTAATCCTTAATCTTAATGATAATATAATATGACCAAATCCAGGATTTGACCTGACCTGGGGTCACGTTAATGTCAAATTAGGTCACAATGCAAATCATTAGAGCTGCAAGGATGAGACAAACTCAATTTCATTCAAATAAACGCTTTACCACCATCCACTACAAGTTATTTAGTTATAACCACGCCCCACCGGGGGTCTGGCGCCACCTTCGCCCCACCAAGGGCATCTATGGCCCCCTCTAACTCCGAAAATATGGGAGTTGGCGCGGATCTGCAAAGTGCATTAAAAAGCTCGCGTGAATTCAGTAAGAAACTACTTTACATGTTTAAGCGCTCAGGTAAATTTTGTAACCTCCAGAGGTCAAGTTAGGTCACAGTAGTCTATTTACACTCAAATATGCAATGCTCAAACTGGGTAAAACTATTAAGCCCTTAGAGCTATTGAGATCTGGTGAACTACATTGGATAGTAAAATGCCAGACCTTTTTGCGTTATGTGAAACGTGATGACCTCCCGCCAGTGATTTGACCTCCAGAGGTCACCTCGTGATCTCATCTGACCTGAGGTCACCAAAGGTCAGAAAGTGACCTTGCCGTATATCAAATGAAAGCTAGTAATGAGACATACACGATGGTGTTTGATTCAGCGCTCTAGCTTAATTAGGTCAAAAGTTAGTGCCAAAATACTGTTTTTGACCCCTGGTGACCTTGGATGATCTCGGAGAGATCAAAGGGAAACTATGACCCCTGGGACCCGTGAAAGGGTGTCCAAGAACGCTTTTGGAGCAAGCCGAGCATTTGCAATAGCTTTTGTGGCTTTTAGATCATAAGACAGCTTTTTCCCATGCTTTTTCAATGGGAGAGGTCACCTCGTGACCTGACCTCAGGTAAAAAAATTACAAAATCCCGGAGATGCATCTTGTAAACCCTGGCGGGGCCATAAAGTGTAGGAAGTTTCAAATTGATCGACTGATAAACGTAGCTCGTATAGAGCTTAAAAATTGAAGTGAGGTGACCTTGGTTGACCTCGCCTGGTGACCTGACCATGGGTGATCCGGGGTAAAAATTTCAGGGATGGTGGGAAAATGATGGGGTAAGAAATAAAGCCCTCAACCGCGGTCCTGTGTCTCGTCGTTATTCTGCTATCCTGAAAAACCTTAGGGGGCCATCGATGGGCCCGGTGGGGCGAGGGTTAAAGCGCTTGTGCCATGTCTTTTCAATGAAGAGGTCGTGGCTCGTACCTGGCCTTCGGTCATTGATATAAAAAATCCAAAAAATAAACTTCTTTTAAGGTCATGTCGGGTCACTTGACCTGTACTAGTGACCTGACCTGATATGACATAACCTTAAAATGCTGACAAAAGTTGTAAAAATGATCAGAGAAAAGGTATGCCAAGTACGGCGGCGCTATGCACCGCCCTTTTTTATGCTGTCTCCAAAAACCCGAGAAGGGGGCCGGTACCCGCCCCCCGTCAATGCACGTGTTAAACAACCTTGGTCTATTTTAGAGATGAGGTCACTTAACCTACCTCAGTGATCTGACCTGAAATGAACTGGACTCAAAATTTCGAAAGAAGTTGTAGAATTGATCAGCTAAAAGGTATACCGAGCACGCCGGTGCTAAACGTCACCGTTTTTATGCCATCTCCGAAAAACTCGAGGGGCGGATACCCGCCCCTTGTCAAAGCACGTGTTAAGCCCGCTTTGGCCCGGTGGGTTTGTTTTGCGAATCAATAGACAAATGTACATACCTAATAATGGGAAAGCAAGAGTGCCTTTTCGACTATTAAAGTATACCTCCTTGAGCTCTCGTAGTGCTCTTTTCCCCCTTTGGTCCCCCGCGTACATTTGAGACAAACGCTTTAGCTAACAACATACTATTCCTTACAGATTACCCCAAACATGATGGTACAACACCCCAACTACGATCCAGAGACTGTTGACAACGACCTAGCGTTGATCCGGCTGCCAACTCCCCTAAATGACGTCACTCCGGCGTGTCTGCCCACGTCACGACACCCCAGCTCCGGGACCATGTGTACGGTGGCTGGCTGGGGCAAGACCAAGGTGACACATCTCTTCGGATCGGACGTGCTGCGAGAAGCTGAGGTGAGTGAAAGGAGGGTGGGATCAGTCCAGGGGTGTGGACAGGAGCGTAGCCAAGGGAGGCGGCAGGGACAGCCGCCCCTCCCTGAGGGTCCGAAGGGCCCCCCTGAGGACACGAGCCGCGCGAAGCGCGGCTCGCCCGCACTATGCTCTGTGGCCCAATTTGGCATTTTATACCGGACAGGGCCCTCTTAAGCCCTCTATTCTGTAACAAGCAGGGCCCTTTTTACCCTTCAGGGCCCTTTTGGCGCTGTCTCAGGGGCCCTTTTCGAGGAGCCGCCCTCCCTGAGTGAAATCCTGGCTACGCCCCTGGGTGTGGATCTATATCTTCTCGGGGACAACCAAATGAAACGTTGATTTAGTGCCGAAAATTCCTTTAAATTTCATTGTTTATCAAATTCAGGCATTTAAACCAGTTGTATTTGCTTCAGCAGGTCTGTGTGCGGGCCAAAACAAAGATAATACAGTGCTATTTGAATTCCTATATTATACAGACTCATGACCCATTTAGATAAGTGCGATGCGGGATAAAAGGTCACAAATGGCCAAATTCAAAAGCTAAATTCAAATTCAAAAGTGGCCACTACACTGCCTTCTGCCGAAACCAGCCGGAGGCTCGATGGTTCCACATCAATGACGCCTCTGTCAAGGAAGTACGGGCCGAGAAAGTGAAGGAGGCATCAGCATACACATAGGCGGACGCAGGGGGCCCCATTCCGGCCATGCCCCCCCAAAACTCGGGTC
The DNA here is from genome assembly GCA_034440635.1 of Lepas anatifera. Lineage (NCBI taxonomy): Eukaryota > Metazoa > Arthropoda > Thecostraca > Lepadidae > Lepas > Lepas anatifera. Next base: position 2,268,122 of record JAOTON010000713.1, on the reverse strand, counting down.
TGCGTCCGCCCCTGAGCATACATGCTATGTTGCAACGTAAAAAATGTTGCCTAATTGTCTCCATCTGCAGCCACAGCATATCTGGCCGTGGATTGTCATGAATGTTGCAGCTTTTCTGAATTTAAGCTCTGATTCGTAAGTACCTACCTTTCAGTGCTGGATTCGAACTAAGCGTGCCTAAGTATTTCTCATTTAGCAAAATTAGACATTTTGAGCAGCTTTGAATTTGTCCATCCATGCTATCAGTTTTTGCGTGATGGCTATTCGTATTCTTTTAAATTTGGACACCCCCAATGATTTTCGGAAATCCATGTTCCTAGATGAGTCTCACAAGGATTTTCGGGGAGTTCGATAATGGTGCAGCCGTTTACAAGTCCCCCTGGTGGGTGGGGAGTAAGCAACACCTTTATTCCATGAACACGCTTGTTAAAAAGGAGAGTGCAGGGGAGCGTTAGTCCAGAGCCCTTTACCGAGGCCGAGGCCGCTTGGAAAACCAGTTTGGGCTAAATGGATGTGAAAGCCACAAGCCCTGGATTATACTTGGCCGGCTCGCTTGCGAGCGCTCGTGGCTCGTTGGTCTAGAGGTATGATTCTCGCTTAGGGTGCGAGAGGTCCCGGGTTCAATTCCCGGACGAGCCCTGAGTTTTAATGAGTGAGCGGGTCAGGTTTTCTTGGAAGTGCCGTTTCCCAATTGCGATAGGTTATTCCCTGGTTCATGACCAAATGATTTACAGAAGTGTCGCTTCGCTGCCACTATACGAAATGCGCCGGATACACCCAAAATGCCGGGAAATAGCTGCGAGGGTTAGGAATACGCCAGCGTGCAAAGTATGGCATTTTCGACGAAATCTCGTCGGTGCGAGTGCCCTTGGTGGAGACAGGAGCGAGTGGTGCGAATTTTATCAACCTGGTGCGAATTTATGAGACTGGTGCAAGGAAGGTGATACTGAAAACCAAACAAATAATGGCTAAATGGTTAGAAAGACTTAGGAGAGTGCCTTATAAAAAGTCCTCAACTAACTCAAACTAATAAGAGAGGTAGCATTGCATCGTATGGGTAGGAATGAGTGCGTTTTTCTCCCCAGTATATGGCAGATTGGTGCGAATTTTCGGTGGCTGGCGGTGCGAGAGTTTTAGATGGCTGGTGCGACTCGTCTGGCCTGCTGTCATACTTTGCAGACTGGCGAATACGCATGAAAACCGATAACTGGAACCAGCCCCGGCGCAAATCGGGACCAAGGTTTTCCAAAGAGAACACATCAGGGTTGTTTCCTTCAACAGCTGGCTACTGAAGCAATGCATATATAGTTTTCCATGAAAATAGTGTCTTTTTATTATGTAACAAATTTATCAGCTTTTGTTCTGTAATAATGCAATTAGAAGGAACCACAAACGTCGTCACCATAAACAATTTCAGGAGCCAAACAATCTTACACCCGGTACCTACTGACGATAAAATGTCTGCTCCAAAACAAAAAAGTCATAGCATTTGGGCTTATTGTTATCGTCCGCCAAAAATTGGTTGCTCACTATTACGTTTCATTTCCAGTATGGCTAAAATCGAAATAATTTTGAATGAGAAGTGTGAGGGGCTGGCCCACTGCCAGTGGCAGATAAAAAGGGGCTCAAGGCCTCCCCCTCAAAATGTCTGAGTGTCTATAGTTAATATATAGGTGGAGGCTGTTCCGAGGCAGTGTCGGGGAGGCGGGGAGGGTCGAGCCCCTAGCCCCACTGACTCCGAAGTAAGGTTCTGGATCCGCCACTGCCCTTTCTACCCCCCTCCGGCTGTGCCGACGCCTACGCTAACGACACACCAATTGCTACGGTTTCATAGTGACGTAATAATTAGTGAAATTTTTCCAAGTGGTAGACATATCAATGGAGCAACGGCATACTAAACATTTGGAAAAACTCATCAAAGAGGGAGCAAATATTCATAGAAAGGCCTCTGTCTCATCCCCGGGCTGCGAAGACGTTTGCAAAAAATATTCCGCGTCTATAAAAACCATGATTCCAGCGTAGACCGCATGTAACCAATGCATAAAAGTCATCCATGAAGCTTAGCTGCATCCTTGTAGAAGGATGAAGCAGCTTTGCTTCATCATTGCAGACGGATAAGGAAGCTTTACTTCATGTTTACTGAGGCTTTGCTTTAATCTTGCAGAAATCTGCAAACTTCGATCCACCGACTGTCATTTACTTAGAGAGCCACAAATTGTGGGATTAATCACCAAATAAAGGGAATGAACCACTTCATAAAAATTCTTGATATAACTATTTGTTGAAGAACAGGTCTGAAAATCTCGAAGCCACATTTTTTCCCGCTTGTAATCGCTAAAACATCCCCTCTTTACTTACTATCCTGGGTTGACCTAAGCACCGCGTGTAATTATACGAGTCTGGCAGCTAACGGCGGCTTACGGCATGCAATGTTGAGCAGGTGATGCAATTTGCCGTGACATTCACTGCCAAATGAAAATGGACTCCTTCCTGACTTAAAACGGGGACCTATCCCCAGTGATTTCGACCTTTAAAGTGTCTAGAAATTTAATATAGAACTTTGTAGCAAATGAAGTATGTCAATAATAGGGGCCGGGGTGGCCTAGTGGCTTCGTTGCCAGTCTTCAGGTCGGATAGCATCGATTAACTTGGGTTCAATCCCTACGGCGGGAAACCGCCTTCCGTGTCCGATCTGACACGGTGGAGAGGATCCTTAAACACCCACGCCAATACTTCCTGTAATTGGGCAAGTTTGCCTGTTGAGAATGGCCCTAATAAAACAAAAAATAAATAATGGTTTTACGGCACGCTCTACAAAACTGCTACATCAGTTCAAAAGCCATTGCAAGAGTGGGACACTCCTCTGAATGACGGTGATTGTTAGCGATAGCCAAAACACTGTGCCGTAGCATCACGCCTGAAAACATAATGTAACGTTGAACATTTCCATCAGTGCAGGGCATGCTGTGCCGCAGAGCATGCCTGAGTGGTTGTACTGCACTGCAGAGCATGCCTGAGTAGGTTGTACTGCACCGCAGTCCGTGCTGTGCTGGTTGATCATAAAAGAGCCATTGATGAATGGCGAATTTATGCTGAGGAGTTTACAGCGATCAGGGGTGTGGAATTCTATCTCTTTGGGAATAGCCAGGCACTCGCAATAAAATGTATAAAAAATGTTAAAGTATCCATTAGATTTCAGCGGTTTCCATTCAAAGGACTTTAAGTTCGTTTTAAGCAGTTGCACAAACCTGCGAAAAGCCTAAAACACATTCTAGCTCGATTACACTAGGTACTCCTTGAACACTTTGATCATTGGCACAAGTTCAAATTAGGCACCCGCTATAATTCCCAAAATTCCACGCCCCTAAAAGCGATGACGTACAACAGGTAATGCAGGGTTACAACGCACTTGGCTTCAAATCTCGACGCACCCGCTCTGGGTCATTTTGGCGAGTATATGTTAGTATGTGTGTGAAATTTCTTGTGACACTTGTCACCCGTGTGTGTCTTCTCCACGCTATTGCTGTGTTTCAGATGCCTCTGGTGAGGGACTCGCGCTGCCGATCTGTGTATAAGGAGTACTATATCACCAAGAACATGTTTTGTGCCGGCTACAAGAAGAGGCCGAGTGGATGCCTGTGCAGGGGATTCAGGCGGTCCCCTTGTCTGTGAGAGAGACAATAGGTGAGGGGAGACAGAGAGAGAGAGAGAGAGAGAGAGGGAGAGAGAGAGAGAGGGAGAGAGATAGGGAGAGGGAGAGGAGAGAGGGAGAGAGAGAATGGAGTGAAAGAAAATCTTTAAGTTAATTCTAATTTGTTTTCGAATATGATGAAGAAATGCGCACTGACAAATAATTTGTGCTTCTTTAGAACAGATGCATTGATGCTCATCGATTTTGAGTAATACGTGCTCACTGATTTGTTTCTGCTCAATGACCGTTGAAAATCTCACCGGATCTGTCCAGCCACACACTGTGACTGCCACCTATTTCGTCTAATGACAAGCTTTTCACTTTTTCCGGACGGCTCACATTCGATTAAGCTATCAAACCTCGCAGCTAAGGTTGCAGCAAATGTTCTGAATATGAGTCTCCAGATGGTTTAAGTTCACATTCCAGTAGGCTATCAACCCTTGCATTTAACGTTGCAGCAAATATTTTGAATATGTTTTTTTCCAAATGATTCGTGTTTACATTCGTTTATGCTATAAAACCTCGCAGCCAGCGTTGCAGCAAATATTTTGAATATGCTTTTCCAGATGGTTCGTGCACGGAATCACCAGCTTTGGAGAGGGTTGCGGCACGAAAGGAAAATATGGCATATACGTCAAACTAGCCAACTACCGCAAATGGCTGAGGCACGTGATACGGAAACACACCAGACACCCGCGAGCTCGACGACGCCGCTCCAAGCTGACGCGTCGACGCGTCCAGCTTAAGCTGAAGAAAACTGATTAGAGGCCGCGAGGCGGCGAACTGGGGCCAAAGGTGCCGGGTTCGAATCCAGCAGGTTGGATCGTTTTCTGTGTGTCGGATTTGAGAATATTTAATGATGTGTTGTATGTCAGTGTCATGCTTGAACGTGGTAGAAGTTTTAACGCAGTGCTGTGTACTTAAGAGTGTATCATTGTCTGGAAAATTCATATCCAGTCCAACCCATATACGACAAGTCCAGGTCAATCCGTGTCTATTTAACACGGATTTAAAACATTATCATCAATCGGAATATCATCAATAAAAAACAACACACAACTAAATCGGTAGAAAATTGTAGTCGGGTATCCAGGCCTAAGGCGGATGCCTGAGATACATTTTTGTCTGTGTTATGTAATTCACCAGTTTTTTACGGTTGGATTTGATATCCGGTGAGACATTTATCCGAAGGCACACTTTAGTAGACTTGGGTGCACCAGTCTGATGTATTGGTGGATACGCTCATGCTGGTGGTGTATGCTCAACTTTGTGACAGGTGAGGAGCCGTACTTTTCAGTAGAGGGCAGTACAGCCCCCTGCAATTGAATCTGTACACACTAGACACGGCAGTTTTTGGCTAAATTCTGGACAACTTTTGCTTCCTCGGCCACGATGGAATATACAGCATGTGTGTCTTTCCCGTAGCTTTCGATGTTGTCCCAAAAACTGGGTTTCAGATTCGTAATTTGAAAATGATTTGCAGAAAACGGTTTTGATGGCTGTCTCGTGACAATTTAGTTTTTCGCTATTAATTTCTAAAATATGTCACTGCTGAGTATGAGTGGGCACGTAATAAATAGCTGGGAGCAAAACATACAAGCTGTGTGTAACAAAAACTTCTGAGCCTAGTGTGTACAGATTCAATTGCAGGGGGCGGCACATCATCGTCCCTTCGCCCCGTTACGTTAACGCTTGAACAATCGATCTGTACGAGAAGTGATCATGTGTATGTTGTTGCGCTTCAGTTTGACAGATCACGATAGTGGTGGTCATGTTTGTAGAGAACGCTGCCTGGATTACGGCATTATAGTGGTTGATTTAGGCGTGGCTATCCGCACTATTGTATAAAAGTGATAGACATATATTCAGATTTACACCAACACAGCAGGTGTACGCGTTTCAACAGTTGTCTTCGTCAGCATCTAAGGGATGAGGGATTAAGAACCAATGAGGGAAGATTCTTAATCCCTCATCGTTTAGATACTGACGAAGACGACTGTTGAAACGCGTATATATCATGTATTATGTAATACTCACACTTCCACACAAATGAGGTGGCTTTTAAAGTGTTGTCGCAATGAGTATGAAGTGATTATAAACTATGGAAGGAGATGGTGAGGATGAGGAAAGGTGAGGATAAAGAGGATGGGATTCTACCTGGAGGGGTCGCTGCAGAGTAAGGATAAAGATAAGCATTAAGTACCGGTAAAAATATATCTGCTGTGTTGGTGGAAATGTGAACATCCGCCCTATCCTACTAGGATAGAGGTACCGAAATTCAAACACCCACTGCCCATCTACTCTTCTCCTATCAGATATCCCATAGTGCTGGTCAATACCTACTGAGTGTTGCATTGGTCATGCGAGCAGGTCAAGAGAGGAAACGTATGTATTTGTGTAAGTTATTTTCTGACCCTCCATAGAGATTGGTCTACATCCTCTGTTACAATCAAAGTAACGAACGAAACCCCGCTGGTGTCTATGAAACATGTCCTGGCATCTTGCTTCTGTATGTTTCTAACGGGTTCGTTTCTGTTGAAATATGCATGGACTGTCATTGAGAGGATTTTTTAATTCAAGTAATGCACCTTGAGAGAGTTGGTACATTTCAGGTTTTCTAGTCTCAATTTACTGTCAATTCACTGCTACTGCCGCCGATCAATTTCGGTTTATTAGGTCAAACAAGCACAAGCGAATTACAGAAGGAAATGTTCAGGGTATCTGCATTTACGGAGATGTCGGATCTGTATGCTTTTATCGAGAGAAATACTAGTCATTTTCTTTACGCATAATGTGTAGCTGTATATGTGAATTAATATCCACTTGTTCATTGTTGTAATAAATGAATGAATCGCCAGAAGCCTAATTTTTAAGTGAAGATAAATAGTTTCCTGTTCAAATTGTATCTAGCTCTTAGCAGAGCGAATGATCCATATATATATATATATATATATATATATATATATATATATATATATATATGTTCCGGTCGATTCAACCAAAACTCGTTCATGATGCTTACTAAGCTCTAGATCCCTGCAAAAGTCTGTGTCTGAACATTCCCAATTTTGCATCATGTATTGCAATCTTTTTTAAAGTAGGTTCAGCCCAGAGCGTGCTCCCCTGACCACTTCATTGGCCTCGGCCAGCCGGACATGACATTTGCCTACGTCACGCCAAAGTAACCTTTGACGTCAACAAACGAGCGACATTTCGAGGAACGTCGGCACAGGAAGAAGGCAGTTCAGCGCCTGCGGTGGCTAAAATAGCTACATCTCTCTCAGTTAACAGAATGGCATAGACATAACTTTTTATCCAAAAGAAGGGCAATGTTTGCCTCTTATCGGAAATTGTATATTGCGAATGCAGAAACGATGTTTTGCAATGTCAAATATGTTACAACATGTCATGTGATGTAAATGGTATCAATCTAAAAAGGCTACTAACACTCATTTGGTAATTTGAATACACGCTGCTCCTACGACGCTCTCCTTTGGTAATTAATGGCTAATAAATCAATATGCAATGTCTATATTTTCCTGGTTTGTGGCTGTCAAACCAGAGCACAAGAGGCTACATCAACTCGTCAAGCAAACAGGGATCAGGCACCAAAACTTGCCACCCAAGCAGTGCGCAGCGCGAAAATATTTTTTGCATGAACAGAAGACACCAAATATAATCAAACACCTCGTCGAGCATTAAGCAGAGGCATCGCACAACAAAACCGCTGGAAGAGACAACACTAACAACATCAACGTCACGTTGAAGAACTTCAGAGAGCTTTGGCTATAGCTTGAGCAGCTTCAGCACAGAGGGGATCTGCTTTGCCGTCCCCGCCCCAGGTCAGGTCCGAGGGATCCGCTGTCCATACACAGCTGTCATACACCTGTCAACAACGGGATCAGGGGTCAAGGGTCGACTAAACGGAACTTTACCGGACGAGGGTGGGTGGATGGCAGCCGACCGGTGTGGGCGGGTTGCAGACACGAGAGAGAGAGAGAGAGAGAGAGAGAGAGAGAGAGAAAAGGGGGAGAGAGGGAAAACAGACACAGAGACAGAGACAGAGACAGAGACAGAGACAGAGACAGAGAGAGAGACAGAGAGAGAGAGAGAGACAGCAGACAGCGAGACAGCGAGACAAGAGACAACAGAGAACAACAGAGAACAACAGAGAACAAGAGAGACAGAGAGAGAGAGAGAGAGAGAGAGAGAGAGAGAAAAAAACAGACACAACAACACCAGAGAGAGAGAGAGAGAGAGAGAGAGAGAGAGAGAGAGAGAGAGAGAGAGAGAGAGAGAGAGAGAGAGAGAGAGAGAGACAGAGACAGAGACAGAGACAGAGACAGAGACAGAGACAGAGACAGAGACAGAGACAGAGACAGAGACAGAGACAGAGACAGAGACAGAGACAGAGACAGAGACAGAGGCAGACACAGAGACAGAGACAGAGACAGAGACAGAGACAGAGGCAGAGAGAGAGAGAGAGAGAGAGAAAGAGAGAGCGAGCAGGGAAGATAGGTATAATAATGGAACCATAAATAAGTATGAGCCATAACTCCGAATTTTTGATGGACTAAAAAGATGCAATGATGGAAGCAAAGCTGCACTTCTTTTGCACGCCCACTGGTCACAGAGGGCGTTGTACAAATTTTCGGTTTAAAAAAAGTGACAGCTGTACTACAATTTCAAGATAAAACATTTTTGCACATTAAGTTGACGGTTCTTAAAAAAATCAGTGTAGACAACTTTTTAAAACAGGTTGGTAAGGTGAATTTGGAGGCAGCTTCGCCTTCCATGCCTCTAGCGCGTAGGCGATACTCCTGAAAGCACTATTAGAAACTGAGAAAGATTTAAACGGGAATGTAATCAACGAAACAGTAAACACTCATCACCGAATTTTACTCATAAGACGATGAGTATATAAAGATATATAAACTATTGAGAGTTCTGATATACTCCGAATTGTGTCATACTTTAAGATAAAATTGTTCAAGTTGCTAGCAAAAAGATTAAGATCTCTTTTTGTAAAATATTTCTTGCTTAACAGAAATATGCACAGCCGATGTAAGCTGTAGGAAGTCTCACCTCGATCCACAGTCGTCTGTAGTCGTCAACTAGAGTAACTCCAACTTCGCCAATTCCATTGTTCTCGAGATACTCTACAAATAGTGAAACAAAAATGTTAGGTGCACTAAACTAAGTGAATGGTAATCTTATAGATGAAAAACAACTTAATTTTCTTTTGCAGTCACACACTTCACCATGCGCACTAAGCTATTGAGCAAACAACACAGAAAATTTTTTTTTAAACTTTAGTTTACCTAGCACACATACAAATCAAGACTGGAATCAGAGCCTGAGCATGAGGTACCCCATTGGTCCCAAATGAAAGCATCTAACCAAACATATCAATTTGATGACGTGTACTAATTCATTTCAACACCCCAACTCAGGGCTAGATCCAGACCAACAGCTTGGGGGAAAGGGGGGCAACCTGGCCAAAAATCGTGAAATATATGTTTCTTAACAGGGGAGCACCTTCGCTTACGAGGGGGCGGGGCCCCCCCTAAGATGAGAACACCGTAGGTAGCGAAAAACGGTCGGCGTTGGGAGCCCATCCACTTCCCATCGAAAACATCGAACCATTTTTGTCAGGTCACATTTAAGGTCACGAGAGGTCAAAACATGCCGTCATAGTGATAACGTGTAAATTAAGTTTTTCGGCCATTTCATCTGAATAAGTAAAGATAGACAAAGTGACTTGAACTATATGAATCCTCGCAGCAAGCCAAATCGAATTATATATAATTTGACCTTGCCATGTCAAATCAAGGATTTGACCACCTGAGTCAGGTCAGGGTCAACTTATATAAAATGCATATCATTAGAACCGCAAAGCCAAGGTGAGTCTCATGCAGCTAACATAAACGCTCTATCACCACCCGTTTCTGAGTTATGCAGTAAAAAACATTTTCCCATGTATTTCCAATGGAGAGGTCATGTCTCGTACCGACCTTAGGTCATTGATATCAAAAATATCGGAACATATTTTATAGAACTCGGTGGGCCAATTATGTGATATGAGTTTCAACCGGATAATTTTCCCTACTCCGACTTATCTATCTAAACTTTTAAGGTCAGGTCACTTGACCTGTACTTGACCTGACCTGTGATGACCTAACCTTAAAATTGTCACGAAAATTGTAAAAATGATGAGGAAAAGGTATGCCAAGCACGGCGGCGCTACGCGCCGCCGTTTTCTGCTGTCTGAAAACCGGAAGGGCGGACCCCCAATGCGCGTGTTAAAGAATCTCGGCAAAAATCTGGTGGTTTGAAGGGTGCAATTGCTGGGTTTGCCCCTCCCCCTCTGGATCCGCCGGTGCCCCACTCACTCTTCGTCACAATTCACTACGTTGGGCCAGCGCACAGGGAAAGTAACGAGACCAGGGGTAGACGACAGAGATGTTGTACGCTCCTGTCTCCTCATACAGTGGATACGCAGAGAATAACGTGCTCCCACCAGTCATTCGCTTCATGTGATTCGGCACCTATTTAGCCAATGTTTGATAACGACACTGGAAAGGTATCAGGTAACCCAAAACCGATTTGCTTGAACTAGCTTCCATCTCCCAGTGAATTTTTATATTTCATAATTGGATACAAACACATAATGGATTTTGGGGGTTTTAGGGTGCAACGACAGCTTAGTTAAACTTATAATCATGCTCCTCGCCTTAGCACTGCGAAACCTATCATCGTTGGAAATAATACATCACGAAAGGTCTCTAGAATGCTAGAACCTAATTAAAGCTGCAAAAAAATCCCCCCAAAAAACCTTTAAATGTATTTCTATAATCTAAAGGCTCAGGAAAGGGTGCATTAATGTCACACCTGCCACCACCATGGTGATTTTACTTACTTATAAGACCGCTGATTCTGTCGGGAAGGTGATGCAGCCCGCCAAGCATCAGAATTGGCCCCAGATACACTTCCACCGCCGGGGTTTGAATTGCTTGAGACGAATCCGACATTTCAAAACTAAAGAGAAAAATTAGATTCGGGGAAAGTCATTCGCACAAATAATTCCAACTCATAACAACTAAATATTTTGTATAAATAATTTGACTTTGACGAAAAGTTGACTTAAAATTTAGGCATCCATATTGTTGGACTGACGCTACGTTAGTGTGGTTGGTGTGGTTCGGGAAAATGGCCCAGACGTAAGAACCAAATCCACAAAACTCGTGCATATTTTCAAATGAATACCCCTTTGGCAGTCTGTGGCAGAGCAGCGACAGACTGAGGTGGTAGAAACACAGCCAAGAGGTGGTAGAAAAATATTCATAAAGTACTAATGACATCGATGCCAACTTTCGAGGGCTAGAAGGTTTCCAAATTTAGGTAAGCTCTATAACTCACTGAGAAGTGTGGAAAAGTATATAAAACTGGGCACAGCTCAAGGAGATAAAAACTCCAGGATCGTTTCCATCAAAGCTGCATACATTTTTGCAACCTAACCACTTACTATAGTCTGGGATCAGGAACATAGACAAGTCCTGGACTTTGAAAGGTTCAAAGTCAGCAGACTAGCAAGGTGCATGGTTACTTGTATATGGAGCTTGGCTAGATCTACGGGAAAAATGAAGAGAAGACACAAAACCAATACAGAAAAAATACACCCACACGTGGACATAATAGCCTCAGACGTCAAACTATCTCGCCATACCTTAGGAATTATTTGTCGGAGCCATGAAGTTTTATAATGCAAAGTTTTTAGCAGTAGGTATCTACACAAAGGAATAATTTTTTAGTCCTGACCCCATTTTCCCAACCATTTCCAAAGGGGGAGCTTCTAGCCGGTACATGACCCTCGGGCATGGATATAGAAACCTCCACTACCATAATTTTGGTACTTGGCGGTTCCTTGTCTCTATTACGTACTACCCCATCGCTTTCCTATGCCATTGGAACCTGAAGGCTAGTTTAACCCGCGCCCCACTGGGGGTCCGGCGTCACCTTCGCCCCATCGGGGGACATCAATGGCCCCCTCTAACTCCGAAAATGTCGGGGCTAGCTCAAATCTTCCAAGTGCATTAGAAAGCTCGCATGAATTCAGTAAGAAATTAATTCACATGTTTAAGTGCTCAGGTCAATGTTTTGACCTCCAGAAGTCAAGTTAGGTCACGATAGGCTGATTTCACTCAAATATGTAATGCTTAAGCAGACTGGGCATAACTCTTATGCCATCAGAATTTTGGGTTGAAAACGCCAGGGTCATTGCGTCGCAACTCTCCCTGTTGGAAGGGTTTCGGGAGCCAGCTTGCTCCTTGTTCAGGAAGCCGCCGGGCCTAACCGGTCGCTGCGTGGCAAGCTATCGACCACCCACCGCGCCCCCCTATGCCATCAGAGCTATTGAGATCTGGTAAGATACATTTGATAGGAAAATTTCAGAACTTTTTCCGCTATGTGAAACGTAATGACCTTCCGCCAGTGGTTTGATCTCCAGAAGTCACCTCATGACCTAATATTACCTGAGGTCACGAAAGGTCAGAAAGTAACCCTGCCGTATATCAAATAAAAGCCAGTGACGAGACATACACGATGATTTTTGATTCAACGCTCTAGCTTTATTGGGTCACACGTTATCGTCGAAATACTGTTTTTTACCCCTGGTGACCTTGGGCGACCTTGGAGACGTCAAAGGGTATATATGGCTCCTGGGATCTGTGAAATGGTATCCAGGAACGCTTTTCTGAGCAAGCTGAGCATTTGCAATCGTTTTTGTGACTTTTAGATCATAAGACAGCTTTTCCCTTGCTTTTCCAATGGGAGAGGTCACCTCGTGACCTGACCTCAGGTCACGAAATACAAAAATGCCGGATATAAATCTTTTAGACCCTGGAGGGGTCATGAAGCGTAGGAAGTTTCAAATCGATCGACTTAGAAATGTAGCTCTTATAGAGCTGAAAAGCTGAAGTGAGGTGATCTTGGTTGACCTCGCCTGGTGACCTGACCTTGGGTGACCCGGGGTTACAAATTTCAGGGATGGTGGAAAAATGATGGGGTGAGAGGTAGAGCTTTCAACCGTGATGCTGCACCTTGTCGTTTTTCTGCTATTCCGAAAAAAACCTTAGGGGGCCATCGATGCCCCCGGTGGGGCGAGGGTTAACACGCGCACTGGAGGGGGCCTCGGATGCCCCCCACCTGTTTTTCCGAGGTGGCCGGAGAACCGCTCGTAGCCGAAACACGATACTCAGCCACATTAAACAGAATTTAATAGCGCGTCGATTGGTGGAGATTTTTTTGAAAATCGGTCGAAAATTGTTTGACTTATAGGTTTTTAAAGTCAGACCTGCATTTTGAGATCGCCGTAATCGCGCGGTCGGACCAGTTAGCTTGCATTGGATACCGAGTGGTGAAGTCATAACACCATATAACCGGGATTATATGTCAAGGTCACCTCAGATGAAGTTCAAGGTCAAGGTCAAAGGACACAGGTCAAGGTCATATCTGCACTTTGAAGGTCACTGACCACAGTGCTTCCGGTCAAATGCTACGGGTTACCCGGTCTGACGTACGTTATGCTATGACGTCATCGATAAGGTACCCCAATACCAAGGTCAAGGTCAAAGGGCAAGGTCAAAGGTCATTTGCAAAGGTCAGTCCTCATTTCCCACCAAACAGTGGCTATAGTGTTAGTCAAAGTGTACATTATAAGTAGTATACTATATTGTGACCTTACAGGTCAATGACCTTGAATGACCTTGACCCCAAAATTGAAGGAAAGGCTCTTTGAGACCTTCTCTATTTGACCATTGTCCGCCTTTAGCTTATTCCTGCCATTTTCCCGCATAATCACGGCATTTACCGGTCGGTCCCCAGCATGGCCAAGCTTTGAACTTTATGACCTCGTTTGACCTTGAAGATGTTGACCTAGGTCAATAAAAATTGGTCATGATGTAGATCACCATAACCCTCACCCACCTCTTCAATTTCGTTTTTCTATGCCACTTTGTTTCCGAGATGTTTGGGGGCCTGCCAGGCCCCCTCCAGTGCGCGTTAGTGCCAGACCCCCCTCCAGTGCGGGTGTTAAAATCTCTCCTCATCCCTCCTCACCAGCGAACCAAGGCTTAATCTTTGATGGTCAGAAATCCGTAAATTAACAGGTCATAGTATGTAGAGCTTATTGACAGACTTCATTTTATGAAGTGGTTTATCTTGGTCCAGTCACAAGATATGGAAGCATATGCATCAAATTTAGCTGGGCATGTTCATTGACCTTAGGACTGGTGGCTTACGGAACTCAAGTAGCTTGCAGAGTTTTTTGATGATCTGAATTTAAGTTAAAATCGTAAATTTATGTATATACTTTATCTAAGATGCCTAATCGTGATGAAAATATGTGTTTTATCTATTTTATGCCCCGTGCTGACTTGAGATACAACTGTGCGCCCAGAGCATGTTTCTAATACAATTGAACAAATTAACTGAAACTGAAAACGATTCTCTTTGCCCTGACCAATAGAATTCCGACCTTTTCCAGTCAAGATCTGAGGTTTCCCTGCAAAAATCCAAGCTAATCACGCTACCATTATTCATCCAAATCCGATGATATCAAAACACGGCTTCGAGACTCAACAAAAGTCGCAATCCAGATCCATATCCAGGTCAAACACCACACAAATTATCGGACCAAGGCAATCCATTCCATCATCGGATTGGATTCAATATATGTCTAACCTATAGCAGATGAAATAAGTAAAATTTCTCACTCCCCCGCCGATCCAATATCGCCGACAATTTGGCATCCTCTTCACGACGTCCATGTTATCCCGTTAAGCTCTTGGCTTGTGTCTGGCGCCTGCATCTCAGCCGCCCCCGGGTCGGTCGGTGACCTTGAACCTCCAGCTGCCCGGGACCGCTGGTATGTGGCGGACCCATGCAATTTCCACCTACCCACCCACAACAATCATTCTACGGCCTGAGAGAACGCTGATCCAGAAGAAAATGGTTTGAAAAGTGATGGGCGTTGTTGAAATCTATTCATCATAAAAGGGATCCGTGTCCACACGTTGAGATGGCCACATTTTGGTTTCACACTGTCGCCGACCTCCGGGCGAGGGCCGTAGCAGCCAAGAGCTGCTCAGGCCCGGAGGCAGCTGGTGTCTCTCGGTACGGCTGATGCTGCTCCTCCTCATCAGCTGAGGGGCCGTGGTCGTTATCACCGTTAGGAGACCGCACCGGTCGCCCTAGCTCCTGGAAGTGGTCGTTTAGCTACCACAGCTGGTGCAGGAGCGTTCGATCTAGCCTTCAGAGGTCCCCTAGTTCGCGCCGGAGTAAAGTCATGTAACAAATACAAATGATGTATGTAATATAACCTCGCCCGGCACTGTCTCAGCTCTCTTGTACGAAGCACTGCGTTGCCCGGGGAGGGGTCGGATCAATATCCTCACATATCCCCACATAACAACATTTCCAGATGTCCAAAACCTGACGTGGTACTAAACAATTGGACCCACGCTAAAACTGCTTGACATCCAGCGTCGACTTTGTATTGATTGCTCCCCGCGGTTTATATCTGCAGTTCTGTTTCACTTTTGGTCGGCTCGCCAGTGTTGTGCCTGCCCAGGGTTCTTTCTTTTAGACGGCTTTCCTGTCATTATAAGTCACGTCCAATATCAGTGGGCCGCGACCAGCATGCGTGCGTCAATATTAGTTGTCAGTGCGATTTACAACCTATTGCCACGGGTATGTGATTCGGAGGTCATCCCAGGCAGGCGTGCCACGGAACGTCATGGTACAATGGTACAAGTACTACGTCAGGGAACAAGTACCGTGTACGTACTGGTGTAAGACGATGCTGTAGCTGTTTTGGGGATGAGGTGGCTTAGTGGATAGCACACTTGTCTTCTAAGCCACCGGTTCCGGGTTCAAGTCCCGGCGGAGCCTCTGAATAAGTCGATCTGATCCCCCAAATCCCTTCCAATACGATGAGAGTTGGACCCTAGACCTTGGCAGTTGGTGCGTCATTAAACCCCAAAAATTATTATTATGCTGTAGCTGGACCGTCAGCGATCCATAACCTGCTTGCCTGAAGAAAGCCACCAAACTCCACCCCTGGGGAACACTTCTGACTCGACCGACATCTCCTGTGGTCTCTTGACTACTGAAGACTGACAATGACTTTGATTCAGGCCCAGGCACAAACTTTGATTCAGGCACAGAATGGATTGGCGTCGTTTCGGCCTTGCACATTTTGCCTGGTGTGTGCTGTTTTGTCTTCATACAGACAGCATGGGTATACATTTAAATATACAATCTAAATTCGATCCAATACCACGCCAATTAGCAAACATAAAAGTGTTTGGCCCACGATGGTAAAGCACACCGCTAGACAGAGGAAAACGGCACCGTACTCCGAGAAGAGGAGAAAAACAACGCGAGAAATGGATAAACGGTCAAGGTTTATCAACCGGCGTTTAACCGCAGTCAACCGACATCGAACCATTACAGCTTTAGCTGCAATCTCACTCGCCATCCACAATTGTTATCGATTTTATTTACATCCACCGACCTAGGAGGGGGAGTGGTATCATGGAAGAGGATGTATCCAGGATGTGCAGATGTAGTGTTTTGGGGTGCTAATACTCTATTAGAAGGGCTCTTTCCTCTTTATCTCCTATATCTACCTATCAGTCGACATTAAAAACATATAAATTAAAACTATTTATCATTGTCTGCTGATTTCATTTTGTTTCATTATGTTTCATTTTCATTATGTTCCCAAAGCTCCCAAAATAGTAACGTGGTTACCCTATGTATAGTCTGTGCGCGTGCCGTATATATTTTTGACTATGTTTAGTGGTAAATGCCAGCCTTTGTTAGGTAGGGTACCATCTGCAAGGCCAAGACCCGGTACTGTAAGAACTGGTGGCATGCGGTACAGTGTATATCAAACGCAGTGCAATGCGGTACAGTCGGATAGCGCAAGTGACGTGGCGGAACAGTCTATCCCAAAGGCTTTCATCATTTGCTATTGCACACTGTGCGACGGATTGGAAATTTGGTAAATTAATGCTTCCTGATTGAGCCTCCTGCGTTAATGATATAAGCTTTCCCAAAATAATGAATACAATAGGATTGAAACCGAATCTAGATGATCTAAACCGTATTTGGTCTATCGTTGTATCCAACGCGATACTAATCATTAGTGTGAGGAACGCAATAAAGCTTGGCAGATTATTTCAGTCCCGTCATTATTTCTAAATATAGTTTCAAAAGTCGAGAAATCGCGTAGTTGAGAAACGCAAACGAGAAAAATTTCATATCACATCGCATATAACTTTTAGAGGTTACCTACAGCAGAAACTAACCAAAAAATATTTTTTAAACAGGTATGTTCTACTTGATCCACGTTCATTCGAGTCCAAGACTATTATTTACTTTTTTGAGAATACCTGGGACATCAGGGTTTTTTGAGCACACACCATGATTATCTAAATGTATTTTCCCTGAGAGACCTCTGCTATTGATAGCATTCTGCACGTGCTCGATGCACGCGATTTTGCATTGCAAGAAAAATAAAGTTTTTGATTCACTCTGATTGTCCTCGTTTTGAAATGTTTGCATGTCAAGCCATTGTTCTCTGTAGCTTTTAATCATTGACAGGACTGTCCTTTTTAATCAGTATTTCGTTTAAAAAAGCATGAGCAGGTAACACCAGAGATCCCATTTTACAAGACGTGTACGCCGCTGAATCTTAAATAGCTAACAAGTTTCTTAAAGAAACGACTAGAAAAGTATGAGTCAAGCAATCTATGAAGAGTTCAAACGTGAATTCTTGCTCTCGATGAGCTCAGTTACTCAGCCGAGAGCAGCTGTTGACAAGGTTATTGCAGATGGTCATCTGAAAAAGATAAGCCAGTACTTCACAGAACGCAACCCGATCAGTCTGCTTTATAAAGTGTGGTTTGATGTCTTCTACTATTTCTTGTTCACCGAGAAGGACGTTGAGAGTGTGCGACATTTTGGAAGAGGAAGTTTTGCGCTGCGCATGGATAAGAAGCAAAGGTCTTACATCACTCTTGTAACCCCGAGCAATGCTACTATAAAACTGGAGCGACGCATGTATGAGATTCCAGGTGGGGATATCTGTATCATTCAATATTTAATGAACATACTCGATTTGAACTGACCAATGTTGAAAATGATATTAAACTAGGCATCTTTCAGTTTTTTTCACACATAGCTTCATCCATCTAGAATTCATGCCTGACAGTTAAAAATATGATCACCCAATGCGCTTCATAATAAGATTGAGGGATTTATCGACGCTTTAATTATCAATACCATTCGCTATCCCACACACTGTTGTAAGGGTTTCCGGTGGATCAGATTACTCCTTACCCTGAGGATATGCCGGGTCTTGAACCCGAGTCAGTCACGTGGAAAGTGGACTCGCTAACTATTATACAATGCTCATCTGGAAGCTTTTGAGGTCATTGCCATGGTTTTACGTGATACAATTTTTTGGAAAAAGACAGCAAGAATTAGGAAGGTTAAGTGTAAAAGAAGGTAGGATACTTTCTGGAAGGATTTCTGCAGCCCGAGATACATGGGATATAGATTCCATGTGTGTAAGGTATGGTTAAGGATAAGTATTGTTAGTTAAGATGTGCATGCATGATAAGAACAATATATCACAAATTAAACACCGGGTAAGGTGGGGGTCAGATCGCTGATGTTCAGTGCCGTGGTATTTCCGTTGATTGTTACAGTGCCTTCTGATTCTAAATATTAACAGTTCTCGACTAGACTCGGTAGTACACCAGAGTTCTGATTCATACAAATAATAAAAGAAAGGTGTGTTTAAGTTCAAAACACAAACATTTTTGGGAACAAAGCTTCCATGTCTTCTTCTTCCATGTGATGGTTTTTGGTACAGGGCTGATAATCATCCTTTATAAAAATTTCGGGGAAGCACTTTTATAAGTGTAAAGGCTTTGAAAATAATTAGTCAATAAATGCGTTCTTATATACGCTTTCAAAGCTTAACGTATTTTTCAAAACCACCATGGCTGGAACCTCATCACTTATCTGTAGTTTGAAGCGAGTGATGACACCATATTACCATGTAATTGGGACTATATGTCAAGTTCACTCAAAATGAAGGTCAAACTCGAGATCCATTTCTAGGTTCCGGCAAAGTGACGTCATCTAGCATGACGTATATAATGTTATGAGGCTAGAGTTAACGTAAATCGATGCTAAGGTTAATTTCACAAGTCAAGGGCAATGATCATGGACCAAGGCCACCTAATTGCCAGCTCACAGTTTCTATGGTCTTTACGTTGCAACTTACCGACAAGGATAAATATATAGTGCAGTCACAGATCGACAATTTCTATGTGATGTTAATCTCTAGGCTTCAACTAATACATAAGAGTCCATTTGCTTAATCATTGCATATTTGGTAAAAATAGCCGATCTGACCAATTGACCTCTGGAGGTCAGAAAACACTGCAGGGACCTTCTATAAGCAGTCTTCACAATTGACTTTTCTTTATATCCTTATTTTTGTTCCAGTCAAAAATATGATTTGAGATTAACGATCACCAAGCATACCCCAAGGTAAAACCACAGTGCGGTCTCAGAAGATATCACTATCATTTCCACAAACTGCTCACGAGTTACACGTCTCGAAATTCCGACACTGAAGAAACCATCAATGGTCATCGGCTATTTATGTGTATTCTGATTTGAAAGAAAATAGAAAAATAGTGTATAAAATAGCCAAAAAACGGTCGTAACACGAGCTGCTAAGAATGTACTGTTGCCTAGACCTAAATTGCGCACTTTTGCACACCTCATTTTTAATAGCCATCATTATCTGTGTATGTCCAAGCCTTAAATACCCGTCAAAAAACTTACATAATATAATCTAAAGGAATCATAAAACAACCGATAACAGCCGCCTTCGCTGACTATTTTCAGGAAGCTCCCAGTGTCCTGTCGCCAGCTTCCTGTCCTACGTGAACCACCTCCATCCCAACATCGTCCAGTTCTGGCAGCGTCCACGCGAGGTCTATCGCCCCAGCGAGCCCGGCATCTGGTACGACATGTTTCCGCTGGGCCTGCAGAAGATGACACGCATGATGACCCACCTCTCCCAGCTTGCGTGTCTGCCAATAACCTATCGGATTTCCAACATCCGGATGACCGCTCTGAAGCACCTGGAGCTCGCCGGCGCTTCGCCTCCGGTTGTGAGGTTTCTCCTCCTGCGCGGAGCTCGTGGACATGAAGGAGGCACTCAGATGAAGCCGTGCGAGCCTGATGGAAGGCCCTGCTGCGCTACCTCTGCTTGCCGAGGAGCTACTGAGAAGATTGCGCGAGCTCAAGTGGTTCCTTGCAAGAAAGATAAGCAAGAGTGTTGCGCGACGGCGACCTTGAGAAGGGCATCGTACAGGACAACGGAGAGGTGGAGGAGAGAAGCTGTCTTGTCGTAGAAGAGTGTCGGTTAGGTACGTCAGGCTGATGGCCATGGATCACCAGTGAATGTGCAGATAAAGCTCCAGATTTCAGCAGACTTTCCACGGTACCCTTGAAACGAAGATGTAGAGAATGCCTATTCAGGTATGGTGAAAGCTCCAGGTGTTAGTCTTGGTGAATACTGGACTAGACATGTGTGTTGAACAAATGCGGCCGGAAGTGTGTCTTCGGATTTCTGTGTCGTCGTGTCAATTGTGTGTGTACCTTGCTCCAGTGTGATATCACTGCAGGACGAAATGGAAACTGAAGCAAACGAGTTTTTGTCTGTTGGTGAAGGCACCAGTTGATAAAGTTGGCAGGGGTATTCCATTGGAGGGTTTCAAACACCCTCTTTATCATCGGGGGGTTCAAACACGCGTGGGGGGTTCAAACACCACCCTCGAACTCAGCTCCTATGCCGGATAGCGAAAAAACGCGAAAGCTGTTGATAGCCCATACAAATTCATGAAGAAACTACATCAGTGACTTGTTGGCTCAGGTTATCATTGAGGTCATGATAGGTCCAATGAGGCGGCATGTTCGAGAAGAGTTTCTGGGCCCTAGCGCCTGACAGAGTTGAGTTAAAATCATTTTTAGGCAATATTTGCTTCATTTCGTCACGGTAAATCGAATGATGGATAATATGAATTTTGTTAGGCCAAAAAGTAAAAATGGCATAACCTAAGGCCAGGTCAAGGTCACCATCTAACCTAGCAGAGTCGATAAGCATGTCGATCAATTTGCAGTAGCAATTCAAACGTAATGGTATCAAAATAAAAACACTTTATCACCATTTCCTGCAAAGTATTGACCCAAGTCTAGAAACCTACTCAAGTAGCCCCAGATGACCTCTCCGAGGTCACAGATCCAAACTTGCAACATAAATCTCTAAAAGACCTAGGATTCTGTGATTTGGAGATTACGAAGAAATTCCAAGCAGTATCTACAGAAATAGAGCACTGTTAGGCCAATATCCGTTTCCCCCTTCTTTCCCGGATTCATATCACGCTCAAGTCACTGATGCACCTTAAGCGGTATTGAGTTAACAACCCCTTGCACTAGGAAAAGCGAAATCAACAGAAACAGTAGGCGTTCATATATTATTGGTTTGTAGCTTTGGCATCATCATCACGGAGCTGCAAATGTGCCATAGCCTTGTACTTTGTAGCATGAAAAGATAAAGCATTCTGCTATGGGAGATAAGCCCCGATGCCCCCGACGTTAGATAGGGGTCTTGCGCCGGGGGTTTCATAGTAGTGCGAGCTAATAAATGTATGCCTTATTTATCGTTTTACCGGAAATGTATCATGTATGGACGTAATAACAAAATAAGATAGTTGTAGTTTTACTGGGCAGCTGGGTGCTTCTCCTCTTTGCGAGTATCTTGCAAAGGTATTTTCATCTTCTCTCAAAAATGTATGTAAGCAAAGAAGTCATGGTAACATCACCAATGCCGGCCCCGAAGGGCTGTGTATGGGCTGAACCGATTTTCCCTGCCTTTTTAAACTGTATCTAATCAAGCTAGAAGCGCATATAACATTGCTATAATGTTTTAATATCCCGACCGGGAAAATAAAGAACACCTGGCAGTCATTTTTGAGACAGAGATCTCTCCTCTGCCTGTTGATTTTTGCTGTCCAAATGAGCTGTATTGTCTGCCATACCCATTGGTCTAAGTGACGTCACAAATGCCCATTTCATCGAGCTTAACAGAGTGATTTATATGCTGGCATTTATAAGAGATACCATCCAATAGAGAATTTTAGGGTAGGAAATCAATGAAGCTGTCAAAGCAATAGTTAAACTTCCTTTGCTCAATATTACCCACGGAAGCATGACTTAAACAAAGCCAGTGCACAAAAAGACAAATTCAGTCTCACGTTAACCTCGACTGCACTGCCTCCTCGTCGCGGCCTGTCACAGCGACCTATGTCAGAATCTGTCAGCCATCAGCCGTCAGTCGCTGCCCACACATCTCAGTGAGGGCTGCATAAAAAGCGACAGCTTCAGTCAGACAATCGCAGACAGCGTCGCCCACTGCCCACAACCTTCAGGATGTGGCACCACCGCTCCATCATCGCCGCAGTACTCCTGGCCGTTGCCGTGGCAACAGCCTCTGCCAACTTCGGTCGGCAGGGCTGCGGTTGCCGTGGCAACGCCTACGGAGGTCTGCTGACGGAGGCTGAGCTGAAGCAGATCCGACAGGCGTTGGTCGCCAACAACGTCGCCGACGTTTCTGTCTACACCGACAACGTCCTGCAGGCGGGCCTGCAGTACATCCTGCTGAACAACTTCCCGGGAGTGGTTCCAGCCGATCGCGATGGACTCATTGAGATCTATCTGTCGCTGCTGAACCAGCTGCCGCAGGCCAGTCAGCTGACTGGTCAGCAGGTGACAGAGATCGTCACTGACCTCAGCACTTCCAGCGGACTGTCGGCGGCCTATGGCTTCAACGCTCAGCTGGTTGATGTAGTACCGGCGTCCAGCCTGCTACTCGCCCTTCGTAACATCGAGGTTAGCCCCAGCCAGCTGAAGGTGGTGCTGCAGAACGCTGTCAACAGCTTCATCGGCGGCCCCCAGTTCACGGTAAGTGGCACCATGGTGACTGTGATGACCATTCCGATGATGATGATGATGATGACTGGGAAGCTGTTTTTTTTTAGATGTTTTGAGACAGATGTTTGAGCTCATTGAAAGCTTGACATTCGTTACACTCGAGATAAGTCACAAAATGTCTTGCGCAAAATGTGTTGTGAAAGTTCTTATAACTTGAGTGATGTATTTTTCGCACCTTAAATGAAGTTAAACATACACAACCTGACGCTTTTCAAGCATATTAGCTTTTTAAGCTGTCATTACATTCCCCTGAAAGATAAAATTGTAGCACATTGCATTTTTTTGTTAAGTTTTCCTCCTCCAATGGTCAATATGGTTGTAATATTGGATATTATCTGGCAGAAAAAACAGAATTTTTTCTCCAGAAGAGCCTCAAAAGCAAAATAAAATTGAGAATTGCATTTGGTGGCAATCTTCGCCAAGTGGCTATCCCAAAATATTTCCTGGTATATGAAAAATTGCGAGATAATAGCAAAAAGAAAAAGATAAGCTTAGGCTTTCAACCAAAGAGCCGTATAAGAAAATCAGCCACCGAACAGCTTATCATTGTCCCTACTTACCTAAGCTGGCAGCAAACCTTGATTAAATCTTTGCCCAACATAACTCATACAGTTCTTATTATATTTAACTCATAATCATTCCTCACATAGGTCATCGCTGCTGCTACTGGCAAGGACCTAGTATACTCCAGTCTCGATCCGCCAAACCCGTCTATTCGATTAAATCATCATCAAACCCAATGGTGATATACGGTCAAATCCATCATACTGCATATTCTTTTACACCTACATGTGATTTCATGTCTTTTTAAATATGTCATTTCATGTCTTTTCAAATATGTCATTTCATGGCACATCATTATTATCAAACCCGATGGTGATACACAGTCAAATCCACTACACTGGATTTTACTTTACCCCTAGCACATGTCTTTTTCAGCCGTCGGCCAGCGCGCTGTCCCAGCTGCTCGCCTACCTTGACTCCACCGACCTGCGACTGGCCCAGATCGTCCAGCTGGAAGAGCTCAACGCGGTCCGCGAGTCGCTCCAGACTCAGTTCCAGATTGCCAATCTCAACTTCGACCAGCGCTACCAAGCTGTAAGCGGCAGCCGATAAATGGAGTAACGCATTTAGATAGAGTTAATAATTGTTGAGGTTTGATGGCACACCAACTGCTAGGGTAATACGTGTCACCACTCTCCGCTGTCAAGGGATTTTGGAGATTAGAACGATTTGTTCAGAGGCTCCGCCGGGACTTGAACCCGGGACCAGTGGCTTAGAAGACAAGGGTGCTATCCACTAAGCCAACTCATCCCCTTAGATAGAGTGAATCCACCAGCTTAATGAGAAACTTTCAAAAAGATACGTAGCCGTGATGATTGCTTTAGCTTGAGGTCTAGAGTATGCCATTGATAGTATACCTGGAAATTGTCCACTAGTAGAGATCCATGGATTGCATACCACAGTATATATCCATTACGAACCAATCCATAAACCGGACAGGATTGGGCCATATATATTATAGATCGTTAAGTTATAATATATATCTATTTGGGATTAGCCATGGAATTCGGGTAGATAGCCCTTGATCTGAATACGGTTTTGGATTGCGTTTCGCTAGCGGAGACAAGGGAGAAGAAATGTCATCCCCCAAACCCCCTATTTTGTCCATGTTTTTGTAAAAACTATATGTTATCACAATTTTAGACCCCACTGCCTCTCCCACCCCCAAAACAATGGCTTTAGTTTCACCTCGGTTCCAGTTCTGGTCGATTGATTCATTATTTATTTGCATTGTATTGAGCCTATAAGCATTTTGTGCAAATGCAATGGTCTGAATTTGCCAAGGAGCCCTCATATTTAGACCAGTTTGGGCCTGAGATTTCTTCATCATGACATATTGTAGCACGGAGATAGCCAATATTTTTATCGCGGGCAGAGTCTGCACCCAAAAGAACAATCAGCATCATGCAACAGGGTTATCTCCGTCGCCACAAAAAAATGGCAGCGGCGAATTCACCACTAGCTTTTCGGGTAATCGCTGGGATGATCTTTTGAAGGGTAAGCACGTAGCAAACGGAACTTGTAGAGCTCGAATATTGGAAATGCTAACTCTATCTCAGTTTCCCAACTCTGCAATTTCGGTTTTATGGGTTCGCCTACGTGAGGGTGCCTAAGCGATAAGTTTGGTTTGTTCTGGGGAGCAGCCTTTGTCACCTCTGAGCCCAACAGTGAAGTTGCAGCATTCTAGATTTCGCATATTGTGACCGATCTCACACGAACTCCAAATATGTTACTGTGGAAAGGAGGGTGAAATCCATACTCCCGGATTACAGCACTAAAGCATGTAGGCGTAGAAAATTCACAAGTTGACACTACTTAACCCTATTTCCGTCAGGCCCGCACCCCTATTTCCGGCAGGGGGCAATATCGGCCCCCTAAGATCTCGTAATCTAACCGGCCGATTTTGAAAATTCAAAGTGCTATAGATTTCCCTGACTCTAAACTTTATTTTGAAAAAAGAAAATTTCAAAATTTTGATTTTTAAGGAGAAAGTCGTCAAAATATACGATTTTTGTGTATTTTTAGATTTTCCATAACCCTTGTCTCTGTTGTACGATTTTCACAAAACTAGTTCAGATTTACAAATAATTGACCCAAAATTGTCATATACTCGAGTTACGCAAAAATTCGAAATTCAATGGCAGTTCCAGGACCAGGACTATGAGGGAAATATATACAACCTAAAAAGTTTTTGTTACGCGGATTAGAAGCCGTATATACTGCTTGGCATCTTTGACACATAAATAAATAAAAAAGTGAAAAAACCATCAGGGGCGGATGCAGTAAGGTAAAACAGTGGGGTAAAATACATCCCAACAATATGCGAGTGGTATGCATGAGTATATTAGTCCCTCGACTAGTTGAAATTTATTTCGATAATTTTTACCCTCCCATGGCAGCTCTGGGAAGGGGGTGACATAGGCGATCAAGGACTCTCGTCGTGGGGGGGGCGGGTGGGGGTGATTGGAAACACATTTTTAATATACAACGATATTGAGTCGCGGCGGTGATACTGGCTGGAAATATGCATTTTGAAAATGTGTAGTGGCTGAACACGCCTCTGGTAATCTATAATTTGGTTATAACTATTTTGAATTTTCATATACCCAATTGTATTCGCCCTGGCACGGCTGTAAGCAGTCTTCCACTTACTAACGTTTAGTCCTTCTTGATAACATTCCCCCCATTTTGAACTGCTTAACCGCCCCTGATGAATACAAATAGTGACAATTGTGAATGCACTATCATCTCACATAAAAAATGATATAATAAAACCATATAACTGGTATCAGGATCAGCAGAACGGCTTCCTTTTACAAAGAACCCATCGCATACGATAATACTTGGTTTGTGGATATAACCTCCCAAAAACCCAGCCATAGCTCCGCCCCTGGTAAATACATAATATTGACAATTTCAGAAAACCTGCCTGTACTAGTTTTAGGAAAAGTCAGGAAGTTTCAAAGTTCTATCGCAAGCCGTTTCGGAGATATTCTTGAAAAACCTTAGGGGCAATATTAGCCCCCTGCCGGAAATAGGGTTAAACACCGTAAGATAAGCAGCAGATCCTCAGCCGCCCCCATCTGTTTGCAGGCCATCCAGGACTTCGAAGCGAGCCGGTCCTACATCCTCAGCAGCCTGAACGGCCTCATCTCCCGCGGACCAAACTACGAGTTGGAGATCCAGGGCGCCATCGCTCGTCTGGTGCAGCAGTTTGGCGGACTTGGTATCAACGATGCCACCGCTCGTCTGATCTTGCAGCTTCTTCTGGTCACCAACACGTGAGTGAGGTCATCCGATTTGGAAACAATCGGCATGAGAGGGGGCCTTCAAAAACTGCCGAGCTGCGATCAAACACATTTGAGTTGCAGTTATTCACAATTTGGGATGCAGTGGTGTGGAGGAATATTATCTGACTTCCACACCGTTGACCCGCGTTCAAATCCCAGCGTGGGCACCCTGCATAAGTCTTTTTAAGTCTTTTTTACCATATCTCTCTGACCGGGTGAGAGTTCTGACCTCATATGACCACAGCAGTCGGTGTGCCGTAGAGCCCCGAAGCTGCTTTTTATCGTTCAAAATTACTAGCATGCAATTCTAGTTTTTCATTTGATACAACAATGTGATAGCTAAGCCCGCTGCCATCCAATCAGCAAAGCCAATATTCGTGGTACGGTCACACTAAAGGAAATATCCTCATCAGTGTTGCTACACTTCCTGTACCTGGTTCCATAAAAAACAACAATATGAAAAAAATAGTATGCCACCCCAAAGCGCGAAGTGCAGCACTTCTGAACATGTCCTATGACAAATAATAAAACCGATATTCATACTGGCAGCGGCGAGGATTGCAGTGATGACGGCGGGGGTAAAAAAGTGTTCAGTGTGTCACCATTGAAAATTTCAAATTATAAATGTGTCACCAGCCCAGACAGCAAAATCTGGCAGATTCTTCATTAGTAGGATGTCAAAAACATCCTGGACCAGCCTAGTTGTTGAAAAACATTGCGAGCTGAAATTACAGGTGCCAGTTTCGGTGATTTGTTTCCGTATTTGTCTGGAAGAAACATGTCGGTAAATTTTTGTCACCTTGCTGACCTTGGGTTGTCACCATTTTGAATGGCAAAATGGTAGGTTTTTCGACCCCTGGATGATGGTGATGGTTAGATTTTAGATATTTAGACTGAATATTTATATATTTGGATAAATATTTTGGATATTAAGACTGACGAGGATTGCAGTGATGATGGTGGTGATGATGTATTCGACAGCGCTGGAGGACAAGGTTCCCCCGCCGATGCTCTGCAGCTGATCGTCTCCCAGAGTATCGACTCCGTCCTCATGAAGCTCTCAGCGGCCGAGATTGTCCGCATCCAGGAGCAAATAACGGTTGGTATTTTTCTGGAAGATAGCTGAATGGTTTCTGTTTCGTTGGGTTGTCTGGTCGTATTTTATCTTGCTCGGGTGCATCCAACTTGCGACAAAGGATAGTCGAAACATGTTCTTTTAGGATATTTATAACTAAGTTAGTTTATTTCTAATCACTTAAAATGTAGTTTTTGATCGGCTTCTGCCATAAAAGCGTAAACGTTCTAAAATACGCCAGATTTCTTGTCCCACAAAGTTTCAATAGTTTCAAGTGATGAACTGGCTTCATAAAAATACAGTGTTCCTCTTCCTTTTTTGGTTCCCATTCAGGTCATCTAAACACATTTTCTCACCTTTCAGGCGGATCTGACCTCGGCGCAAATATCTGAGGCCTACGGCATTTTCTTAATGGGCCTTCTCTCACAAGGAATCACCCCAGCTCCGACGCCCCGCGCCGAGGTTCTCAAGATCTTCACTGCCCAACTGAAGCTGTTCGTCGGGAGCAATCTGGTCTACGAACCACGCAACTACTTCCTCTTCACCACCCGTATCTCCGTGCCGCAGATCCCCCGGGGTAGCGGGGCCTTCACCATCGGGATCTTCGACCCTCGGGTGGTGGTCAACCGAGTGGTTCTCGTTGCCCAGCCCCTGCAGAGCATCTACGTGGAAGGCCGCCGGTCCTTCATCACTGACGTGGTTGGCATTCAGGGAACCAGCGCCAGCATCCTCAACCAAATTTCTTCTGGTAGTGTTGTTCAGAGCCGCGTGGAGAACATTGTCAACCTGAGGCCCCGCATTGAGAGCGGAAACCTGCCTAAATTCGCCGACTATGTGTACGGCAACTTCAAGATCTCCGGCCGTGACTACTACAGGATATCTGTGGCTCTTACCAGCCGGTTCCCTGCTCTGATTGTGAGATCGTACCAGGAGCCAATCTTGCAGCTGATCCTGCAAGCCCTGAACTCTGGCAGCAGGCCGCTGCCGACCAGCAGTGGTGCTCTCACATCATTCATTGTCAGCTACCTGAGCAACCTGCCGGCTTTCCAGCTTGTCGATGAGGCAACATTCGGAGGCTTCACCGCCGATCTCGGCTCCTTCGGAGTGAACATCAATGCGCAGGCACTGAACGTCGGGTACCAGCAGTTCGTCCTTGCCTCGCAAGTTTTGGGGGTACCAGGCACCACAAGCAGTTTTCCCCAACATCTTCCAGCAATCTCTGCGTTTGTACAGAGGCTCGACATCCGCACAGCAGATCACTGAGCTGGGCCCTGCGTACGTTAGCTTCCTCTTCAACAACCTTGGAAAGGTCTTCCAACAAGTTCAGCTCATTAACAACCGGCTGGTACTGTCCGATGATCAGATTAAGGTGATATTCTCCTCTCTGCAAGGACTGCAGCCCAGTCTGGAGGCTCAGAGAGCGATTATTTATCTTATCCTGGGCAGTCTTCCAGATGGCACAATTACCCAGCTTCAGACCTCTGATGCTGCTATTAAAGGCTTTCCAGGATAAGCTGAAGGAAGTCATCGCCAAGTATTCAGTGTCTTCCTACATCCTCTCCCCCGATGTGATCTCCAAGATTGTCAGCTCGGTAAGCGGAGCCACAGCTCAGCAAGTCATCGATGCCAACGCAATTGCTTTCAGCGGCCTCGCCGTCAGAGGAATCCTTCCTGCTGCCCCCAGATTCGAAGACTTCATTGTCAGCAACATCAACAGCTTCTCGCGTATCCACAGCCCCAAATACCTCTCCAGTCTGCTCTTCGGACGGAGGCTTATTCAAAGCCGGGGACGGAGATTTGTGATTCCAGTTTCTGTCACTCAGGTAGACCCCCAGCACCTCCTGCGATCGTCGCACCTCCTCCCCCCACCACCAGCTATCACCATTCCCGGTGTGAACCTCCAGATCTCTAACCCTGACTTCGTTCAGATCTCCAACCAGGTCATTGGCCGGTTCCCATTCTTGAACCGCGGCAGTGTTCCTGAAGCGGTCGGTCACGTGATTGCCATCCTAAGAGCCAGTGGAGAAGTGACCGGAGCCAATGTTGGCACTCAGGTCAGGTCCTACCTCACTGGTCTCCCCGACGACCTCACAGTCACCATCAGTAGCGATACTCTGTCGCGGATCATCGGCAACGTCGACACAGACAGCTCCGTCACCGTCACTGGAAACGGAGTCCGCGCCGGCATCGCCGGTGTCGTCTTCTCCCACCTGGCACAGCCGCAGCCTCTGCCTGTGCCAACTCCTGAGCAGCAGGCTAGCTACTTCAGCTTCCTTATCAACCGGTATCGCCCCACCATCAATGCTCGCTTCCTTAGCTTTGGTGCGCCGTTCGCTGGTTTCCTTGGCGGTTATCTGCCCCAGCTGCCAAGAGCTGCAGGTCGCTTCTCCATTTTCAACGTGCCCAGCCTCTATTCGAGCTACAGTCCTTTCTTCAGCCGCTTCTCGAGAATTACCGACCTGCCTCTCTTCACTCAAGTGTTCAGCAGGGGCTCCAGCGCCAGCCTCAGCGCAGTTCTAAAGGCAGCTGCCAACCTCAATGACGAAGATCTGTCTCAGGGCTTCTTCCAGCTCCTCTCCGACGACGAGCTCGCTAAGATTGTCGAACTCGGCAAGAAGTTTGGAATATCTTCCGCTATCACTGGGCCGATGTACCGTCGGGCGTTCAGCCCCTGTCGTCTGGCACTCAAGCTGCAGCTGAGCGGCGTGCTGAGGTCTCGTTCTGATGTGCTTGGCTTCATGAGGCAGCTGCTGCAACGCCACGGAAGCGGCTACACTCCTAGCTCGTTCCTATCATCCCAGCTGATCACGGATCTACAGGCGCTCATCCAGGCCAGACTCGCTCCCCGGCAGATCAAGATCATTCGTCCCATCGGTGGAATCTTCAAGGGTCATAGCCACTCCCACAGTGGTTAATCACAAGGTTATAACACCCAGGGAGATGTGCGATTTTCATCTCGCACTAACCCCAGTACGACTCTCAACTCGTACTCTCGCATAACAAATGCCTTGTAAGCGGTAACTGCTGTTCTAGTGGCGACAGAACCTTGCTAGAGATAGGATTCTCATAGACGATATGCCAGATCTAGAATCGATGTCTTGCTGTGGGGGCAGTCTTAACGGGCCTACTGTGGAAGTGGGTGTAACGCTGTGCTGTCTATTCTTGTCCGTCCATCTGTGTGTTGGGTAAGTCACAACATCTGCAGCGGTCTGGTCCCCGTTTGTGGCTGCTGTGACATCTGGATAATAAAATGGAAAACCAGTACAATCGAATCCAAATCTTTGTCTGCAAGGGGGAGCGAGCACGTGAGCTAATAAGCACACTTCGACTTAGAAGCGTTTTTATTTTGTGACGCGGTTGCGCACCTACAAAAAAGTGAAGAACCTGTAGAAAGAAATTGAATCACATAGATACACATACAATCACTTGCATAATAATCGTTCCATTCCTGGGGTGCCCGACCAGATGGGCATATACAGTTTGGGAACCACATATCTGACGGCGTGGCGTGCTCGGCTGGTCGATCTCCCCACCAGTTAGCGGGTCAGACCAACGAGGTTGGGACCAGCAGGGGAGAGTGGGACGACCCACTGCTAGAGGGTGGGACGACCTAAAAGGGTGGGAAGACCTAGCAACGCGAATAAACGTACACTGAGTCTTGACCCGCTGCAGCAATCACAAACAGAGACAGACAGGCGAAGGATAATGCTAGATAGCAGCCTTGTCCCACCTGCAAATAGAGCCCTGCGGCAAGCAAAGGTACAGCATCCAACACAAAAACATGGTCAGCGCTGTAATCAACTGGCAGGGACAAAAAAGTGTTAAGTGTGTCACCATTGAAAATTTCAAACCATAAATGTGTCACCAGCCCAGGCTGCAAAATGAGGCACGTTTTGCATTAGTAGGATATCAATGGATGCTCATGGACCATCCTTAGTCGTTGAAAAATATTGCGAGCTCAAATTATAGGAGCCAATTTTGGCGATTTGATCCTTTATAGGTCTGGAGGAAACATGTCGGCCAATTTTTGTCACCTTGCCCACCTTGGGCTGTCACCATTCAGAATGCCAAAATGGTAGGTTTTTCGAACCCTGTCAACTGGAGACAGAGGTTAACGAATTAACATGACACTGCCCAGCATGGAATTGTATAGTTACTATTCCGAATTTACATGGGTGGTTTACTACCACGACTAGTGTATAACGTACTCTAAATTTTTCAAACCATTTTAAGGTTCATATCTTCGGATAACTGCTGGATTGCAGCCCCAAGACGTGAAGGAAAATTCTGCATCAATGTTCTCGTTGGGGCTTAAAAAATCGACTCGTTAAACTTCACGCGCATTAACAGCATTTTGATCCACTTTCCTTTTTACAGATGGGGGTAGGGAAGGGGGCAATCCTCAAATCGCAACAACCATGCCGGTTAGCGAAAACCGGAAAACGGCGTTGTGCTGACCTAAGCTCCTCTAAAATTATTCTATAATTATTTTTGACGGTTTAATTTTGACATGTCTCCTGACTTGTCAATAAATTAACACGCACATTAACGGGGCGGGTCCCCTCTCCCTCGGATTTTTCGGAGATTGCATAAAAACGGCAGCGAAAAACTTAGCGCCGCCGTACTTGGCATACCTTTTCTCTTATCATTTTTACAACTTCTGTGAAAATGTTAAGGTTATGTCATTTCGGGTCCGGTCACCAGTACAGGTCAAGTGACCTGACCTCAAAAAAGGTTTAAGATTGCATAAGTCGGAACAGGGTGAACTTATCCGATTGAAACTCATATCACATAATGGGCCCATCAAGTTCTCTAAAATATGTTCCGGTATTTTTGATATCCATGACCTAAGGTCAGGTGCGAGCCATGACCTCTCCATTGGAAATACATGGGAAAATGGTTTTAACTGAATAACTTAGTACCGGAAGGTGATAGAGCATTTATGCTAGCTGCATTATATTCGCCTTGTCTTTTCAGTTCTAATGATATGCATTTTATCTAATTTGACCTTGACCTGATCTCAGATCAGGTCAAATCCTTGATTTGACCTAGCAAGGTTAAATTATATATCATTTGATTTGGTTTGCTACGAGGATTCATATGGTTTAAGTCGTTTTGCTCTATCTTTACTTGTTCAGATTTAATGGCCGAAAATCTTCATTTACATGTTATCCCTATGACAGCATGTTTTGACCTCTTGTGACCTTAAATGCGACCTGACAAAAAATGATCTAAATATTTTCGATTGGGAAGTGGATGGGCAGCCCAACACCGTTTACCGCTTTCCGCTACCTACCGTGGTTCTTGCGATCTTAGCGGGGGCAGGTCCCCCGTCAAAGTGAAGGTGGCTCAGACCCCCGTCAATGCGCGTGTTAAAAATTCATTCAAGTCAGGTCAATGCACATTAGCCTGGTCCGGATTTAGGTTTTTTCTTCAGAAAGTAACGGATCGTTGTTCATTAGATGCATTTTTTGGTGCTGATTACGATGCACTCATCAGAAATGCAATTTTCGAAAAACTTTTGGTGGCCCACTCGAGTTGAAGATTTTTCATTTTGCCCAATTTTCCACTTTTTGGCTCACCATCAACCCTTACTACCAACGAGGTGCAAAAATTGCACTGGGTTGGTAGTTTGGTTCATTGGTGTTCCATTCGCTTTGTTTTTGTTGTTATAACTTGCACACATAACGGTTATTTTTGCTTATTATCTCCGCTTTTAGTTGAGTTTGCACTGGCTCTCCATAGATGGCGCTAGCGGCGTGACATGGTAAGTGAATACTGATGTCCTCGGGGACCGGGAATATGAACAGCAACGTGAAAGGTGAGAAACAATTACGAATTGGATTGTATAAACGCACTTAAAGAGCTGTTTTCAAGCAGCACTGAAGTTGTTAACACTGTTTCGCAGGTATTTTAAGCATGCCATGTCCAAATATGCTGCTGCTGCTGAAGTCCCGACCATAACCCTTTATCAATAGACGCAGGAACCGTGGGGGCTGTGGTGGTGGCTGTTGCACCCAACTTTCAGAGTGTGGCAGCAGCTCCATCCCCCTCCCCCAGTTTCTCTATTAACATTTAAGTGATATGCCTAATCACCCCCGGCCATACCAACGCGGAAGTCCCTTCCTCCAACTTACACCTTTCCTCCGACTAAGATAGTCTCTCCGCCTATGCCTTCACCGACTGAATTCTTCCGTATTTGCGCCAAAAAGACTCTGCAGTAACCCTACTTTGACTGAAGAGAGAGGGCATCAGTTTTGAGGCTAGTGACGTCTAGCCCAGTCTCCTCTGACATATTTAGAGATCGTTGTGGCCCAGAGGAGAAATATATGTTTTACGTATACGGATAGGATTGATTATTTTTAACGTTGTGGTCCAGCAGAAAAAATCGACCGGTTTGGCATTATGCAAACATTTTATTACAAACATGACATTGGTCACCAGGTTTTAAGGTCCGAAGAAAATATGTTGTATGAAATCCTAAAATTTCCAACGACTTCCAACGACTAGACATCTTGCACTAGTTGCATTGAATAATTCACATACCGGCATAATCCAACTTCTACGTTATGTTCTCCTTGCAGTTTTATGTTTCCTCTGAACAAAATTCAACATGGACGGACGGTAATATTTGCAAAAAACAAAAGAGCCTGACCGTGAGTTGGTATGTCATAGGGCACCTTGTTATGACAAGAATTAGACTCATGGAGGAGCAAAGCAAAGATGAGTGCCATATTCTTATGAAAGTATCAATAACAGGGTAACGGCTGAGATTATGGATGTATGTGCAAGCGTATCACTGCCTACACGTGCAAAACAGGCCGTGCTGAAGGAACTAAGAGGGCTTTAGAAAGAAAGAGAGACAAAAAGAAGCATGTAAACAGGTTTGGCAAGCGAGCTGCTACATCAACTGCTGCGATGGATTCGCTGATTGATATCAGCAGCCGAGAACGTGAGCCTGAACTAGTAGAAGACAGTGTATCTGGCCGACCAGCCAAGTGCCAGACGTATTCAGACAGGCAGCCTCGATCAGGAAACCACAGCGCGATGGCAGAGGAGAGCTCAGCGAGCGGGTCGAGCAGTCATAAGAGGAGCAGCCGTCACCTCCCCAAGTCAACAGGCGACGGCCGAGACAGCAAACACGCCTGTGGAAACTGGTGTTTCAGGTAGCGCTATCATCTGCTAAGCTATAATGACTTGGTAATCCTGATCAAAGGGATATTATCTGTGTATGAACAATGCTATTATCAGAAACCAGTCTGCTCATAAATCCTATCAGAACACCCACAAGCTATATATTTATATATATTTTTTAAACACTGCCCAAGTCGTTCACAGTTCATAACTCACAAACCACAAGGAAGGATAGGCCGTAGAAGAACGACAAGTAATGCCTACCATTTTTATGTTTTATGAGTTATGGAACCGTAAGGAAGGATAAGAGAAGGACAAGCAATACGTACCATGTCTTATGGTTTATGAGCTATTGACAGTGAACGACTTGGACAGTGTTTTGAAAAATATATGTACATATAGCTTGTGGGTGTTTTGTTAGAATTGATGAGCAGACTGGTTTTGAAAATAGCATTGCTCATACACAGATAATATCCCTTTGATCGGGATTACCGAATCATTATAGCTTAGCAGATGATAGCGTTACCTGAAACACCAGTTTCCACAGGCGTGTTTGCTGTCTCGGCCGTCGCCTGTTGACTCGGGGAGGTGACGGCTGCTCCTCTCATGACTGCTCGACCCGCTCGCTGAGCTCTCCTCTGCCATCGTGCTGTGGTTTCCTGATCGAGGCTGTCTGTCTGAAGACGTCTGGCACTTGGCTGGTCGGCCAGAAACACTGTCTTCTGCTAGTCCAGGCTCAAGTTCTCGGCTGCTGGTATCAAACAGCGAATCCATCGCAGCAGTTGGTATAGCAGCTCGCTTGCCAAACTTGTTTGCATGCTTCTTTTTGTACTCTTTCTTTCCAAAGCCCTTTTAGTTCCTTCAGTATGGCCTGATTTGCACGTGTATGGAGTGATACGCTGGCACACACATCCATAACCCCTGCTGTTACCCTGTTCTTCCATTCTTCCATAGGAATATGACACTCATCTTTGCTCCTCTCCTCCATGAGTTCAATTCTTGTCATAAGAAGGCGCCCTATGATATACAAAACTCACGGTAAGACTCCTTTATTTCTTGCAGATATAACCGTCCCTCCATTTTCCATTTCGATCAGAGAACTGAAAGGAAAAGATAACGTAAGCACTTAGATTATGCCGATGATTATCGATTATCATATGATTATAGATTATTATCCAATGCAGCTAGTGCAAGGTGCGGAAACGTTGGAAAGCTTATTTTGTGATTTCATACATGTTTCCTTCAGTCCTTAAAACCTGGTGACCAATACTGTTACCCTCGCACTTCAGTCAAAGTAGGGTTGCTGCAGAGTCTTTTTGGCGCAAATACGGAAGAATTCAGTCGGTGAAGGCATAGGTGGAGAGACTATTTTAGTCGGAGGAAAGGTGTAAGTTGGAGGAAGGGGCTTCCACGTTGGTATGGCCGGGGGTGATTAGGCATATCACTTAAATGTTAATAGAGAAGTTCCAGAATCGGCTCAAACTGGGGGGCGGGGTTAGAGCTGCTGCCACACTCTGAAAGTTGGGTGCAACAGCCACCACCACAGCCCGAACGGTTCCTGCGTCTATTGGTAAAGGGTTATGGTCGGGACTTTAGCAGCAGCAGCATATTTGGACATGGCATGCTTAAAATGCCTGAGAAACAGTGTTAACAACTTCAGTGCTGCTTGAAAACAGCTCTTTAAGTGCGTTTATACAATCCAATTCGCAATTGTTCCTCACCTTTCACGTTGCTGTTCACATTCCCGGTCCCCGAGGAAATCAGTATTCACTTACCATGTCACGCCGCTAGCGCCATCTATGGAGAGCCAGTGCAAGCTCAACTAAAAGCGGATATGATAAGCAAAAAATAACCGTTATGTGTGCAAGTTATAACAACAAAAACAAAGCGAATGGGACACCAATGAACCAAACTACCAACCCAGTGCAATTTTTTGCACCTCGTTGGTAATATGGGTTGATGGTGAGCCAAAAAGTGGAAAATTGGGCAAAATGAAAAAACTTCAACTCGAGTGGGCCACCAAAAGTTTTTCGAAAATTGCATTTCTGATGAGCGCATCGTTATCAGCATCAAAAAATGCATCTAATGAACAACGATCCGTTACTTTCTGAAGAAAAAAACCTAAATCCGGACCAGGCTAATGCACATACTCTCATATCTGCAGGGATGACATAAGCCCAATGCTGTCAAAACAAGCGTTGTATCTTCATTCCTGTCAACATTGTTGAGCTTAAACAGTTTTACCTATGCATTTCCAACGGAGAGGTCGTGACTCGTAGTGGAGCTTAGGTCACCAATGTAAAAAACATCTAAACGCATTTTGTAGTTCCGATTGGCCTAGTATTTGACAATGCTCGCAGATTGATAGACTAAACCTGTTCTTTTTTATACTACCTTGATTTTTTTGTATGTGATTTTATTTGACTTACACTAGTGAACTGAACCAAATTTTGACAAAAACTGCTAAAAAACTCGAAAAGTATCCCAATTACGGCGGTGCTGCGTGGTGCCGTTTTTAGGACATCGGCGAAAAAAACTTGATGGGGGCGGGTACCCACCCCCGTCAGTGCGTGTGTTAAACTTGCACCTTGTTAGCAAGGTTTGAAGAGGCCAAAATTAGCCTCATTAATAGACATCGCCGGTATTTAACACGTGCACTGGAGCGGGGGCCTCGGAGGCCCTTCCCCACCTGTTTTTCCGAGGTGGCCGGAGAACCCCCTTAGCCGAAAAACGATACACGGCCACATTTAACAGAATTTAATGGCGCGTCGATTGGTGAAGACTTTTTGAAAATCGTTCGAATTTTTTTACTCATAGGCTTTCAAAGTCAGACTTGCATTTTGAGATCGGCGTAATCGCGCGGTCGGACCAGTTTGCTTGCATTGGAGACCGAGTGGTGACGTCATAGTGCCATATAACCGGGATTATATGTCAAGTTCACCTCACATGAATTTCAAGGTCTAGGTCACAGGTCAAGGTCATATCTGCACTTTCAAGGTCACTGACCACTGTGCTTCCGCCCAAATGACGTTTCCCGGTCTGATATATATTATGCTATGACGTCATCGATAGGGTACCCCAATACAAAGGTCAAGGTCAAAGGTCAAGGCCAAAGGTCATTGGGAAAGGTCAATCCTCATTTCCCGCCAAACAGTGGCTACAGTGTTAGTCAAAGTGAACATTATAAGTAGTATACCATATGGTGACCTTAAAGGTCAATGACCTTGAATGACCTTGACCCAAAAGTTGTGGGGAAGCATCTTTGAGACCTTTTCTCTATGAACCTTGTCCGCCTTTAGCTTATTCCCGCAATTTTCCCGCATAATCACAGCATTTACCAATCGATCACCAGCATGGCCAATATTTGACCTCTACGACCTCGTTTGACCTTGAAGATATTAACCTAGGTCAATGAAAATTAGTCATCATGTAGATCACCATAGCCCCCACCCACCTACCAAGTGGCGTTTTTCTAAACCTCTTAGTTTCCGAGATCTTAGTGGGGGCCTACCAGGCCCCCTCCAGTGCGTGTTAGTGCCAGACCCCCTCTAGTGCGGGTGTTAAAAAACCAACAACCTACAAAGCAGGTTGGGTACATTTTTATGAGCGTTTCAAGTGTCCTTAAGATACAGAATGGGTCCAGTTCTGAAAATATATAGAGTAAAACAGTTAGTATCTGACCTAACATAGTCAGTATGCATATCAATTGACTCGCATTGATAATCCAAGCGTAATTGTAGAAACACGAATGCTTAATCTTAATGTCCCGCATGACCCAAGTCGGAAAACCTGTTCAGGTAGCCTCAGATAGCCTCTCGAATGCCACAGTTGCAAACTTACATCATAAGCTAGGAGAGGGACCCGTAATGCTACGATTTTGATCACAAAACATTATTTTCAGCCATATCTACACAAAAAGAGCCATTCTTGTCCAATTTCTGTTTTCCCCTTTTGTTGATATGAAAAATTCCGTTACCAAAACTCGTGATGGTCGTTGGGTCAGTTCTGTCACATGAACATTATATAAATATGTTGAACCTGTTTTCATTGGTGCCACTTGAAATATTTCGGAGGTGAGTTTACTTGCCCTGGCCTAGTGACCCAACCTGATTTGTTCCAAGCATACAGTTGGAAAAAATGTGTGCAATTAATGACGGACAAGGTATGCAGCATACGTCGGCTCTTTGCGCCACCGTTTTCTAGCGCCGTCGGTAAAGATTGAGGGGAGGATGTTCAAACACCCACCACCGGGGTGAGGATAAGACGTTAGCACCGACTTGGGAGTTTCATTCGTGTCTTCAGCTCTGCTTATGATTGGTAATAATTAAAAATGGCCACGGGGGCAGATACAAGGGGGGACTAAGGGGCCCAAACCTCCAACCGTCAATTTTCAGTGCCAATAGTAATCACATAGTACGAGGTGATTGGAGGTAAATTTAAGGCAGAGTTGAGCACTTAGCCCCCCCCCATTGGCGGACGCAGGGGGAATTCCAGCCATGCCCCCCAAAGTGCTGGAGACCCCAAACTATATTTTGCCCCCCAAAAGCCGGAGAAAATGACCTCATCATATTGTGAGATTTCAAACTGATCGGTTGGCTGATGTTCCTTAGGCGCCGCTTCAAACTCGTAATTTTAGGTCTTGAGATCGGGTCGCTTGACCTTAGATAGCTCCTTGACCTGACATAACCTACAAAAATTTGGTGAGATGCGTAGAATTTATCAGGAATAAGGTATTGTTAATCGTGTTGCTCCGTTTCTTCGTGTTTGCGTTATCTGGGGAAAACCAGGAGGGGGGGCAAAATTCACCCCCCTCCTGCGGGGCGCGTGATAATTAGCCTGCACTGTTCTGACGATAGTGAGGGCTATGGGCCGGCGCTTATCTATTTATTTTCATTTTCTTGTAAACACAGCTCTTGATTTACGGATTGGCTGAAACAATCAAACACAATCATGATGTGACAAATTGACAAATAATATAACAGTGGCGTGAAAATTGGAAAAAATGGATCACAAAACTGACAAATAATCACATATTCATGTGAAAATTGAAAAAAAGGACCAATCAGCTTAACCCGCGCACCACCGGGGGTCCGGCGCCACCTTCGCCCCACCGGGGGGCCATCGATGGCCCCCCCTCTAACTCCGAAAATATAGGCGTTAGCGCAAATCTGCAAAGTGCAATAGAAAGCTTGCGTGAATTCAGTAAGAAATTACTTCGCATGTTTTAGTGCTCAGGTCAATTGTTTGACCTCCAGAGGTCAAATTAGGTCAAGATCGGCTATTTTCACTCAAATATGCAATGATTGAGCAAACTGGGCATAACTCTTATGTCATTAGAGCTATTGAGGCCTGGTAAAGTACATTTGATAGCAAATTACCAGTACTTTTTCTGCTATGTGGAACGTAAAGACCTCCCGCCAGTGGTTTGACCTCCAGAGGTCACCTCGTGACCTAATATGACCTGAGGTCACGAAAGGTCAGAAAGTGACCTTGCTGTATATCAAATGAAAGCCAGTGACAAGACAAACACGATGGTGTTTGTTTCACCGCTCTAGCTCAATTAGGTCAAAAGTTATTGTCAAAATACTGTTTTTAACCTCCGGTGACCTTGGATGACCTTGGAAAAGTCAAAGGGCAAATATGACCCCTGGGATCCGTGAAAAGGTGTCCAAAAACGTTGTTCTGAGCAGTCTGAGTATTTGCAATCATTTTTGTGGCTTTTATATCATGAAATAGCTTTTCCCCATGCTTTTCCAATGGGAGAGGTCGCCTCGTGACCTGACCTCAGGGCACGAAATCGAAAAATCCCGGATATACACCTTGTAGACCCTGGAGGGGTCATGAAGTGTAGGAAGTTTCAAATCGATCGACTTTGAAATGTAGCTCTTACAGAGCTCTAAAGGTGAAGTGAGGTGACCTTGGTTGACCTCGTCTGGTGACCTGACCTTGGGTGACCCGGGGTAAAAAATTTCAGGGATGATGGGAAAATGATGCAGTGAGAGGTAGAGCCCTCAACCGCGGTGCTGCGCCTCGTCGTTTTTCTGCTATCCCGAAAAACCTTAGGGGGCCATCGATGGCCCCCGGTGGGGCGAGGGTTAAGACATTATCTTGTTACTTCTGATGTAGGAAACGTTCCCTATGTTTCAGACATTATAGATCTTCGGTCAGATCGCCAAGGACAATTTTCAGTGTGACGCAGACATTACCTTGATCAGCCGAGAACGATAAACAATATCTGAGCGGGCTTAGTGAGAACCTTGCCATCCTGCAGGAATCTTCTGTGAATCTTGGAATGCCGTCTCACTAGAAATCTGTGACTCGCTGCCCGCAAAACTGAAAATCCCAACAGGCTTAAGATAGCTCCAAATTCCACACCGAGCTGGAGAACAGATTTGTGTGCATTTCTAAGCTTTTCAGCCATCCAACGGTTATAAAACGGTGTCCGTTGCTCAAGAGTATTGCTCATCTTCTGTGAGTAGAGACAAAGGGTCGCAGTTTCAACCAGGAAAAGGGCCCGACAAGATGTTGAAAGAATAGAATAGAAAGAAGAGCGTCTATTAGAAGCAGATGGTGAAAAAAATACACTGCTATGGATGAAAAATACACAAGCTGGTATTTTTCATATCGATGATCTAGGGTCAAGTGTGGATCATAATCCCTCGATTACAAATCCATGGCGAAAACGGAAATTAGGAAAAAATTGCTTCTATTTCTATAGATACAGCTTAGAATACCTAACTATTCTCCGAATCGTAGTATCCTAGCCCCCTTTCCAGGTTCATGTTGTACGTTTGTACCTGTGAAGTTTGAAAGCTTATCTGAGACTACTTAAGCAGGTCTTCAAACTTAGGTCAATAACTTCACGGGAAATGATGATGGAAATTTTACTTAAACACTCGCCCCGCTGGGAGCAAAATTCGCCCCCCTCCTGGTTTTCTCCAGATAACGAAAAAAAAAAGAAACGGAAAAAATGAAACTTACAGTACCTTGTCCTGATAAATTTTACGCATTTGATCAAAATTTTTATGTCAGGTCAAGTAATGTCGAGGAGCTATGCAAGGTCAAGTGACCCAACCTCAAAACCTAAAATCACGAGTTTGAAGTGGCGCCTAAGGAACATCAGCCAGCCGATCAGTTTGAAACTTTCACAATATGATGAAGTCATTAGGGTCTACAAATCTGCCGTCTCAGAATTTTTATATTGTTGACCTATGGTGGAGTCAAATTTTTGGTCACCCCACTATAAGTCTATAGTGAAAAATAGAAAGGGCTCGTGTTCAGTAAATGCTGGATAGATAAAGCTGCAAATGCTCAAACCGTGTATTCCTACCACAATCTTGACCATAAAGTAGACTTTTTGACCATCTGACCTCTCAAAGGTCATGTCAGGTCGCAGGAGCATCTAGGGATTGTTTTGCCAATAACTTCTCACTGAATTGAGATAAAGCTCCTATTTTGCTTGAATTGGGCTCACATTGTCATAAGAAGTCAATTGATATGCAGCATGACCATACCAGGTCACTATGTGACCTTGACCTAGCTCGAGGTCAGGTAATTTTCACAATTTGACCTAGCAAGCTTTTGTTATACATCATTCGATTTGCCACAATGAGAGGCATCCAATGATGCATGAGTATTTTCTCTAGCTCCACTGAGTAAAAATCTAGAGGGGGAAATGTACACTGCCCTGTTGTAAGCCTATGGAACCTTCTTTGACCAATGGTGACCTCAATATTGACCTGAAATAAAAATACATCCTATAATTTCTCTTCGTCTCGTCATGAGCGTTCGAACACCATCCGTAATTTTTCTTTAGCTTCCCTGGGAAACGAGATACGGAGGGGGGGCGAAAACACCCCCCAGAGTGGCGCGTCATGCCAGGGATCCCAGTGGGGCGCGTGTTAATACCATCATGTTTGAATTATTATTGTAATTCGATTGATATGAACATTGACTATGTTTGGTCAGATTATGACCTTGACTTTAGGTCACGTCATTTTTGTGTTTTGACCTAGTATAATGATATCATACACCATTCGATTCAGCGTAACGAGAGGAAGCGTATCATTCATAAATTTGATTCTAACTCAACTCTGTCAGACGCTAGAGCCTAGAAACTCTTCTCTAACCTGGCACCATTTTTCACCGTCATGATCCCAATATTGACCGAAGCCAAAAATTAACGGATGTATTTCTTTCATCGACTTTTATGAGCTATCCACTAGCCTCCGTGTTTTTTTCGCCATCCCGCATATGAGCCTAGATTGAGGGGAGTGTTTGAACCCCCCCCCACCCGGACGAAGGTCGCTCGGAGGCCCAACGGGGTGGGTGTCAAACGGATTTGTAGCTTCAGGTTTCGGTTTCTGTTATAAGAACAGCTTATATTTGTAACATACTCGTAATTGAAGCATGCGTGCAGTAAATTTGCGTTCAAGAAATGTGCTTTAGTTTCAGTTTTTCGGTAATGAAAGTCCAGACCATGTCTTGTGAATTCACCCAGCTTTTCTACTCTTGACTCAGCTCTACAA
Source organism: Lepas anatifera (assembly GCA_034440635.1). Classification (NCBI taxonomy): domain Eukaryota; kingdom Metazoa; phylum Arthropoda; class Thecostraca; family Lepadidae; genus Lepas; species Lepas anatifera. The sequence goes on along the minus strand of JAOTON010000713.1, from coordinate 2,224,697 downwards.
CACGATTGAAGCTCGATATAACACATCTTTATTTTTCACACCCGCGCCACACTTGCTCATACTAAATATCTACGTAATCGGAGCCACATTGACTTACTTTACCATCCGACATCTTCCCACTACTAATCGCTCAGGGATTTGAATCCAACACCAGAAGGATCGTTAGACAAGTTGCCATCAGCATCATAATAGGAAGAGACATCGGTTAAGCCATCGCTATCAGTATACGCCCCTTCGTTGTTATCGATTTCAGAGTCATATCCGTTCTGTTGTGGCTCCTGAGATGCTGAGTCATAGTCATCCTGTTCGCTGGAGTCGTTGGCGCTGTTCTCAGGCTCTGTAAAAGTTTGTTGGTCGGTGCCATCAAAATTCTGTTCCGTGGTGGAAACAGCTTCATCAGCTTTAGTCTCTTCGGAAGCCTGTTGAGATATTTCATCGCTACTCGCGAGGCTGTCTGTTTGATCGAGGCCGAAGTCGAGCGGCTGTTCGTAAACTTTTTGCCCAGCATCATCTTCTTGTGGGTCATTTTCCGTAAAGTCTTCGGCCTGATCAACTTCGTAGTCATCATTTTCACTGTCACTCACATATGGCTCCTCGGCTTCATATTGACCCTCCTCGTCGTAGGCGTTTGTGTTGTCGGTGGTTTCTGGAATATCGTCATCTGATTCTGCAGTTTCTTGTTCAGCGGTATCATCGCTTTGGCTATAACTATCAGCTGTTTCTTCATCTGAGATATATTCCTCAGCATTCTGAGCTCCTGGAGCTTCGTCGCTGTCTACGGCAGGCTCAGTGTTGTAGTTTAGACCTTCGTCGTCACTAAAGTAGGACTCCTCAGAGTCACTTTGACTATCGACGTTCTGAATTTCTGAATCGTTCGTGTTTTCCTGAGCATCAGCGTCTAATGCTTCAGTATCTGGCGCTGGGACATCGTTAGTTTGACCATAGCTCTGAGTGATGTCATCACTGGACGTGGATTCCTTCACATCTTGACCCTCACTGTATCCATCAATAACTAGAAGAGGCCCAGCTTCTTCGTCAAATTCCGGATTGTTGTCATAAGCGGATTCGCTGGCATCACCCAGATTCTCCTCTGCTTGAACGTTTGTGACGTACGCTGTCTCCTGGAGGTCGTCGTTTGACAGTGCATCTCCAGGCGCTTGCGCAGGTGCAGCATCACCGTCACTCTGACCGTATCCGTCCAGTGCATCCTGATTTGAGGCAGGCTGTTTGTTATCTTGAGCCTCTGTGAAATACTCTCCGTCATCTGTCCTTTCTTGATCTTGCACAGCGATATCTTGATCTGCTTGCTCACCTTCCTCTGTAACAAGAACCTTTTCCTGATCTTCGGTGAACTTATCCTCGTAGGCTACATTAAATTGCTCGGTAGGCTGTTCTGCCTCCTTGTCAAAACCATTTTCGCCTTGTGCCTCTTCTGTGTAGTCCGAAGAAAGTTGAGTGCTTTCTTCTTCTGCTCCAGCTTGATCTTCCTGTTCAGAGCTTTGAATATCCGAGATATACTCCACTTGATCTTTTGCGTCCGTTTGTATCTCTTCTCCCTCTTCATAACCCAAATCTTGTTCGTCGGAGCCATCTTGTGGAGCCTCCAGTGCACCATCGGTATCAACAGGAGCGGCTGTTGTGGGATAGGAGTCACCAGTTTCTTGCTCTTCGACATATGCTCCTGTTTGTGCTTCACTATACTCTTGAACCTCTTCCTCTTCCTGTACAACGAGCTGTTGTTCATCTATGCTGTCTATAGGAGTTTCTAGAACGCTGACAGTATCAACTGGTTGTTCTGTGGTGGCATAGTCTTCAGCTGATTCTTGGCCTTCAGCATAGACTCGCGGTGCTTCTTGAGCGGCCTTCTGATCTTCAAGTGCGCCCTGTAAATCTGTGGCATCACCTCTTTCACTTATTTCTAACTGGTCAATCGCCGAGGTTTGCTCTTCGGAAAAATCTTGCTCACTATATACATCTGGTTTCTGGGAAGCATTTTCGATAGACGGTTCTTTTCCGAGGATAATCTCCTCCTCTTGATAAGCTTCTGGTATCTCTGTGACATCCTCTTCAGCAAGTTCCTCCTGTTCTTCCACATAAGTTTGCTCTTGTTCCTGTATGGTCTCATACACTGTGTACTCCTCCTCGTCTGATTTCTCCGGTGCAGAGGTAGCTGATTCGTAAGTTTCCTCGAGCACTGGTGGGGACGTAACATTCACATCGTCTGGGACACCAACACCGACTACATCATCACCATCGATCTCTTCTTGAAGAAGAGGAGGTGCAAGCGGCGTCGTGGTAGCTACATCCGTGGTTGTGGTTGTTATCCCATCTGATACTTCTGAACTCTCTTCTTCAACTAACGGTTGATCTACAACATAGGACTCATCCACATAAGCCAAAGGCTGCTCTGTTGCCGGCACTGGCTCTTCAGCAACTGGAATCGGCTGCTCTGTAGATGTTACTGTGGCCTCCGCTGCTGCCGTTGTAGCTGCCTCCGTGGTTGTGGTTGTTACCTCAGCTGATACTTCTGAACTCTCTTCTTCAACCAACCGTTGATCTGCAACATAGGACTCCTCCACATAAACCAAAGGCTGCTCTGTTGCCGGCACTGGCTCTTCAGCAACTGGAATCGGCTGCTCTGTAGATGTTACTGTGGCCTCCGCTGCTGCCGTTGTAGCTGCCTCCGTGGTTGTGGTTGTTACCCCAGCTGATACTTCTGAACTCTCTTCTTCAACCAACAGTTGATCTGCAACATAGGGCTCCTCCACATAAACCAAAGGCTGCTCTGTTGCCGGCACTGGCTCTTCAGCAACTGGAATCGGCTGATCTGTAGATGTTACTGTGGCCTCCGTTGCTGCCGTTGTACTTGCCTCCGTTGCTGCCTCCGTTGCTGCCTCTGTTGCTGCCTCTGTTGCTGCCGTTGTAGCTGCTCGCGCTGCTACTGTTATAGCTGCCTCCGTTGCTGCCTCCGTTGCCTCCGTTGCTGCTGTTGTGGCTGCCTTTGCGGTGGTTGTACGAATCCTTGGACGTCGTGTGGTTCTCTCCGTCGTCACTGGCGGCGCCAGCGTCGTTGTTTCACCTGTGACGATGCTGCCTCTGGGCTGAAGAGTGGTGCCCTCGCAGACCACTTGAGGGCAACACACGCCATCCGTGTAAAGCGGTTCACATCCTTCCTCCTCATACTTGTCTTTGTTCGTATCCCAGTCACAGCGTGCCTTGATCGCCTGCCGCGTGGGAGAAACAGAGTGTCACACACAGTCACGTGGAAGCGAGACTCATATTGCAGTGCAGCAGCAAGGTCACATAGAAGCAAGTGTATATTTATGATATTGGTGCAATACGTTGCATCCGATTCATGATAGGTGCAATAATTTAATTCTGAGGGCCTATAGACGCAACCAACTGCCAGGACCATAAAGCGTCGTCAACTCTTTCCATTTTGGAAAGGATTCTCAGGAGCCAGCTTGCTCCTTGCTCAGGGAAGCCGCCGGGCCTTGAACCCGGCAAGGTACCTTTACTTAAAGGTACGTCCAAGAGGGATTGCTTCAAGCCCTCGTGATGTCACACGGGCGTGGAGGAATTCCTTCACCGTTGGACCGTGCGTTAAACTGCTGTTAATGGCACTGTCCGCTTACCAATTTGTGAGAATACACAGCAATCAAACTTATCCCAAATGCAATAAATAAGCATTCCATCTTCGCTTATGGTTCTCTTTTTGCAAAAATTTGGATATTGAATCATGTAATTTTCCCATGTTATATGCTACGGAGTGTGACGTCACATCCGGTGGTATGCGCTTGCTGTTGGAGGGCGGCTGTGAACCGGGCTCGGGTGCGAAGCAGCCAGCTACGCTGACCACTCCACTACCGTGCCCCCTTCATGACAGGTGCTTTCCCGGAGAAGAGAATAAGGCTGCATAAACTGGAATGGTTTCAGGGCACTCAACGCCACCGGGGTCGGCGCCACCTTCGCCCCACCGGGGGCATCGATGGCCCCCTCTAACTCCGAAAATATGGCGTTAGCGCAAATCTGCAAAGTCAAAGAAAGCTCGCGTGAATTCAGTAAGAAATTACTTCGCATGTTTTAGTGCTCAGGTCAATGGTTTGACCTCCAGAGGTCAAATTAGGTCAAGATCGGCTATTTTCACTCAAATATGCAATGATTAAGCAAACTGGGCATAACTCTTATGTCATTAGAGCTATGAGGCCTGGTCAAGTACATTTATAGAAAATTCCAGTACTTTCCGCTATGTGGAACGTAAAGACCCCCGCCAGTGGTTTGACCGCCAGAGTCACCTCGGACCTAATAGACCTGAGTCAGAAAGGTCAAAATGACCTCCGTATACAAATGAAAGCCAGTACAAGACAAACACATGGTGCTTGTGTCACGCTCTAGCCAATTAGGTCAAAGTTATTGTCAAAATACTGTTTGTGACCCGTGACCTGGATACCTGAAAAGTCAAAGCAAATATGACCCCTGGGATCCGGAAAGGGTGTCCAAAAACGTTGTTCTGAGCAGTCTGAGTATTTGCAATCATTTTGTGGCCTACATCATGAAATAGCTTTCCCCATGCTTTTCCAATGGGAGAGGTCGCCGTGACTGACTCAGGGCACGAAATCGAAAATCCCGATACACACCTAGACCTAGAGGGGTATGAAGTGAGGAAGTTCAAATCGATCGACTTTAAATGTAGCTCTTACAGACCAAAGGAAGTGAGGTACCTGGTACCCGTCTGGACCTGACCTGGGGACCCGGGGTAAAAATTTCAGGGATGATGGGAAAATATGCAGTGAGAGGTAGAGCCCTCAACCGCGGTGCTGCGCCTCGTCGTTTTCTGCTATCCCGAAAACCTAGGGGATGCCATCGATGGCCCCCGGTGGGGCGAGGTTAAGCCCTGTTCCAGCTGTCAGCACAGTTTTGTCAGCAGGACCTCTAGCCTCTCCTCCAGAAAAGAAATATCAGCGCCATAATCGCCTCTTGTTTGTGCTAAGCAAAGGAAACTTTAACCTTTATACCATTAAAAAATATTAGGCTGCCACTTCGTGCACTTGCTATTTTTCATCAGCACAACAGCAGGCCGTCAGCCTGTAAAACTTCTAGAACCAAGTTTCCGGGAAGAGGCTACAATTCTGTGACGTAGGAGCAACGCGGCCCGCTGATTGGTGCTGACAAAACTGTGCTGACAGCTGGAACAGGGCTAAAGTCTCACCTATTAACCCGCGCCCCACCGGGGGTCCGGCGCCACCTTCGCCCCACCGGGGCCATCGATGGCCCCCCTCTAACTCCGAAAATATGGGCGTTAGCGCAAATCTGCAAAGTGCAATAGAAAGCTCGCGTGAATTCAGTAAGAAATTACTTCGCATGTTTTAGTGCTCAGGTCAATGGTTTGACCTCCAGAGGTAAAATTAGGTCAAGATCGGCTATTTTCACTCAAATATGCAATGATTAAGCAAACTGGGCATAACTCTTATGTCATTAGAGCTATTGAGGCCTGGTAAAGTACATTTGATAGCAAATTGCCAGTACTTTTTCTGCTATCGGGAACGTAAAGACCTCCCGCCAGTGGTTTGACCACCAGAGGTCACGTCGTGACCTAATATGACCTGAGGTCACGAAAGGTCAAAAAGTGACCTTGCCGTATATCAAATGAAAGCCAGTGACAAGACAAACACGATGGTGTTTGTTTCACCGCTCTAGCTTAATTAGGTCAAAAGTTATTGTCAAAACACTGTTTTTGACCTCTGGTGACCTTGGATGACCTTGGAAAAGTCAAAGGGCAAATATGACCTCTGGGATCCGTGAAAGGGTGTCCAAAAACGTTGTTCTGAGCAGTCTGAGTATTTGCAATCATTTTTGTGGCTTTTATATCATGAAATAGCTTTTCCCCATGCTTTTCCAATGGGAGAGGTCGCCTCGTGACCTGACCTCAGGGCACGAAATCGAAAAATCCCGGATATACACCTTGTAGACCCTGGAGGGGTCATAAAGTGTAGGAAGTTTCAAATCGATCGACTTTGAAATGTAGCTCTTACAGAGCTCTAAAGGTGAAGTGAGGTGACCTTGGTTGACCTCGTCTGGTGACCTGACCTTGGGTGACCCGGGGTAAAAAATTTTAGGGATGATGGTAAAATGATGCAGTGAGAGGTAGAGCCCTCAACCGCGGTGCTGCGCCTTGTCGTTTTTCTGCTATCCCGGAAAAACCTTAGGGGTGGGCCATCGATGGCCCCCCGGTGGGGCGAGGGTTAATTTTTCATCGGGTGGTTTCAATCCGAGATCCCTTTACCTAAATATAAGTTCAAGAAGGATTCCTTCACGCCTGAGTGATTTCTCACAAGCGTAAAGGGATTTTTCTACCACTAGATCTGCTGAAAATATTCCAAAATTTGGTGATCCTCGCTTGCAATTGCAAGAGAGCATAAGATATTCAATTGTGTTCCAAATGTAGGAATACAACATTCTGTTTTTGAATATGGCTGTATTTTTGGAATATTAAGAAAAATATTGATAAAAACTTCATGAGAGGTCTTGATGAGTGGTCGTGTGATGAGGTCACACCACGGACCGGTCCTTGCTCTTAGAGGGGAGCTGATTTCGGCCGTCAAAGCTAAGTTTTTGTGGAAGCTCATAGCAAACAGGCTGGATTGAAGTAGCGTAACCTCGATTAATCCAGCAGGTTGGGCTGGTTAATTTGGGACTGTTGCCGGGCCTGGCTGGTTGATATGGGGCTGTTGGTGGGGCTGGCTGGTTGATATGGGGCTGTTGGTGGGGCTGGCTGGTTGATATGGGGCTGTTGTTGGGGCTGGCTGGTTGATATGGGGATTTTGTTGGGGCTGGTGGGATTGGTTGGGATTGTGGGACAGGTGGGTCTAGCCTTCTGGTTGGGCTGCTGGAACTAAAGATCAGCTGAAATATTTTCAAATATATAGTATTGATGATCAAACAAATTTTTGACACGTTTTTACCTTCCGGCCAGACTCTACGATTTGACTTTGTAACCTGACATTAATTCTGACCGGAGACAGATGCTGTCCAAGAATGCCTACAAAAACGTCATAATTTTCATCCGTTTCTAAAAGCAAAAGTTTGACACCATATAAAACAGATCTGCATGTCAGAAAGCTCGAGTTAGGCGGTCTAAGCATTGGACGCATCGCCTTTGTGATCGTAAGAATGGCACAGCTTCCAAAATGCAGAACACTAGAAATATCACTGCTCTTACGGCGCAGTAGCTTTAGTTGTTTATTAGTGTTTCTGATTTACTCGCATCTCTAATGGAGTCATCAGGCACTGATATCGGCACTCACAGGCACTCTCATCATATTCAAAGGCGGTTGGCACTTCATCAACTTTTATTTTGCCTGGAATATCAGGTTCTAACAGAGTTATCTTTACCATCTTCTACTATATCCACAGCAACGCTGAATGATCATATCATTATCTACTATGCCCACGGAAAAGCTGAGTGGTCATATCATTTTCTACTATACCTAGATAGCGGCTGAGTGGTCATTATAATTGTTTACTATACTCGCTGTAAGGCGGTCGCTTATGAAACTTTAGCGAAGGATTAGTATTCTAGGTTCATGCTACGCTACAAAAACACCGCGGGCGTAAATGGAAGAGTTTGGTCTCGAGCTGAACAGGAGTCGTCTTGATTCAGCTAAAAGTTATCCTTACTGGATTTGGCCATAACTAAACTAGTTTGATATAAAGCTCTAAGATTGTTATTTTTCAAATATTTCTTCCCCGTCTTTTATTATCTGATAACGATCAAACAGGTTCAAATGACAGGTGGGGCGTTCCACGACAGATCGACCAAGGCATGACACCCTCATCTCTCAGATTTGCACCAAAATTGGTACCGTAGGTTGTCTGGGCCGTAGAAACAAGATCTGAAAGTTTTAGCTCGATCCATAGTATGGTTACAGAGTTATGGCCTGAGGCAATTTGTGAGGTCACCATAAACATAAATTGTTATCTTGCTGATATCTCAGGGTTGAAGAAATGAAAAATAGACTTTCTATACATCGTTAGAATCGCAATGACCCATAGTTTCCGTTTTTGACGTTTGTTTTTCATTTTGAGCATTCTGTGTAATTGTGACCGGCTGACCTCAGGTCACGTGACCTGCCTTGACCCCTAGATCAATAAAAGTTACTCTTTTCTGGAATAAAAAGTGAGTTCAATTAGTTGTCTTTGGATATAAAAAAATTCACGATGGGGTTTTTCTATAAATGTATCCAATAAGCCCAAATGGTGCAGGTGTTTTGGAAATAAATTGTAGACCCTGTTTTGTAATACCGCTTTTTGATCCCAAGAACGCATCGGAGAGTCGGGGCCATGTAATGGCTGCGAATAAAAGGCTGAAGAGATAGTTTACTAGTGGTTTTACGGATTCAAGCACTTCCATTACCCCCATGCCCCCTGTTATGGTTCCAAATATTACAGTTTTACCGACCAGTACAATGGGCTCCATCCAGAATGTATGTTCCACCATATTTAAGAGTGAATAACTTATCATCGCTAGTTATTAGCCTTTTGATTACCAGGAAAATGGCATTGACCATTGTAACAGTGCTCACTTGGTCTCGTTTTGCTCGCTACCATCTCATCGTCCGGGACGGTGTTATGCCACGGCGATTGGGCACGGTCCTATGCAAACGGAGTCTGTCCTATGCAAACGGAGTCGAGGTAGCTCACAGATGATAGTCTGGGGAGGTTACCCGAGAAGGGAGATCGAGTAAAGCCAGGGATGCATGTCAAGAAACGTCTGGTGGTTGGACTGGGGTAGACTATTATTGTCCAGTGACAGTGTGTGGCCAAGGGAAGGTGCTCGCGTGCGTCGCGCGTCACAGTGAACAGGAAAGAAGGATGGTGCGTCATATTTGCTGTGATCCCTACAAGAAACACAAATGTCAAGTATCGAAAAATTTGAGAATTGTTTCGGAGAATCTCGCTGACTTAGTCCAGGACAAACGTGTTGAAAAGGGAGCGCTACTATGCATGGGCTGTCGTGTCAGGCTCACTAAAGACCCAAGAAGCCTTCCAAGGAAGAAACTGTCAGTGCCACTTGTGTTGAAGATACTTCTGGATCAGGAACCGAAAATTCTTCTGAGATAAGCGAGCCAGCGTGCGACCTGAGCAAGGAAGACACAGGGCGTGTTCTTCCTATGCTTGGAATATCGCCCCTTCGAACAAGTGAGTAGCTATTGCATTATCTTTCCACGGGTATACATGAATAGAAGTATAGGTAACAATGCTATAAATACCTGCTGCGTTTATTGCCTCCACTGCTCTTAAACCAAAGATCCAATTATGAATCATTCTTAGAGAGCCACGAAAATAAAAATGGACTGCACACTTGGAACGAATCATGGCGTGCATTATAGCAAAGCGAGAAAGGGTCAATCAGTTCCACCATGGCTCTTATACTTTACAGTTGGCTATTGTAATAATTTAGTGAAAGCTGAAATATCCATGGCAGTTATTTGCTGTGTTGCGTGCCTGACCGTGGTACTACAGTAGAATGTATGTAATTTTTTACTTTTTCCCCCAGAGGGGCTGAGACCAGAACAAAGACGGTCGAAAGGATCGGACAAACTGAGCCGCGTAACGAAAACTCTGAAGAGGAAGTTTGAACGGACGCTAGATGTAGATCTCCCTTCACCCTCTGGGTCACCTGCGAAGAGACAGAAAATACTCGAAGAGGAAAACGCGAGGTAGGTGAATTGTTGTGCATTGAAATATAAATTTAAAGTCTGATATTTGTTGTTGTTTGATTTTTGCATGTTTTTAATTTGTTTTATGAAAGAAGAGGTCCAAGAGATTGCTACATTTCAACATATCATATCTAATTGAGGTTAATAGAAAGCATAAACAAGCCCATCATAAAACTGAATTATTAATTCAGCATGACGGTTAACGTTTAGGCTTTCGGCTTCACGCAAATTATGATTAACAAAAGTTGTAAAATCGTCTTCTCATTTGCAGGTTTCATCAAATGATGAATGAGCTGAAGCTGGCGTTTCAAAACGCCACAAGCTACAGGAGGAAACTCTCAATTCTGACAGTGTCGCCTTATGGCCAGGATCGCACAGCTGAGTTTTTCAAGCCTCTAAGTACATGGTCAAAATGAGCCGCCAGCTAAAAAAACCCATGGTGTGTTTTCTGAACCACGGCCAGTGCCAAAGGGTATCCATATTACTGACGAGGACAAGTCGAAGGTAAAGGACTTTTTGAATCTGACAAAGTGAGCCGGATGTGCCCTGGAAAAAGTGATTTTGTCGTTGTGAGAAATCCGGATGGCACTAAGGCAAAAGTGCAAAAAGGCTTGTGCTAGGAAACCTGCGGGAGATTTACGCCTCCTTCAAACAAGATTCCACTAATCCGAAAATAGGGTTCTCTAGCTTCGCTAAACTCCGCCCGAAAAACTGTGTGTTGGCTGGTGGCAGCGGTACCCACTCTGTCTGCGTCTGTACCCGCCATCAAAACCCAAAACTTATCACATCAGCTCTGGGCTTACAAGGCCTCACCTACCATGACTTGTTTGATTATGCAGTATGTGACGCGAACAACCGAGACTGCATGATGCAGAACTGTATGGACTGCCCAGGTGAGAAAGGCGTTATTATGTTTCTGAGGCATGCACTGGGTGAAGAGTCAGAAGATGCATCGGACTCTGATTATGATGAAGAACTAGACAGTGAGGTACGTTACAGCCAGTGGGTGAGCACAGACAGGTGTACGTTGAAGGATATTGTAGAAACTAAGGAAGAGTGCATGAGGACCTTAAGTCAGCAGATAGTGGATCTCACGAAACACCACTATATATCAAAACATCAAAGTGAGTATTTCTCCACGTTGAAGGCCACGATTGAAAATGGAGAGGTAGTTGTACAGGGAGATTTTTCTGAAAATTATTCTTTCTCTGTTCAGGATGCACCACAAGGCTTTTACTGGGAATCATCTCAGTGTTCACTTCATCCTTTCGTGGCCTATTGGACAGAAAATGGAGCTTCACACCATCAGAGCTTTTGCTTTGTCTCGGACAGTATCAAACATGACACAAACATGGTGCACGCTTTCGTAAAACGGCTCATTCCGGAACTACGCTCCCTGGTACCCAACATGAAGAAAATATACTACTTTAGTGATGGCTGTGCGGCGCAGTACAAGAACAGGAAAAATTTTGCTAACGTATGCTGTCATGAGGCTGATTTTGGAATTCCATGCGAGTGGCATTTCTTCGCCACTTCACACGGCAAGGGTGCCTGTGATGGCATAGGAGGGACCGCCAAACGAGCTGCGTACCACGAGAGCCTCAGGCGTCCCTTTTCGAATCAGATCCTAACAGCGGAGGCACTATTTGACTATTTGGACAAAAAGTTTGTCAGCGTCGTGAAGTTTATTTTTGTAAACTCAGAAGAGACATTGCAGCCGTAAAAGACATTGCAGCCGGGTTACAAGAGCGTTTTGCATCAGCAGTGACGGTGAAGGGCACACAGGGATTTCATAAGTTTGCACCTGTGGATGTTAGGACATTGACCGCGCATGAACTGTCAACTGACATCGGCTGTCGTTAAAAATCTGCAAGTGATGTGTTTGCATGAAGAACCCTCAGTATGAAGCAAAATTAGAATAATATATGTCTGTAATTGTTCGCTCATTTTGTCATGAATGCTAGTATAATAGTGACGTCCCAAATGTATATTTTTTGCAAGCTTGTCGCTATTTTGAGGATGCCCAATCGCATACCGCATTAAGCCATGTTGTGTCTGTATTGAACGTTTAGCCAGTAAACGTAGCTTAGCGCATCCCTTGATTCTAAAGTTTGGCCATATTGTCACAATATAAGGTCATTGAGTACTTTGTGCATCCTTTCATTATCATGTTTTGTACGGGCCGACATCCCGTGGTATTTCCATGGAGCCACTCATTTCGATCGGCTATGCAATGTTGGTTGACTTATACATATCTGTAAAAAATGATGACAGAGAAATAAATCCGTGACCACCTATGAACCCTAGACTCTTCTGAATTTTCTCTAGTTAAGAGCAGTACGCAGGATCAATGCTAGAGAGAAAAGTCTAGCTCAGCATGCACAAGTGCCACAGCTATCGTGGAATGTCCCGCAGGTAAACTTATTATAGATAATTGGAAACATAATTAGGGGCAAGGGGGTAATGGAAGTGCTTGAATCCGTAAAACCACTGGAAAACCATCTCTTCAGCCTTTTATTAGCAACCATTACATTGGTCCGACTCTCTGATGCGTTTTTGGGCTCAAAAAGCGGTATTACAAAACAGGAACTACAATTTTTTCCAAAACATCTGCACCATTTGGGCTTATTGGATACATTTATAGAAAAAACCCAATCGTGAATTTTTGTCTATCCAAAGACAATTGCTTGAACTCACTTTTTATCCCATAAAAAGAATAACTTTATTGATCTAGGGGTCAAGGCAGGTCACGTGACCCGAGGTCACCGGGTCAAAATTACAAAAATGCCCCGAAATGAAAAACAAACATCAGAAACGGAAACTATGGGTCATTGCAATTCTAACGATGTATAGAAAGTCTATTTTTCTTTACTCCAACCCTGAGATATCAGCAAGAGAACAATTGATGTTTATGGTGACCTCACAAGTTGCCTCAGGCCATAACTCTGTAACCGTACCATGAATCGAGCTAAAACTTTTAGATCTTGTTTCTACGGCTCAGACAACCTAGTGTACCAATTTTGGTGCAAATCAGAGGGATGAGGGTGTCATTTTGCATTTTTTGGTCGTTTTGTGGTGGAATGCCCCAGGTGGGAACTTTCCGCTTATCTAGAAGACAAGTCTGCACACAGCGGATGTAGCTCATACAGAAGAGTGCATAGTGTCAAAACCCCCGACACTCTCTGGTGCGTAAGACCTTGACTGCAATGCTGTAGCTCAGGGCTAGGATTTGTCCCTGCGTGAGGCCTAAATCACGCAGAAAAAAACATAATCTCGCAACAAAGACATAAGCCGACTATGTTTCACCAGGAAGCTTGTAACTGTCAAGGATTTCTTTGTTTTAGCACGACGTCACGTCTATTTCTGCACCGTCTCTGCATCCTGCTTTATTGAGTAGTTTTAGCGCTCGATTCCGGGATCTCTCCGGCAGAGACGTATTTGTTTCTCAGAAGACGATTTTTGTCTAATCAAAGCATTAGAGCGTCCTTTATTCATCACGAGCCAGCCTGAGACTCTCGTCATCGCATTTTTGTGGGTAGAGTGAACTTCATACTCCCTGCAGATAAGGCAGGGAGCATGAATAAGCTACATGTTTTGTGGTCTCTTGAAATCCTAAGACGTACAACATTCTTACTGCAATGTAACTTAGGTATCTAGCCAAACGTCAGGAAAGGTATCTGGTGTAAAAAAGTACACTTTCAAATTTCCAAAATGAGTGGATACATGAAAGTTTCTGTCAACATTTTTTAGCATTGATTTATCACATTTCTTATCAACTTCGTCCAGGTTCTTACAGTCTCAGATGTATTGCAGGATCGAAGCATCATCAAAGTCCTCAATCGACTTGTTTCCTACACTCCCATAGGCGGATCCAGGAGCGAGTGTGGGCACTTCCTCCTCCCCGACCAACCCTCGGTGCACCCTGAAATGGTCACGGTGCCCCCTGAAACGTCAATGGTGCCAGTGAAATGTCACTTCCCCCTTCCCCCTCCAGGAGGAGAGTATTGATGTACCTGCGATAGGCATTGGAGCTCACCTGATGTATTTTTTCCGCCAAAAAAGAGGCACCACCCTAGTATGGGTGGCGCTCCCCTCCCCCAAACCGTGTGCCCCATTTCATTAGATGTCTTGGATCCACCTATTTATACTCTTACCACACGAATAAGCAGTTTCCGCAATGGCGAGCAAACTTGGAACGCGATGTTTAACGTTCGAACACCACATTTCCCGTGCTGTTTTCTATAAATTTTATTCAAGTTCCGTTTGGAGTCCGTTCCGTCCCTAGTTCCGTTTTTGGAGTCGGAGTCTCACTAAAGTCATCAAGGGACTTGACGCAAAAACCCGACCCCACCACCCGAACGAGCAACTCCCAAAATGAAGGGTTGATTTAGAAGCCAAAGTTTAACATCCCACAAAGCACAGGGACGACAGCCCCGCTCAGGTCACCCTCTCACCAGTCAGTTGCCAGCCGACCTGTACGTCGGGTAAACTATTGAGCGCCGGGGCGTCTCAGGGGAACCGATTCCCAAGCCTGATTCTGTGTATCTGTCGATGGGCCATATATGTTATTCTGTATTTTACACTGTATCTACCGCATTTTAGTGATAACCCGATGATGTTTTATGATATTGACTTAAGCTTTTATTGGGATGATTCCTGTTGCTCATGGTCCTTAATAAACAAAGCCTGGACACGCACTGCCACTGCATGTTTCTGAGCAGCGGGCTAGAGCCAAGCACTCTTCCAAATGAGCTACTAGGGCTGCTACATTGTGTTTTTAAATGTTTTGTTATGCAAATGCGTATATGCATGCATGTTTTAAGGTAAACATGCCAATAAGATGCACTCCGCATTGTAGACCGATGATTTTACGGAAACAAATTAAAGGGTTCTGACAACGTGGAGCCCAGTGGCGGATCTAGGACTTCATTTCGGGAAGGAGACTAAGGGGCTCGAGTCTCCCACGCCATTGTCTCCAAGCAGTCTCTGGCTATGCAGTTACTATATACACTGAAATTTCGAGGGGGATTGTGCCCCCAGACTCCCTTGTGGTCGTCACTGGCCCTAATGCAATTGCACAAATTTCCATGCTACCATATCCGTTGAAATGTAACGTCATAACCTTTTTCGGGGCAAAATTTATCAAATTTAGGTATATCCGCCCCGGTAGCTCAGTTGGTAGAGCGTTTGGCTCCGGCCCTCTGCTCAGAAACATGCAGTGGCAGTGCATGTCCATGCTTGGGATCGGTTCCCCTGAGACACTCCGGCGCTCAATAGTTATCCCGACGTACAGGTCGGCTGGCAACTGACTGGTGAGAGGGTGACCTGAGCGGGGCGGCCGTCCCTGTGCTTTGTGGGACATTAAACTTTGGCTTCTAAATCAACCCTTCATTGTGGGAGTTGCTCGTTCGGGGGTGGGGTCGGGGTCTCCGTGACAAGTCCCTTGGTGACTTTAGTGAGACTCCGACTCCAGCAGTCGAACTGAGAACAGCTTGGACAAAATTTATATTATAAAAATATGTAGGAAATTCATCATAGCTGGAGAACCTTAGACCCGTAGTAAAGTCAAGGGCATCATCGACTTAAGCCAAGGAACGGAATGGCATGCATGCCCTGGCTAGGTCACATGATGACCTTGATCTCGCGTTAATATCAAATAAGGAATTTGCAAAGTCATGTTGTACATCACTCTACTTCTTAGATCTTTCTGGACACTGTGATATCAAACTTGTCGCATTTGATCTTGTTCAAAGGTTACCATAACGGATCTGATGCCTGTTGGTGACCTCTGGTGACCTATCATTGAGCTAACAAAATGACTTGCAAGAAACCAATTTTTCTTTTCAAGAGGTTTCAAATAACACTCAGAAACTTGATCTAGCTCTTCTATCAGTGCAGGTACACCCTGGTTTGTCAAAGCTCATTTTAGAAGAGCAAAATCACTTAACATGGATTCAGAAATTACGTCATAAGTCGGTCACATGAACTGACGTGATATCATTCTCCGGACAATCGTTGAAGAATTGATCAGGTAATAGGTATACAAAGCTGCGCGTCTCTCATTCAAACTGAGTCACTAGTATCATCGCTGAATAAACGAAGGGGGAGAGGGTAAAACTACTTCCTGTGGTGGCGCATGACAGTCACCCATATGAGCCAGACACTTGGCGGGATATCGGCCCCAAGATCCGTAATCTAACGGCCGATTTTCAAAATTCAAGTCATAGATTTCCGACGCAAACTTTATTTTGAAAAAGAAAATTTCAAAATTTTGATTTTAAGGAGAAGGTCGTCCAAATATACAATTTTTGTGTATTTTAGATTTCCATAACCCTCGTGTACGATTTTCACAAAACAGTTCAGATTTACAAACAATTGACCCAAAATTTCATATACTCGAGTTACGCAAAATTCGAAATTCAATGGCAGTTCAGGCCAGGACTAGAGGGAAATATGTACAACCTAAAAATTTTTTACGCGGATTAGAAGCCATTATATACTGCTTGGCATCTTACACATAAATAAATGAGAAAAAAAAAACCTCAGGGGATGCAGTAGGTAAAACAGTGTAAATACATACCAACAATATGCAGTGTATGCATGAGTATATTAGTCCTCGACTAATAAATTTATTGTAATAATTTTACCCTCCATGGCAGCTCTGAGAAAGGGGGTACATAGGCGGATCAAGGACTCCGTCGTGGGGGTGGGGTGATGAAACACATTTCAATATAGAACGATATTAGTCGCGGCGGTGATACTGGCTGGGAATATGCATTTTGAAAATGCGTAGTGACTGGACACGCCTCTGGTAATCTAGAATGGGTTATAAATATTTGAATTTTCATATACCCAATGTATTTGCCCACACGGCTGTAAGCAGTCTTCCACACAACGTTTAGTCCTTCTGATAACATTCCCCCATTTAACTGCAACCCCATGAATACAAAAGTGACAATGAATCACATCATCCACATAAAAATGATATAATAAAACCATATAACTGGTATCAGGATCAGCAGAGACGGCTTCCTTTACAAAGAACCCATCGCATACGATAATACTGTTTGATAGAACCTCCCCAAAACCAGCCAAGCTCCGCCCCGTAAATATATAATCTTGAAAATTCAGAATACCTGCCGTACTAGTTTTAGGAAAAGTCAGGAAGTTCAAAGTTCTATCCAAGCCGTTCAGATATTCTGAAAAACCAGGGGGCATTAGCCCCCTGCCGGAAAGGTTAAGACGTGCCCATTTGAACGAAAAAACTTTGTTTAAAGTATAATTTATTTTCTTGTTTGGGGCAATCTATCTCATATTCGTCGGAATCTTCCTGGTATCACATAAGCAGTACGATGAATCACTGAATTACTCCGCCTTTGCCTCATTGATTACCTGGGCTGACATAAAGTTAATATCCAAAACCTTCAAATATCTTTCCTGCCATGTCAAACGTTTTGCAGACGTTTCTACTCCACGCTTGTAACTAAAGTCGGGTCATGCTAATGTCATCATTCACAGACATTTGTAAACATAAATATTCTCCTAAACTCTACTGTTATATTCTCCTCTACTGCTATATTCATACGAACACCACCCTTATCGACCTTTATCACTAAAAGTCATTTCCGTTTGTCACTTGCAGCTGTTGTGGGCCGTTTGTCACAAATCCGCGCCCTTGTCGACATTTCACAGACGGCCGATCCAGCGGCGACCTCGGTCGGACAAAAAGCCGTCCGTCACGAACGTGCTACTCAGCCGCAGGCTCCCCATAGTCGGGAGAAGCTAGAATCGGGTCAGGAGGGAATTTCCAGGGTGAATGTGGAGAAGAAGGCATGCCAACGCTGGCTGCTGAAAACCTCGTCGGTTTTGTTGCTGGCTTATCAAAGAAACTGAGAAAGTTGATTAAGTCATGGATTGGGCAGCTATGATTGGATATGTGAGTGAATATCGAAGCAAATCCAGGAGAGTGTCGGATTGTATTGGATTGCCGTGATAATTCGAGTGCGCACTCGAATTACTCGAATCGAAGCACTTAGAATCTGCATATTAATTTTGATACCATATTTTGTCAAATTGGTAGTTTTTGGGGAGGAAGAATTGTCGTTTTATCGATAATAATGGCTTGCTATCGTGTAGCTTTTGAAGAATAGCCACTGAGCTAGGGTCTCTGTTTTGGTCGTCACTTGCTAAGCTTGGACATACGAGCGCTGGGAAGGAAGTTTGGTTTCCGTGATGGTCCGACTGGACGCATTTTTTACTGCACCACCGTTCTAATCTAAGCTTAACATCACTTAATTCATTTGAGTAGAAGTTCTCTTGCATGTATAGACACAGGTGAGGACCTAATTTACGTCAAGTTTTATTATGGATTTTCGAATACTATATAAAATGCCCAACAAGCACCTGCTGAGAAGAGAATTCCAGTCCCACTAGTCCCTTAACATCATTCTGTCCAAACGTAACTATCTTCCCTGTTCAAGCGCCCACGACATTTTTGTTTTTGTTTTTAAATTGATCATGTAATTCCCTGGTTGTATTGCTTCTACATAATTGCTTTCCAAGCACCGACTAGCAATAGCCATGCTCCAGCGTTCATTAATCACTGGTCAATCAATATTGATGGCCCGGAGGGAAGGGAGTGATGTTTTGCTTGCTGATTGTTTTGGATTATTTTTAATATTTCGGAGCGAAATTATTTTGGCCAGTTGACGAGCCGTTTATATAATTGTGTGGTCTGCTCTGTGAATATTTGTAAACTGGCTGTGTCATTTATGCTATGGCAGACTTTTATTATTCACTTAATTAGAATAAAAAGTCAGGACTGGAACGTGCAAGAACCTCTGTGCAAGAATCTATGAGCTATATAGAGTACCTGCAGCAAACAGAAAATATATATTTCATTCCAATAATAATAATCATATAGATATAGAAGAAACTCTATCAATATCAAGCTTGCAATCTGAACATCAATAGACATCTTCAGCAGTGTTGGATACTCACAAAACATTTTCCAGATGGCACACATTTGCAGAAAACGCAGGGATCAATGCTGGACGGACCAGTCGCTCTGCAGACTCCTGTAAAAAATGGGGTAATCGTGAGCTCAACATGATGCCTTGTAAAGCGACCCTCGCGTCTATCCGATTGTTTAAATCACTTACAAGACGTATCACCTTATCGCAAAAATGATCTTACAGATGGCATCAACAGCCTCCCCTGTGGTACACCGATCAAACAATGGCATGACATGCAAAAGAGCTCTTCACGGCAAGCAAAACTCGGATTTGATCTCGTTCATATCCCAAGTTTAAAAAAACAATCTGTTTGCGCAGCAGGATTATCAATCCAAAGCTGATCAATGAACGGAAAAATGTTACACAATTATTCATATTTGAGTGAAAATGCATCCCTGGATCCAAAACTATCCGCACTCTCTAGCCAGTGTGGTTTGCGGATGGGATTGGACCAGATTTATATTATGATATTCAATCCATTATGTACTCTACATTCCAAACGTCTCTTATGGATGATATTTGTCTGTTTGCATAGCTGTAATGTACAAATTTGTGCAGCAGGGTGGGTGACTACGATTAGTTATGTAATGAAAGGTTTACAGGAAATTTTGAATTACCATAAAACTAAATATCAATGACGTAGGTAATTTACAGCGCAGTTGGTAAAAGGAAAGAGTACCGAGATGGTAGGATGTAAGTTTTTCCATCGCGTTTTCAGATATTTTGTCTAGCAGTGACTCATGATATATCTATTCGGTATGTTTGGATAAAAACTGCAGCATTGGGGAAAGCACAAAAGTCACAAAAGTCACATCAAAAATCATCACAAAAGTCACAATAGCGCGAGACCCTAAAATTGAAAGGGATGAAATTATCTGGAAATGAAAAAGGATGTAATTGAAAAGGTGGAAAATTAATGAAGAAAAGCCTTTATGTACTTTGCCTTCTTAACTGTTTCAAGATCATTATGAATTACCGACAATGTATTGGTTTAAAATTGCAAAAAGAATCTAAGACCGATCTTATGTTGGATTAATTTTATTTATTACTTTATTTGCAAAGTGTAACAAGGTTTTGTACGACATATTCTACGACGAATTTAAACAAAATATTAATTACAATTTATTTTTGTTCAAAAAATACACTATTAAGGTACGAATAAGCACTTGAATAATACTTTTACCCCCGAAGAAGCTATTTAGATACATCTTAACATCGATCATTTGACAATTCTTCAAATGAAAAAAAGAGTAAACGAATTCCATATGCAACATTTCCCGGTTCTAAACCACATTTTTTTGGGCTTTCTTAAGGGTATGTCTAGCATTTGACATTTTTAGAGCATATATACGAAATATGTGCTTCTTCAAACATTGCATCGATATATTTCTGCATGCAATAAAAACACGCACAAGTACAGCTATAATCATATACCCAAAAAATCGACAGTAATGTAGCTAAGAATACAAGCAACTATACAAGTCAGGCAGAGTGAAGAACGGTGAACACGAGACTATTCCATTACGGCAATCGCTGCATCCAGTGCACCTCCACTGAGCGAGGATTTGGTGAGCGTTACAGGAATTACCCGGTGACGCGAGATGTACAGTTAAAGGCGGGATTTCGTGCCGTTCTGCCGCTGCATCCGCAAATGCCAGAAATTTATGAGGTTGTTGGCACTGATCCCAGCTCCCAGAAGCTCGGGGTTATCTCCTGCAACGTGCAACCGTGGTGCTTGTCCAAATATGGTAGCAATCCATATCTAATGGTTTTACAGCCGTGTCCGGTGTGTGATGACCGCAGTTAAAGGATAGGTACAATAAAACATCCCACTCAAGCATAACTATATATATATATATATATATATATATATATATATATATAAGCTGCCGCCCCGGTAGCTCAGTTGGTAGAGCGTTGGGCTCCAGCCCGCTGCTCAGAAGCATGCAGTGGCAGTGCATGTCCAGGCTTGGGATCGGTTCCCTGAGACGCTCCGGCGCTCAATAGTTTACCCGACGTACACGTCGGCTGGCAACTGACTGATGAGAGGGTGACCTGAGCGGGGCGGCCGTCCCTGTGCTTTGTGGGACGTTAAGCTTTGGCTTCTAAATTGACCCTCCATTGAGGGAGTTGCTCGTTCGGGTGGTGGGGTCGGGGTCTCCGTGACAAGTCCCTTGATGACTTTAGTGAGACTCCGACTCCGGCAGCCGTACTAGGAACAACTTGAACAAAATTAAAATAACTATATATATATATATATATATATATATATATATATATATATATATATAATGTGACCACATTGTCAGCAGGTCTTACCTACTTCAAAGTTGAATCAGGTGAGGTGAAAGCCTCTGACATAAGCTTCAAGGATTGTTATCCCTCAAATGAAAGCTGTACTGAAGGACTCGGTTAGTCATCTATCCTTTTCTTATGCTTTGTCTCCATCATCTATGGGAGAATGACAGGGGAAACGGTTCCAGAACTGTCCCATTCCTTGGGCATGGGCGCCAAAAGTGGAGGAACACGTCACCTCGAATCGCGAGTCAGGGGAACATCCCCCTAAACATTTTGAGACTCGACATAAGATTTTGTTTACACTTTATTTCTATAACCTGCGTAGACCTACGTAAATTTAGGGTGGTGAAGTCCCCGGGGAATCCAGGAGGGCAAAGGGGCCCATGGCTCCCTCCAAAACCTAAAGTAGTACATTTTCGCCCCCCCAAGAAACAAAATTTGAGCCATTCTTATTTTAGAATACTATTTTTCGCGATGTTTTCTGAACTTTCCCCCACCCTCAAACGTTGGTTTGGCCCCCTCCAAAAATTGCCCCGGGATCTACAAATGAGTGAAGTGCATCATCGTCAGCGTTTTCATAGACAGCCAATGCAATCATATGATCCAAATTCACCTCCCACTTCCCCCTCCTCCCCGTCATCGCCAGTCCGGGGTTCCTCCTCCAGTAAAACTCCGTGGTGACGCTCCTCTTCTTCCAGCATGCATGTAATGGCCTGGATAAGCCCTCCGAAGTCATTGCAAAGAACGAAAGGATCTATTGGCGATGACACGCAGAGTGCGGTCAAATTGAAGCGATAACTTAAGTGGCTTATTTTTTTATTTTCTAGTTGCCATAGAGCTTCCTGCGATTGTTTCTGCTTTTTAAGATTGCGTCTATGGGCTTTGAAAGCGTGAGAGAGTAGGGGAACTTTCCCCTAATCCCCAGTGTGAAATTCAGATGTGTTTTTTTCTCCTGGGGTGGGGGGTGGAAGCGAATATTTTTTTGCTCTACAGACCTAGTGTAAACACCTTTAAAAAAATCTGGCGTTTGGGGGAGGGCAAAAGATAGTTTGGCCTCCCCCTCCAGCGCTTTGGGAGGGGGTGGCATGGCCGGAATGCCCCCTCCCTGCGTCCGCCAATGGTGATGAAAACCCAGCGCGGTAGTATATTTATCATATTTTAATAGAATCACTGTAAAATTTGAAGATAGGATGTGACCACTTTATCACTAACACGCACAGTGGAGATCCTAAAGTGCCGCTCACCTATTTTTCCGAGGTGGCCGGAGAACTGTTCGCCGCCGGAAAACGCTACTTAACCACATTGAGAGAATTATAAGCGCGTTGATTGGTGAAAACTTTCGAAAATCAGTCAATAATTCTTTTACTTATAGGCTTTCAAAGTCATACTTATATTTTTAGACCGTCGCAATCGCGGGGTCGCACCAATTTGCCTGGACTATCGAATAAGTGGTGACGTAATACTGGCATACAATCAGGTTATACGTCAAGGTCAACACACATGCAGGTCAAGGTTATTGAAGGCAGTATTCTGGTCAGCTTGAATTATTCCGTATGACGTATTGTATGCTATGAATTCATAGTTAAGGCGATTCAAGGTCAAGTTCCAGGTCACATGTCAAGATAAAAGGTCTTTTTAAGTTTCAAAGCCTCATCTTCCGTCCAAGGGCTGCTATAATGCCCGTTATATTGTAAATTATTGCGAGTATGACATATTGTTACGTCATAGGTCATTGACCTTGCATGATCTTAATCCTAACATTTGGGAGAACATTTGGTGGGAGCTTCCCCCTATGACCTTAGTCCTCTTTTGGTGTAATCCCTGTTTTTTCTGTATAATTACAGTATTTCCCCTTAGGTTTCCAGCACAGACCAGATTGGACCTTTCCGACCTCGTTTGACCTTGAATATATTGACGTAGGTTAATAAAACTTTGCCATAAGGCAGATCACTATCGCCCCCACACACACCCCAACGGGCGTTTTTTAACCTTCTTAGTTTTTATGTTTCAGAGGGGTTCTTTAGGACTCCCTCCCTCCAATGTGCGTTGACGCCAGATCCCCCTCCACTGCGCGTGTTAAGGCAACAGAGAACTGCCTAAAAATCCGTTCTCCAACAAATATTATGTACCTATTTCATGGAAAATAACAATTCCAGGACTGAATGATCCGTATGATTGTATCGGAATGACTTGTTGTATTATTTTAGTTAAAATAATATTATGTTTTCTGAAAGCATAAAATAAGCGTTTTTTCAAAGGCAGTGAAGCCTAGTCTGTCCCTTTTCAACAGGAATTGTACTCGCTTCGATGGGAAAGGCAGCAATCTTGCCGGCTGGCACGCTGGAGCTATGAAGGAGTGATCCACCATGTGAAGAGCTGAGCGGTAGTAAGGACAAGGACTAAAGCTTCCACATATTTGAATACTTAAGAAACTGTATCGACATATGACATAGTTCAGAGACGAGGTTTATCTCAGCATTTGGTATGGATAATTCAGAGACCGTGGGACCGCTTTCCGAGGATGCTTGTAGTCCGTGCACTCTATTTTGTTTATCTCCAGAGCAGAATTTAAACAGCCAATTTCTTTGCAATTTTCAGACATTTTCTGTAAAAAAGGAAGTGATAAAATCAAACCCTCTATGCAATATTCACACACTATTTTTCCATCAAGGACCTTGAGTACGGTTACGAAAGTTTCATGCATAAAACATTGACTACATCCCTTCTCGTGTTTATCATTCTCTCACAAGTCGTTCCGACCTGCCTCTCCCCCCGTCCCCGACAGGCAATGCAAACGCCGCCGCCGCTATGGCCAGGGGAGCCGCCACCGAATTTTTACAGACGACGCACGATGACCGAGGGGATGGGAAGTGAATTTTGAAAGTATTAGCTGTCTTTGAAAATGCTACGACCATGCAGGATGCACACACTTATGTAGACACAGGTAGTACCGAACAATACAAAAAAACTAAACCGAGTCCCAAGTTTAGAGGGGGATGTTCAGACCTGACTCACGAGTTGATATGTTGTATTATTTTTTTATTTTACCAAAAATATATAAAAACTATTTCAGAAAAAATATATGTATCTTTAAGTAAAGAAATAATAAGGACAGAGGTGCAGAAACTTGCCAACTCGGCTACTGGAGTTGTGACACATTTATGATAGTCGAGGTGTATAAGGTGACAAAATAGCGATCGTGACAGTATGGTTCAAAATCAAACCACACATTTTCGAAATACAGAATGCAGCGTGTAGCGAATATTTTAATTTAGCAACTCTGTCCTTCAATTGCACAGCGTACCATCAGTGATACAATATTGGTACTGTGTTCAGTTTCTACTAAAACGAGAACCCGCTGCAGAAAACCCGGAAACCGCTGTCACAGTTGCCAGATTTTAACATGCAGCCCAATGGTGCCGATTGTTAGTAGTTGCCAGAAAGTTGCCGCCTAGATGCCCGAAATGTGACAGTCAATTTTTCGAGAAATACATGATTGTGGGCATATTTAAGGCATTAAAGATAACGCAGATACGTTATCAAGTACTTCTCCCCATTTTGTCAGGTTAAATAATATTTAAAGTTTGAGCATCTTCGATTTAGCGGTCCCCAATTCTTGAATTTAGTATCAAGTACGGCTAAAAGCTACTAGGAAAAGTACTAAATGGGTGAAACAAATAAACATGGCTGGGCAGCAATTCTACCTAAACTACGCAACAGCGACAAGACAAGTTCGCAATGTTTGTGTGATGTAGAGCCTGCCAAATAATTTGAACAAGTGGGAAGCTACTTCTGTTGAGGGCATATTTATTAGGTATATCTGAGATAAGTGCAGGCTAAAACTAGCTGGAATAAATAGTGCTGCCCATGGCTAATCTAAGATGAATGTAGGCTACTTTGATACTGATGCACTTTCACACATCAAACTTGGTTTTTCATTCCTTAGCTTGCTTGTGCCTTACCTTATTTGTGCCCTAGATCAAGATTGGTTAGGTAGATTTGGAGCTGGAGGAAGTTGGGAGAGTTGGTGCCAGCAACAGACTGGCAACAACAGTAATTCAGGTGAGATTTCATGATCAAATTATCATGTCAATATTGTACAGATAGCAAATGTGGCCAATGCAGTCCTCCACAAAGTGTTAAAACACACACTGGAGAGGGGCCTAGCACTAACGTGCACTAGAGGGGGCCTAGTAGACCCCCCTTATCTCATAAAATCACAGAAAATCTCAGAAAGAAAGAGACTTGAAAAATGCTGGTTGGGGGTGTGTTGCTTACTACCAAGTGGTAGTAAGCAACACACAGGACCTGAACTGCCTGGAGTTAAAGCAGGATTTTGACTTATACACTGGATCTTTCTTTAGTATGAGACTTCCAATACGTCTGTACCTATTAGGCCAATAGACATAATTTTACATCTATGCAGGGTAGTTGCCTCAGAGTTTTACTGCAAGAAGGAACGACCAGGCAGGTGATAATCAGGTGTTGGGGAAAATTTTAAGCATGTGATCTGGCTATTAAATGCTACCTAAGGTCCACTTTACCAACACATTTTAGGTAGATCCAAATCCTATGTTGACATTGACATTTTTGTCCCTTTTGTTGATATGTGAGATAGAAGTTCAGTGGGGATGGGGGGAGCTGTGATCAGGGTTCCCATTTGTGTGTAGGTGTACGCTCCCATTTATAGATTAGTTCCCAATAATAATTTTCATGATAATTGCCACATTTAATCATGGGAAATGTACCATAATTGGAAACACTCCTCCAAAAATGGAAACTTCTTCAAAAGGGAAATGCATGTCATTGGGGAAACTGCAGTCAGAGTTGCCAATAATAGTTATGATCCCAATATTGAAAACAATGATCCATAATTGGAAATTTTCCTTCCAAAACATAAACATGATCTAAAAATGAAAACACAGTTTACTACTTTCATGCGGTAATGGCTTGGTGCTTGAACCTTGTCCGTTGCAAAAGTAAGACAGGTAGATGACATTCAGCATATTGGAAATATTATTCAAGTATAAAATTATCATTTCCAGCTTTGTGTGACAGAGGAGGCATACGTCACATTGAGTTTGTGACAGCCAGTATACTTTCTGCACCTCTGGATAAGGAATCCTCCCCGTCCCCCAATTTCGACGCTTCCGTTTGTGACTGTTTTACTGTATGCAATTGATTGATGGGATAGCCTCACACAACTCACCTTCTAGCCTCTATTGCATTCAGATGTCAGTCAGATTTTTATAGTCAAATGGTTTCTTTGAAAAGATACGAGGATTGAAAAATTGAATTAGTTGGCGGTATGAAATTGGCTAGGTGTATACCAAACATAGTGTATAATATACAGATCAGCCACCACCCCTCATTCTAGCCGACAAAAATTTTTTTTACCAATGAGGTGATGATACACAATTTTTACCATGATAAATGTTAGTGTTTCATGTGTTTCAACAACTCTAGAGTTCAACGGGTGATAGCAATGTTTTGGTCATACAAATATATGCTCAAAGATCAAAACTTAGTATGGTAAATGAAAGGGGTGTCAGTGTTTGTACTTTCCGAAAATTTCCACATCATTAGTCGTTGTGGGTCTTCGAACGCAGTTTTCATCAAAAGTAGTGTAAAAGTATACAACTGGCACTCGCTGCACTCCCAAAAATAGTGCAATGCAATGCGGCAGTCCAAAAAATAAGCAGCAAGCCACGATTTCCCGAATCGCATACTTCGAATCTCGATGTCGCCATCAAGACAAACTCAGTCCGGCAGATCCCTGCTTTTTACCTAGTTACAGCTGATGCGGTGCGAAATGTGACAGCGGCAACCACAGGAACGAAGCATCAGCCGCTGCGTCAGGTACTCAGGGGTGGGGGGTGGGGGGAGGGGGCTCACGTGACGTCAGCGGTATTTTCCGCTACCAGGCACGGACAAGCCGCAGTGGCAGCTTGCAACAATGCAAGAAGGGCTAACGCTAACATGTTAACTGGGCTGGATGGGTTCCAGCTATTTTCATAAAATCCTAATTAGTTTTACGGATAATCTCACCTCGTTTGGATTCGGTGTAAAGAGACCGACTCCGGAGGTATAATGATGATTTTTTTCACTTTAAACAAAGTCGAAAAATCATGTATTTTCAAAACAATGAATGCTTTCCACACATTTAAATGTTTCTCCTGAAGAGAAAATCACTTTGGTATTCCACCACTAGATGTAAAATTGTCCGAACAAAAACAGGACATCTGCCTAAGATCTTTTCTGCTGCGGTTTCGCTCCTACAATGAGTTATTTCGGGAATTCAGTTTTCCTGCGCCTGGGGATGGATTAAAGTACTAATGAAAAGCAGAAAGCAACAGGAAAACTTATATTATAATTATATCATGTATAATGTATAATTATATCATCTATAGATGCTCAAAGAACAGGTATCTAAAATATATCTAAAAGCTTACTTGCTTAAAAAGTTGTTCTCAGGGATGGATCCCATCTTGAGATGTACTGCTTAGCCGTCTGAAGCTTACGTCCCACAATATTCAAAGAACCACATTCTATACTGCATTTGCGACGGGTAAGGTTCGCTTTTCTGGGTCGGATTATAACAATTATTTTACGGCGAATTCCGAACGAGTCAATACTAGCCGAATATTAACCCGCGCCCCACCGGGGGTCCGGCGCCACCTTCGCCCCACCGGGGGCCATCGATGGCCCCCTCTAACTCCGAAAATATGGGCGTTAGCGCAAATCTGCGAAGTGCAATAGAAGGCTCGCGTGAATTCAGTAAGAAATTACTTCGCAAGTTTTAGTGCTCAGGTCAATGGTTTGACCTCCAGGGGTCAAATTAGGTCAAGATCGGCTATTTTCACTCAAATATGCAATGATTAAGCAAACTGGTCATAACTCTTATGTCATTAGAGCTATTGAGGCCTGGTGAAGTTCATTTGATAAGACATTGCCAGTACTTTTCCCGCTATGTGGAACGTAAAGACCTCCCGCCAGTGGTTTGACCTCCAGAGGTCACCTCGTGACCTAATATGACCTGATGTCACGAAAGGTCACAAAGTGACCTTGCCGTATATCAAATGAAAGCCAGAGACAAGACAAACACGATGGTGTTTGTTTCACCGCTCTAGCTTAATTAGGTCAAAAGTTATTGTCAAAATACTGTTTTTGACCTCTGGTGACCTTGGATGACCTTGGAAAAGTCAAAGGGCAAATATGACCCCTGGGATCCGTGAAAGAGTGTCGAAAAACACTGTTCTGAGCAGTCTGAGTATTTGCAATCATTTTTGTGGCTTTTATATCATGAAACAGGTTTTCCCCATGCTTTTCCAATGGGAGAGGTCGCCTAGTGACCTGACCTCAGGGCACGAAATCGAAAAATCCCGGAGATACACCTTGTAGATCCTGGAGGGGTCATGAAGTGTAGGAAGTTTCAAATCAATCGATTTTGAAATGTAGCTCTTACAGAGCTCTAAAGTTGAAGTGAGGTGACCTTGGTTGACCTCGTCTGGTGGCCTGACCTTGGATGACCCGGGGTAAAAAAATTTCAGGGATGATGGGAAAATGATGCAGTGAGAGGTAGAGCCCTCAACCGCGGTGCTGCGCCTCGTCGTTTTTCTACTATCCCGGAAAAACCTTAGGGGGGCCATCGATGGCCCCCCGGTGGGGCGAGGGTTAAGTCAAAGAATCGATCCTTTTGTTCTTACATGTTTTACTTTACATGTTCGAAGTGTGTGTGCAATTGCGTGTGATTTCCTTCTTTGGTAAACCGAAAATCCTTGTCCTCATCCTTCCTCTACCTAGAAACTGTGAGTGTATGCGCCTGTGGGTGCAGCGACATATCCAGATAGAATCCACCCTTCCTTATCCTCACATTTCCTTTTCCTTGCCGTCTCCGTGCATAAATTTTAAAGATTTAATACCCATCACCAGGATCGCCGCCACGGAATTTTTGCAGAGGGACGAACCCGGGCTGGTGCTGACCGGGGAGAGGCGAATTTTGAGCATATTCAGTATCTGACAGCATTAATGGCGATGGACCCGATTTTTTTGGGGATGGGGGTTCGTCCCCCTGGTTGGCCAACAGGGGGTACGCGTAACCCCGCCCCCTCGCTTTTGGCACCCATGCCCATCACGACAACACTCTAGAAGCCACCTCAACAGTGAGGAAGTGTGTGCAATGCATGTTGAATGAATACCTTTGGAGCCATGACAACTGTTCTTACAAAAATCCACTAAACTGGCATTCCACGAAGAATCAGCACGTGCTCTTTCAGAGGTAATAATGAATCCTGGATGCACAGATCAGCAGATTCACACGTATATATTCGAACACAGCCTTTTGTCATAATCTTCGTCATGTTATCAATCGGGGAACAGAAAATTCATTGGTCATATACGATAGTGTAAGCCATGACCTCGAACTCAATGTATGTACACAAGGAACACAAGGAATTCACAATTCAAGATCTGGGCTCGTATCGTGAACAATAAGTTTCCTGATCATTGACTGTCTACGTGAAGAAGACTCTGAGAAGGGGCTGTGCCCGAAAATACAACCACTATCAATTTACCATACTTTGCATCCGGAATTCGAAGAGGAAGGCCGATTAACAACGTATGAATTTATAATCATGCTCCTCGGTGCAACATTTCAAAACGTACTCTTGAAATGTAGCGAGATGGTGGAGTTGGCTGAACGTTGTGCTGGACGCTTACTTTTGCTAAGACTGGGAAGGACGTCATCACATGACTCGTGTCATGTGATGACGTCCTTGAAGAGTCTTGTAAGAGTCTTATACTGTAAGACGTCCACGAGTCATGCAAGAGTCTTACATGACTCGTGTCATGTAAGGCTCCTACCCATCTCAAAAGGACATGAACTAGGCACTAGGGTGTAACGACATTCACAGTTCCAAAAAGGCAAGCGATATTCTTATGCCCAGGAGGCATATAAACGAAATGCCAATAGTCGTTTCCCCAGTTATTTGTATCGGAAGGCCGCAGAGCAAGAGAAGTTGCCCTATCTAAATACATTAGCGACGCTAGCGCCAACATAGCGGCGGAAATTGGAACTAACATGCAGCCTCCTTTTCCATCGCGTTTCACGGCCAAGAAAGCGTCGTAAATGTTACCAGTCATACTTACAGGGGTCAGAACACAGTAATTAACTATTTATCGTACTTGTTTTTATTTCCACGACCAAAATCTCTTGATAGCAAGCCATTCAATTGGCAGGTATTTTACATGACACTTTGCTTATTTGTCGGTGATTCCAGTGTCCAATCAGCTCTCGATTTTCCACATACGTTCCTCTATGCCATACTTACGAGCCGGAATAGTCTAGCTGTATGATGCATGTCTTTCCGTGTGAGGCTCCGTGTCCTTGCGGACCGGAGGAGCCCTTGGGAAAAGCTCCATAAACCCAATACCGCAGAATGTGATAATGTGCCACTTGTCTGCATTAAGAAAAAGACAAAAAGTTATTTTCTTCATTCACATTTACTCCCGTTGTGATTTTGTTTCCTGCTTTTGCAAATGCCTGGCTTGAATCCAATAACCCATTCCTTTCATTTGCAGGTCCTTATTTGTTGAAGTCAAAATGAACACTAAGACAAAATCCCTACGGAGTAAATATAAGCATTTCAGTATTGGTTTGCCGGGCGCCTTGCCATCCAATCAGTTTCCGACAAACCGAGATGTGGTGAATTATATGCGACTTTTAGTTGAGCGTCAAACATCCTCGCGAGCATCTAACGAAATCTTCACGACGGTAGCCGAGGAGGTGCTGCAGCTCTGGCAGGCGGAGGGCATCCCCGTGTTCAATGACAAAAGCGTCAAGAGGAAAGCATTCACGCTTTACGAACAGTTCAAGAGGTCGAACAAACTGCCGAAATCGCAGCGCCTGAAGAAACGCTGTCATTTTGAGATCAAGGCAGGGTGTTTGTTCGATATCGCTCTGTGCCGCTGCAGAAATCTGAGTCGATGCACCTGTCCATTATCGTCCCGGGTGCCAAAAACAGAAGTACCATTCCTACGGGATCAGAGAGGACTTCGAAAAATGACTTTGGGTGGCTGTGACATCAACGAGACGAGGAGACGCCGGAAAACAGAAGAACGGAGGAAGAAACGAAAACGGCATGAGATACAGACAAGAATGAAACTCACGATCATGATATAGCAGGTCCATCTGCCAGCCGGATCAGTGAGGTCAAAGTGAACAGCGGTGAAGACGAAGACGAACCCACTGATGCTGGCGATAAATCGGACAGCGATTGGAAAGAAAACGAGGAAGAAACGCAAAGGAACATGTGTCTTCTCCTGAACACGGCCCTGGTCGCTGACCGTTATCGTATTTCGAGCCGCGCTGTAGCCGCCCTGTTAAATGCCTACCAGCTGGAAACAGGAAAGTCAAGCGGCAGTACCTCGCAGCTACTGGACGCTATGAAGATATGGCGAGAGCGGCGGCGGATACGAGATGTGTCAGCGCAAATAAGAGACACAAATCACAGGAATGGTGCCCTGAGAGCCCTGTATTTTGATGGACGCCGTAACCATACCCTCAGCAACGCCAACGGCAACATCATAACTGAGGAACACGTCTCGGTAGTCGCCGAACCTGGTGGAGAGTATGTCACCCACTTCACGCCAGAGTCCGGAAAGGCTGTCGACCAGGTGAACGAGCTAATCAGCATTGCCGGTGACTACGGAGGTGACATATGCGTACTGGGATGCGATGGCACCGCCGCAAACACTGGAACCTCGGGTGGAGTGTGCCGACTTTTTTGAATTAATCGAAGAGAAGCCTGTGCACTGGAATGTGTGTATGATCCACAGCAATGAGCTGAACCTTCGAGAACTGTTCAAGAATTTAGATGGACAAACGACCGGACCAAAGTCATTTTCTGGACCAATAGGAAAACAAGCAAGCAGTGATGTTCACACTCTTCCTGTGGTTCAGTTCCGTCCAGTGGCCGGATTCTTGCCTGATTTACCGGCATCGGTGGTGAAGGACCTCAGCAGGGATCAGCAACTCCTGTACAAGCTCGCCAAGTCAGTGGCGTCAGGATCCATTGCCGAGGAAGATGCTCGTCAAAAAATCGGGGCTGTCAGTCACGCCAGGTAATTTTTATTTATCCTTTTCTTCTTGAATTTTCCCATTTTGAATGTTTCACAAAGGCCAGGTACGTTCCTTTTTATAGTCTTATTTTCTTAATATCCCTTCTGTCCCTGCCTAGTTAACATACCTTTTTCCAATGTACCTATGTCTCACTACATATACAAAAAGCTTACACAGCATTCCGGCGACATCTATTTCCTGGTATTTTTACATGGTGCGTAAACCTTACAAACCCATCTGCTAACCCTAGCTATAAGTGCCTACCCGTGATCATTTCTAATAGCGATGTTCCTATCCTCTCCATCCAGGTGGCTGACTTTGGCGGCACGACTCCTTCGGCTGTATATTTCCACCGCTGCTCCCAGCGAACAGCTGAACCTGCTAGTCCTGTACTTGATGGGCCACTATGTGCCCTTGTGGTTTCAACTCAGGACCTGCAGCAGCTGCACAGATGGTCCGCCGAACCTGCTACGAATCGTGCAGCTTCTCCAAGCTCTACCAAGCCAGCTGCGCAAAGTGATAGAGCCGGTCATTCAGAGGAATGCCTACTGGGCCCACCCGGAGGCACTGCTGCTGGCCATGGCAGCGGACTGGCACCGGCAGGTGCGCACGCAGGCTGTGCGGACGATTCAGCGCTGCCGTCAGCAACCACCAACGGGGCAGGTACGGCCGTACATCCTGCCGAGGGTGCGGTTTTCTGCCACTACCCTTCCTAAGCTCATCAACTGGGAGAAGGAACTCATCACGGAGCCACCACTCACGATCAGTCTCAGCGCTGAAGACATCGACAACATTCGGACAGCGCCACCCCAGGTGGCATGCTACCCGATCCACACGGTGGCCGTGGAGCGCACTGTACGGGTAGTGACTGAGGCTGCCAGTGCAGTAGTCGGAGAGGAGCAGCGCCATGGCTTCGTCTGTAACCGGCTCCGACACCGGCAGCAGCTGCCAGTGATCACCGGCAAACGGTGCTGGTTGACGGCGAACCCAACCCGGCCGTAGTGCAGCCACGCTACAACGGACATCCTGTAAGCTTTTGCTTGATTTGACTATTCGCAGTCCAAAGTGCTCATGTAATCCTGTGATAAATTTGCAGCATCTTCTTCAAAACATTGTCCATCACATTATTTTATTTGCGTCTATTGATGCAATAATGTAACTATGTTGCCTCTGCAACGATTCCGTACCCTTGTTTCATGTAACTGTTCTCATATTATAAATTAATCCGCAATGAAATCTCTAATATGTTCGAAATATGCTTAGCATAAAACTAAAAAGTACTCGGAGTTTACTTTTACAGTGAATTACGAATGGTTTGCAAAGCGGTCAGATCTTTAATATTCTAGCTCCAACATTAGGTATGGAAAAGACATGCCAACAAAGGGTGACCAGGGGGAAAAACACCAGGAAATATGGAGTGATTCATTAGAATCTTTTCGAATGCATTCACATATAATTTGGTACCGTTTGCGGTATTTGAAAGGATGAAAAACACCAGTAACGGCGAGCTTGCATGTTAGTTCCAGTTTCCGCCGCTATGTTGGCGCTAGCGTCACTAACGTATTTAGATAGGGCGCAACTCCTCTCGCTCTGCGGCCTTCCGATACAAAAAACTGGGGAAAACGACTATTGGCATTTTGTTTAGATGCTTCCTGGGCATAAGAATATCGCTTGCCTTTTTTGATTCAAGAACAAAAGTACCGCTATGATACAGGCTACTAGGCACGCCAACAAATTTGTCTGTCAACACACCGAAAAAGATGCACATTGACAAGTCTGACACTAAAGATGGAGCTAGCACGTCAAATGTTGTGAGGAGGGTACACACCGATATCAGATATGAACGAACCCCCACGCTTCCGACAAGGCCACCGGTGCTATCTCAGAAAAACCTCGAGAGTCGCGGATGTGGTTGTGACTGGGGATAAGCCCTTACGAATTTGGCAGGGCCGCAGCAGCGACCTCACTGTCTGAATCCGATAGTTGCTGGTGATGTGTGGAAGGAGGCTCTTTGTTTCTGCAGTCGGCACTGATGCACGCAATTTTATCTAAGAAGGCGAGGGACTGCATGCGATATTGACACGGAGTTCATTATTTGCGTACGACACCTATGCAAATTCTCGTGTTCCTTTTAATTTGCTGCAAATATTTATTTCGAAGCTTCCAATTTGAATTCATGGAAATTTCAATTACAGTTAAGCACGAATAAAAAGCAAGTCATCCCACTGAACTAATAATTAAGAAATGACCCAAAACCTTTCAGCAAAAAATGATAACCCTCATCATACTATAGGGAAGTTCACCGAAACTGGGTGAAGGAGTCCATCGCAAGGTACGAATATCAGTTGGAGAAGTGATTTCAGATTCAGGTCTTACGACTTACCATCTAAAGTCCATGGGAAATTATGAACAATAAGAGACACATTCAGTATGATTTCATACTTTCGTGTGCGTTGAAAGCGGGTGATGGGGACCCACCACCAAACTTGTGAACCATATGACACGTCCTCCAAAAATTTTGGACTCGACTAAAGTTGTTTGCATCTTATCTCTATTACCCGAATGAACTTACGTAAGTGTCTGTTAAAGAGCGCCGTCGTTAACGTTTCCAAAGACAGCCAATATGTTCGAAATTCGCCTCCCCCTCCCCTTCCCACTGGTCATCGCTAGTCCACCCCCCTCAGTAAAAATTCCGTAGCGACGCCCCAGCATGATTTTTTAAGCTAGCTATCCTTATCTAAACTTCAAGTCGCAATGAGCCGTCTAAACAGTAAATACAGCAAAAAACGCAGTCATCCCGTGGCAATATTCCCGTATTTTTTTCGTAAATGGCTAGAAATCTTATAAGGATGCGTTTTCTGCGCTTATTGCCACACTGACAACATATGCAAAGAACTGATTTTCAACATAAGCAAAAGTCTTGTTGTCATGGCTCGGATAAAATTCAGACAAAATCTAATAATAATCTATGTTTCGACCCATTTACACTATGGGAAAGCTTTAGCATGTAGACATGGTAAACGGCGTGGTTAAATGACAATTCACAAGTGCTCTCCAACCAGGCCCACAGAGCCAGCCTCACATTACACGACATCCCCCAAAATAAAGCATTTAAATTCAATCAATATCTTACCGTAGCGTGTTGTGCTGGTGCGGAAAATTGTAGTTATGCCTGACAAAGGAAATGCCGATGTGCAGGCGGCACAGAGCAGAAGCAGCACAGGTTGACGCATCGCTACAGCTCCTGACTACCACGGCCAACAGCGGCTGTCGGCGTCCTCTCAGGACTGGGCCGGACTGGCGACTAGACACCGACCGCGCGGCTAGGTAAGCTCCTTCTTTTCTGGTCTCTGCAAAACTCACGGCACTCTTCTGAATGATGACCTTGTGCTCTCCCGTCTTGTGGGCTGGTAGTGATGCCAAACGATTCAGATGCCTCTCTGATAGATTAACCACCTGTTCGCCTATTCGAGACCGTTAAGAACGCTTTGAAAGCTCATGATTCTTCAGGTGAATAAGTGGCTGGTTGTTATCTCAGCCCGGAGTAATCTACTTTATGTTCTTCATGAGCTACTGACTTCCAAGATCGCAACGAGTGATGCGGTTTCGGATCTACCTGCCAACATCCCTCCAAATATTCCAGGAATCTTTCATCCACAGTGGCAGCTCCAATCCGTTTTCATGCCTGTTGATCCACCTCACCAAGTAGCTTCAGTTATTCGCCCCGCGTAACGGATAAGCGACTTCCCTTCGCACCGAGCACGAACACAAGGCTTGCAAACAGCCAAAAAAGCTATTTGGTCTCAGGGTTATATAAGTATGATGGTTAATGGGGAAACATTGAAAGCTCAATAATGACCCCATAAACAGAGATGGATCGGGCAAGGTGTTTCGTTTTATATTTCCGCACGCTTACTCTGGTGCACTATTAGATAGATTTGACCTAAAAATACAATTAGAGCCGTATTTTCCAAATCTGCAATAGACTGGCCAGTCCTGCAAATATTCTTCGGGATCACACACTATGCTTCTGCTACATCTATTTCAAGCCATGGCTACACATACCCGATCCAATGCATGCAAGAATGACTTTCATTCTCATTGAAAGTTGATCCTTGAAAGTTGTTTTTTCTTTGTAACGTTCTTACGCTATTGAACGATATCTCATCTAGTGTGGTGGCTGCAGGTGAGAGTAAATATTGAAAGCTCAAATCTGCTTACATAAACAGAGATAGATCGGGCCAGGTAGATCATTTTTGCTATTTCTACGTCTTCTCAGCAACGTACTCTAGTTCAATGTTGGATAGATTTGACCTAAAAAATACAATTTGACCCATCTTTTATCCAACTCTGCAATGGACTGGCCGATCGAACAAATACTCTTTGGGATCACACATCTCCGCTTCTGCTTACATTCCTTTCAAGTCATGGCTAAAGATACCTGGTCTAATAAATGCAAAAATGAATTTTCTTCACATTGGAAGCTGATCATTGAAAGTTTTTGTAAAGTTCGCACGTTATTGAACAATATCTCATCTAGTGGTATGCAGAGAAACTGTATCGGTCTCAGAGGTCGTCGGTGAGCCCTAAAACCCCAAATACGATGATGCTCTCAGAGAATGGACATGGAACATCATGCATTGATTGAATATGAAATCAGAGCAAAACTGGCCACGGACCGATCTAAACAAAACTCCTGGGGGCCCAGGGGCTGCCCAGGTAAAATTGTAAAGTCACTGTAGTAAGGTCACTGTTGTCAAAGTCACATTGTAAGGTCACTACTAGGGCCTCTGCACCCTGGAACTAGGACCACTACTAGGGATTCTGCACACGGAAACTAGGGCCCTACCAGGGCCTCTGCAAACTGGACCTAGGGTCCCTACAAGGGCTTCTGCACACTGGAACCTCCAGCATGTTCACCAGGATCTCTTGCACGGAATCAAGGGCCTCCGAAGCCATTCGGAAGTTTTATGTGTCTGGTTTTGATGGCAAAACACATTCTTCTGGCCATATTGTCCTTACGGTAGTCTTTCTTGTGATTTCAGTGGCCACCATCACCAGCCCATTGACTCCCTATGTGATGCGCTGAAGACACTTGTAACATCTTAACACTTGAACATCTTAACACGCGCATTGACGGGGGGCGGGTACCCACCCCTTCGGATTTTTCAAAGATAACATAAATACGGCGACGCGTAGCGCCGGTGTACTTGGTATACCTTTTCTCCCATCATTTTTACAAATTTTGTCAAAATTTTAAGGTCAGTTCATCTCGGGTCAGGTCACCAGCACAGGTCAACTGACCTGACCTCAAAAAGTTTAAGATAGCATAAGTCGGAACAGGGTGAATTTATCCTATCGAAACTCATAGCACATAATGGGCCCACCGAGTTCTCTAAAACATTTTCTGGTGTTTTTGATATCGATGACCGAAGTTCAGGTATGAGCCATGACCTCTCCTTTGGAAATACATGGGAAAAATGGTTTTAACTGAATAGCTTTGGGGTTTAACGTTGCACCAACTGCCAGCATCATACGGCAACTGAATACCTTAGTAACGGATCGTGCTAGAGCGTTTATTTTAGCTGCATTAGATTTGCCTTGACTTTGCAGTTCTAATGATATGAATTCTATTTAATTTGACCTTGACCTGACCTCAGGTCAGGTCATATCCTTGATTTGACCTAGCAAGGTCATATGATATATCATTCGATTCGGCTTGCTGCGAGGATTCATATAGTTTAAGTTGTTTTGCTCTATGTTTACTTTTTCAGATGTAATGACCGAAAACCTTCATTTACATGTTATCCCTATGATGGCATGTTTTGACCTCTAGTGACCTTAAATGTGACCTGACAAAAAATGGTAGAAATATTTTCGATGGAGAAGTGGATGTGCTACCCAACACTGTTTACCGTTTTTTGCTATCAAGCGTGGTTCTCTAGATCTTAGGGGGGAACCGCCAACCGTCAAAACAAAGGTGGCTCAGACCCCCGTCACTGCGTGTGTTCATGGATACTTCTGCACTATTTTAGATATTTCCTGCCCTATTTCAGTGGCCACTTTTGCTGCCTCAGGTAGAGGCTAGAAAAGCTACGACCCCACTAACTTAACTGGGGAAATCTCAGGTAACTAGAACAACCAATATTTTCGAAACCAACTCCGCTGCCTATTGAGGTGTAAAAATACATTCAATGTAGCATTATGCCATAATCTGGCGTCTAATGTACTCAATTTGTGTGTAAGTGATAGTCATTGTATCTTTCGTGTGACTCCAAAAGCCCTTTAGCGTTCAGGGAAGCTTTCTTATTTTGGGGCAGAAATTGGCCTCCGCTGGGGAAAATTCATAATTGTTTTTACATCTGGCCTCAGAGCGACTCATGACAGCCCTAAGCCACTTTGCACCGGCCTAGGGCCCGCTTTGCTCTCTCCAATATCCTCTATTCTGATCAGAAGCTTCCTGCAGAGCCGTGGGGCCTCCTTAACACGCGCATTGACGGGGGGCGGGTACCCGCCCCCTCGGGTTTTTCGGAGAGAGCAGAAAAATGGCGGCGCGTAGCGCCGCCGTAATTGGTATACCTTTTTCCCTCATCATTTTTACAACTTCTATGAAAATTTTAAGGTTAGGTCATCTCAGGTCAGGTCACCAGTACAGGTCAAGTGACCCAACCTAAAAAAAAGTTTAAGATAGCATAAGTCGGAGCAGGGTGAACTTATCCGATTGAAACTCATATCACATAATGGCCCCACCGAGTTCTCTAACTTATGTTCCGGTATTTTTGATATCGATGACCTAAGGTCAGGTACGAGGCATGACCTCTCCATTGGAAATACATGGGAAAAATGGTTTTTACGGAATAACTCAGTAACGGATGGTGATAGAGTATTTATTTTAGCTGCATTAGACTCGCCTGGGCTTTGCGGTTCTAATGATATGCATTTTATATAATTTGACCCTGACCTGACCTCAGGTCAGGTCAAATCCTTGATTTGACCTAGCAAGGTCAAATTATATATCATTCGATTCGACTTGCTAAGAGGATTCATATGGTTTAAGTTGTTTTGCTCTATCTTTACTTGTTCAGATGTAATGCCCGAAAAACTGAATTTTACATGTTATCCCTATGACGGGCATGTTTTGACCTCTCGTGACCTCAAATGTGACCTGACAAAAAAATGGTTCAAATGTTTTCGATGGAGAAGTGGATGGGCAGCCCAACGCCGTTTACCGTTTTTCGCTACCTACCGTGGTTCTTGAGATCTTAGGGGGCGGGTACCCGCCCTCCCCCGTCAATGCGAAGGTGGCTCAGACCCCCGTCAATGCGCTTGTTAAAAACGACAAATTCTGTAATCATAGATTTTGGTAACATTTAAAGGGACATGCAAGGAGATCCCGGAGGGAAGAGGAGGGATGGAAGGGTCAGAACCTCCTGGATTGTTGGTCTCCAATAGGCTTTCTATAGGGCTTGTACTGCCCTGCCAGCGTTAACCCATCCAGGACCCCCATCCAGGGGCGTAGCCAGGATTTCGCTCAGGAAGGGGCGGCACCCCGAAAAGGGCCCCTACAACAGCACCAAAAGGCCCTGATGGGTAAAAAGGGCCCTCCTTGTTACAGAATAGAGTGCTGAAGAGGGCTTAAGAGGGCCCTGTCTGGTATAAAATACCAAATTTGGCCACAGAGCATAGTGCAGGCGAGCCGCGCGAAGCGCGGCTCGTGTCTTCAGGGAGGACTTTCGGGCCTTAAGGGAGGGGCGGCTGTCCCTGCCGCCCCCCCCCTTGGCTACGCCCCTGCCCCCATCCCTCTGGGTTGAGAAGAGATCTCCAGCCTAAGGAAGGGGGATGGCCAAGGCAACCTTATAGTTATGTGTTTCCAGTTAACACCATAGGGTTAATGTTTCAGAACCTTGAATATTGTGGGAGGGAGTGGCCTCCCTGGTCCCCTTGCTCCGATGGCTTTGATAGCGCACTGTGATGGGAGGCCCGATTTTACACCATACAGCCACCACTACCTTTAAAGGCATCCGAAACCGTATAGGTCCCTGGGCTGATTTCAGTCTTTCATCTTTGGAACTCCTTTCTCTTTACCAGGACCTCATGCACTGGTCACTTGGCCTCCAGGTAAGAATGGGCCGTTTTGGGTACCCTGGTCTTCTGCAACAGTTTGGGCTTTTTCACTGCTGACATTGGGGCGTTCACGACTTGTGCTCTGAGGGCGTCCTTCGTGAGGACTCTCAAGAAGTTGGGGTACATCCCTCAGTTTCGAAGCGTGTGGGAGAGGGAAAGCGGATGGAGCCTCTGAATATACTCATGTACTCATCGAGTACAAACAGTACTGCCTGTTTCAGCGCCATCTCTCACCTCTCGTTGAGACTGTCAGCGCCATCTATAATAGCCTTTCACACCTGCACGGAGAGGATTGACGACAACAAAAGAAATTGGTGGAAGATATCCGTATTGGCGGGAGATTGGATTTATATCTCCATAAGTGCGCCGGGGCACTCCCAATAAAATTCAAAGTTATGTTAAAATATGATTTAAATTTTCGTGTTTTTCATTCATTGGATTTTGAACGCGTTATAGATAATTCCCAAGGTGTGAGGCCCTCACGGGTAAGGGAAGGTATAAATACATTATATAATACTATCCCTGTTAACCCTCACCCTCCCTGTTAACCGTTGCCCCGGTGAGGGGATGCGTTTGAATATCCCCCGTCGGTTTTTTCCCGCGGGCACGATAAAACGGCGGCGCTTTGCGCCGCCGTACTTGGTACACATTTTATTTGATCAATTCCGCAACTTTCCTGGAAATACTGACCATTTTTTAAAGCTCACGCGAGTTCCACGTCCGAATATTTTTTCCGTCGTTGACATTACAAAAGTCACTAATTAAACAGTTTTGCAAGGTTTTGGGGAAACGCACAAAGGGCAATCGGTCTTGTTTGGAAATGTCATACATTGAAATGAAAAGATGCTAATGATTTACTGAATAATGATATAATGAATAACTGCATTGCATAATGATGCATTAAAATAGAATTGAAAGTTACCTGATGGTGTCGATTTCATCTTCTTACGATTGCTCAGAGTTACAGCTAGCGACAGCTTCCAAAAGCTATACGACCGGGTCGGGCCGTTTGTATGTTAGTCTGCTAAATCAGAGAGGAAGATCACCTCCAGATAGGCCCGCGTATTTTCCTTGCGGGAACCTTCATTGTCTTGTGGTAAAAGGTGGTCCCCGCTGGCGAAAAAAACTTTGTCTGACCTCTTAGTATTGCCACCTGGTAAAGCGTCGAAAATGTCAGTGAGCCTCACATTATTACACTGCTTCCACCTCAGTTTACACTCAACTGATATCCCGAAAACAGCGTTCATTCTTAAAAAAACAAGCAACAGAGTCAACTGTTATAGAAGTTGAATGTCCAAGCTTCATAAAAAGAGAAATTTGTTCATGCAGTTTTGGACAATGTATGCTCACTTGCTCTTGCTGCTAGCACTGAGCCTAACACTTCCGGACTAGCGAGCACAAATCAGCTAGAGTAAGCTACACCACACGCGACGATAGTCTTCATTAAGCTGATCACAGCACTCAATACATGCCAATTTGAGCGGTTACCTTGACAACAGCCTTGCAGTTCCGTTCGTACCACTTCCAGCGCACACCCCTGAGGAGGAGCCGCCTCTGCTTTCCGACAAAGACTTGTCAAACGTTTCGCCGGGAGCTCGAACGCCACTGTCACCTAGAAGTCGAACGCCACAGTCACCTGGAAGCGGTGAGTGTTGTCCACTCCCTGGGACCGCTAAGAACCTGCTCGGGGAAGGGCTGCCCACTCGCACGTGATCGCTTCCCCTCTTCCCCGGTAGATTAAGTCGCTGCACTTTGATGCAAAGATCTGTTAGATCGCCAGGTATCGTTTGGTCGCTTCGGCTATCCTTTTTCACCTGCGGACTCTCCTCCGCATTTGGGCCCCACCCAGCATACTTGGTTGCTCTTCGTTTCCGCCACTGATGAGTGGTCCTTGCAGCTTGTGTAACACCAGCTGTAGCAAAAGACCTGTCGTGCGCCTGACTTTTGTTCTGCAGACTTCGAGTGGAGCGCGGGATTTGTTTCCGATTTTGTGCGACATGGAGTTTGGCGGAGTTTCTTCCTGAGCTAAGGGCGTTGTGACTTATCGGTCGCGAGTGATGACCGTTATACTGTATCGAGGCGTGCTGTAAGGGCAGACTGGTAAAACTATCTACATCGGTTAAAACAAGTTTGGGAATGAGGTGTCGTTTTGCAGTTGTTAAATTCTCAAAACCGGAAGCATCAGTTGTGTCATATTTCTGGAACGCGTCTAACGGAAGCAGAAAATCTTCGCTGTCGGTATATAGCTCTCCCAGGGATTTCGCAGGAGATTGTGGAGAAGAAAGCATGTGAAGCGGATGAGACACGTTTGTACGTGACACGGATGCATTGCCTGTATCTGTATCATTATCAAAACTAGTGCATGTGCTTTCGCCCTTCTCTACCACTAGGCCAACATAGGTCTGCTTAGCAGATCTTCGCGCTCGCGGAGATCGCTTGATTGCAGCTTCGAAAGCTTCTTTACTCCTCCAAGTAGGAGAGTTGCGTTTGCTCCTGCGCTGCATGTTGGCATCTGACTCCGTTTTCGATATGATTTTCTCCCCACAAGCTCGACTTTCCTCCGCAGTGTTTCTCGAAACCTGGCTACGAGGAAGGAAGTTGCATTTGGCGCAGACTCCGTTACCCGTCGCTGGACTAGATGGACTCTGCTCCGATGATGATTGAGTTGAAGACAATTGAGTACTGATAGGTAATTCATCGACTGTTTCTGCCTTCTGTTGACTCGGAGTGCAGCTGATGTCTTTCATTGGGTCTAGTTTCGGTTTGCCAGTAGTGGGACGTTTTGAATGACGCAAGGTTCTTGAATATTGTCTTGGGGTTGTTGAAGATCCTGGGGACCGCTTAGAGACGAGCCAGGAAGCCAAGGCGTTTTCTGCGTTAACTCCCCTTGAAGCACCGCTTTCGCTGCTAAGCCCAGGATGGGAAATAACCTTGGCTGGAGTCTGCGCCATTTTTTGAAAATATTTTGTGGCCGAGCGGTGCAATGTGTGGCGATTCGGGTCTAAATCTGGATTTTTCACCGATAAACTATCGGAC
This sequence comes from Lepas anatifera, assembly GCA_034440635.1. Taxonomy (NCBI): domain Eukaryota; kingdom Metazoa; phylum Arthropoda; class Thecostraca; family Lepadidae; genus Lepas; species Lepas anatifera. The sequence continues at coordinate 2,181,387 of JAOTON010000713.1, read as the reverse complement.
AAGAATTCGTCACCCGGATAGTAGGGAAAGGCGAAGGGGTTTGTTGATAGCTTTGCAATCAAAGCAGAAATATTCAGTGGCGGAGACTTGTGCGCTGATGAAGAAGCAGCTGACGTTGAGAGGTGACTGGATGAAGTCACCACGTCACAGGAAGCTGCTAAATTAGATGCCTCTGTCGATAGGCTCCTTCGCGGACATCTGGTATCAGCGTCGGACTTCGCACAGCCAAGATTCTGCTCAGAATTCAGCGATCGCTCAGCGTCTGGGTTAGACTTCTGATCAAAAATATTTTCCGAAGCCAGTGAGGATCCCGGTGGTGAGGAGAGTGATGATAAATTAAGCTGTTCTACGGGTACGCATTTCTCATTACTGCAATCACTGCTAAACCCGGACAATAGCGATGCTTTTGAGGCCCATCGCAGTGGTGATCCAGCCCCAGAGTACGTCACACTGGCTCCCGACGTTTCAACACCAGCTGACGTCACTGAGCCTGATGTTCTGACGTCATCACTGTCGTTATTGCTCCGTGTGAAGTGTTCTGGGGTGATGGTCACTCCGCTGCCGCGGTATCCCAATCGGATGATCTCCTCTGCCAGCGCCTGATCCTGTGGGCAGGGTCAATAGCGAGGTCAACATCTGCACAGGGGTCGAAAAACCTACCATTTTGTTATTCTAAATGGCGGCAGCCCAGGCTGGGAAAGGTGACAAAAATTAGCCGACATGTTTCCTCAAGACAAATAAAGGAACAAACCACCGAAATTGGTACCTGCCATTTGAGCTCACAATGTTTGTTTTCAACAACTAGCCTGGTCCAGGAGAGTCAATTGGTATATATTAACGCAAAACGTGTCACAGTTTGCAGCCTGGTTTGGTGACACATTTATGGCTTGATATTTTCAATGGTGACACACCCCCTGGATCTGCACTGGAAAAATAGTACTGTAGACAACGAGTGGGTTTGCATGTGAGTGCCGCTTCTGCTGTAAGAAGTATGTACATACATGATAATATATTTGTAGGTATTGGATCATGATTCATAAAGAACCCGCTACGCTGTTATTTTGTCCAAAACCATTTTCCTTCCAAGCTGATTGAGGCTCATGACAAGTACGCATTGAAAGTTTAATGAAAAGGAACTCTCCACATTTTAGGAGTCTTTATCGACGTTTTTTCCCAGGCCGGCATCTCTGCAACCATTTTTATCAAACATTATCTCTTATATTTCTCTTTTTTACTAATTGTATCATGCTGTAGCTCTGAAAAGCTATATTGAAAATGTCAATCGTGGTGGAGTCAAAGTCAAGGCCGAACCTATGAAGTTCAAATGCAGTGCTATGAAACCATTTTTAATTGAGAATTGCACAACTCATGATTTTGCATCAATGTTCCAAATGTCGGAATGATCTACCCACTAAACTAAGTTTGTGATGTTCACTGACCATAAAAAGTATTTTGGGCGCACAATTTGTACACCCAGACAGTTTGATGACGTTGCATGATATGCCGTGTCAGAATTAGCACAAGGACGGTAATCACACACAAATGAGTGCATGGCGTAATACCCATGATGCATGCAAACAGTTCATTAGCCTCTTAGCCAAACTCTACTAAAACACTTGGTCAGTAGAAAGTCGTGTCTGCCAATCATTTATGAACATTGAACAATTTACTTATCGTTTACTATATCATTTATCATTCGTCTATATTAATTTATATTCTACTCCAAAACTATTTGGAAGTTATCAATTTAGTGTTTTTTTTCGCTACACCCATTTATACCTCCGTTTTTAGCCCGGGCCGTACTCACCTCGAGGTAGTAAAGGTCATCAAACGTGACCTGGGCAGACACATACTCCTCGTATGTGTTGTAAACCTCTGCGATGTCTTGCTCTTCGTCTCCAGAAGATGTCGGTTCCGAGATCTCGTCGGGAAATTGCATCGGATTCCAAGCCAGAACTCTACGCAGCTTATGTTTCAGCGGATGATGGCTCCCGAGCCGAAGCAACACAAAGCTGTAATATTTCAGCTGGTTATGGTCCCTCTATGCAGCTTTTGTGAAACATGTTTTATCTTTTATTTTGCGTTTGTTTTAATGGGTAGCACGCCAATTTATGCACATTTTCTGGATATTTAAAGACCACTGTAGTATTCTGTAGGATTCAAGATACTGTAGATCTCGCCATCTCGCCCGGTTAGTCTTCATTTGACAATTTCTGGAGTCCGGCACCGAAGCTTTGTCGTATATAAACCAGCAAAGAAGACAACTCTCCAGTGCTCCAACGCCACTCTCAGTTACTTTCCCAGTTGTGTTATATCTATCAGCTTCATGAAACTCAGTGTTGTTCCGAACACTGTTTTCACCGCGACTGATTCTGAATGAACCCGTCTGCTGCGCTGTTCGGAGCGTTTAAGCTAGCTGTTTCGTCGGTGGGATCCAGTGGCGAACTGACCCACTGGAAGCGCCCACTGAGGTACCGGCCTACGCGGGTGAAGGTAATATACCGTGCTCGCTCTTTTGGTGGACATTCGCGATACATGGTAAGGACACTAAATCAGACAAAAATATATTTATTGGTGATAACACTCGAATAAATTTACAAGATGGCAAGTGAATGTTAGATTGAGCTTTATTGGATGTGTTATCGTTTCGTTATTTTCCGAAATAAGGACAACAATATCCCATATTTCTGTGATACATAAAGAGATAGCTTGAACCTGATGAATTTTACTCCAAGTTCAGGTGCATTCCGACTGCGGGTATTTCGTTCCTTCAGCGCTGAAAATTATTAGCCCTCGCCCCACCGGGGCAATCGATGATCCCCTAAGGTTTTTTTCGGGAAAATAGAAAAACTACGAGACGCAGCACCACGGTTGAGAACTCTGTCTTTCACACCATCATTTTCCCACCATTCTTGAAATTTTTAACCTCGGGTCACCCAAGGTCAGGTCACCAGGCGAGGTCAACCAACGTCACCTCTCTTCAACTTGTGAGGTCTATAAAAGTTACATTTCTTAGTCGATCAATTTGAAACTTCCTACACTTCATGACCCTTCCAGGGTCCACAAGGTGTATATCTGGGATGTTTCGATTTCGTGACCTGAGTTCAGGTCACGAGGTGACCTCTCCCATTGAAAAAGCATGGGGAAAAGCTGTCTTATGATCTAAAAGTCACAAACACGATTGCAAATACTCAGCGTGCTCAGTAAAGCGTTCTTGGACAGCCTTTCACGGATCCCAGGGGCCATATTTTACCTTTGACCTATCCAAGGTCATCCAAGGCTTCAGGGGTCAAAAACAGTATTTTGGTAATAACTTTTGACCTAATTAAGCCAGAGCGCTGCATCAAACACCATCGTGTATGTTTTGTTACTGTCTTTCATTTGATATACAGCAAGGCCATTTTCTGACCTTTCGTAACTTCAGGTCATATTAGGTCACGAGGTGAGCTCTGAAGGGCAAACCACTGTCGGGAGCTCATTACGTTTCACATAGCAGAAAAGAGTGTGGCATTTTCTTATCAAATGTACTTTACCAGATCTCAATATCTCTAAGTAGTTATGCCCAGTTTTCTTAAGCATTGCATATTTGAGTGAAAACAGCCTATCGTGACCTAACCTGACTTCTCGAGGTCAAACCATTGACCTGATCGCTTAAACAGGCCAAGTAATTTCTTACTGAATTCACGCGAGCTTTCTAATGCATTTTTCAGATTTGCGCTAACCCCCATATTTTCGGAGTTAGAGGGGGGGCCATCGATGGCCCCAGTGGGGCGAAGGTGGCGCCGGACCGCGGTGGGGCGCGGGTTAAAATCCTCATTCGGAGCATGCTTCAAGTTCTCGGAGAAACCCACAACCCTAGTGGGAAGGGCCACACTTTTGTTGGAAAA
>JAOTON010000713.1:600000-780000 GCA_034440635.1 Lepas anatifera | reverse complement strand
TCTCTCTCTCTTTTTCTCTCTCTCTCTCTCTTCTCTCCCCTCTCTCCTCTCTCTTTCCTCTCTTTTTTTTTTTTTTTTTTTTTTTTTTTTTTTTTTTTTTTTTTTTTTTTTTTTCTATATATCTCTCTCTCTCTCTCTCTCTCTCTCTCTCCGGAATTACCTGGCCAGGCGACCTATCTCTGGCTCCTGGGTGTCGGCCGGTCGGTAATTCGGCGCCAGTAAGGCAATCGTGGAAGACTCCGAGCCGGGAGGTATGCCTGCAAAAGCATGCCTGGTTATACCTGGCTTCCCACGTGCGCAACAACACCGGTGACCAAGGTGACCTTGTTGACGTCTAAGTTCTATGATCTTGTAAAATTTTAAGGGATGCGCTAATGGTAAATCTTGGGTGAGGATGTGACCTTAGCCAACAAGGAGAAGAGTAGAGGCCTTTTTACCGCTCTGGTCAACCGCCGGGAATGCTAAAGGAGAAGAAGATCTGAAAGTTTATCTAGGCCTTTTATCGTAATGTTCTGCGCAAATTCTGCCACAGAAATTGTCTACATATTTTTTAATTAAATGCAAAATTATCGCTAACATACTAAATTTTACCAAGAAATACATATTTATAGAAATGCCATTATCTTGCGCATGTATCACATTGCCTTTATTGCCGTCACAAATATACCTCTTCTCTCCTCCCACTCGTAAAGTTTCTTCGTAAAGTTCTTATTGATGCCCTCGAACTTGAACTCTCCTTCTGAAGTTTTGATTGTGACCTTGTCTTCTTTCGGTCTCTTCATGGCATCTCGCACCCGCTCTAACCTGGAAAGCGCGAAAGCAGAGTTAGTTATGCACGTGACCCTACATACCGACTGACAGATAAATATGCGTTTGTATGTTACGCTAGTTTGGTGGTTAATTACATTCTCACGTCACGGGAAAGGAAGAAATAATGAGAAGACGATACTAGATAGAGCTCTGCACGGAGCCGAAAATTTAATGGTAACTATGGAATGGGCCCAACTGGGACGGGATGGGCTAGCACTTTGCCAGGACCAACTCGGTTTGTGCCGGGACTGAGCCGGGGTCAACAAGATCAGATGTTGGCAATCGATATTAGAAGGATAACCAAAGTAAGCGTACCCATAATAAGTGTGCACTAGCCATGGTTTCAGCCTAATAATAGTTGTTGGGGTTTAACGGTGCATCAACTGCTAAGGCTATATGGCGTCGCCAACTCTCGCCCCTGTTGGGAAGGAGTTGGAGGATCAGATCAACTTATTCCGAGACTTCGCCGGGATTTAAACCCGGGACCTATGGCTGAGGAGACATGGATGCTACCCACTGAGTCACTCATTGCCCCTAGTCCCAGCTTTATGCAATGTTTCTAGATATGAGTAATGGGGTGAAGATTGGCTCAAAGATGACGATAAAGTTAAACCTTCATGCATCGAACTCAAGCAGGATACTTTTTGACGTGGGCAAGCTTTTCCCATTCTTCACCAATAGTAGGTAAAGGATCGTCTGCTCTTACAGGCCCCAAACTTCTCCCCGAAGCTGTCGATACCGGTCGATACCGTCAGTCAACAAGATCCTATAATGAAGCTATTGTGACATCCAAAATTTAAAAATCGTATCTTCGTGGCAGGACCATTCCATACTTGCCGGCACCGAAGACAAAAGCTTGAGAAGGTAGAATATCTGTTAAATAGACACCGTACAGCTACAGTTTGGCTAAGATAATCTAATATAGGATAATATTTGGCTAATATATGGGTAAAAATGAGCAACATGTTTCTTCCTCCGGCTACGCCTTTGTTAAAATGTATTTTGCTTCAGTGTGACATGAAATAAATTGTTGTTTTTTCTTGTTTTGAGGAAAAAAATCTATATTGCCCTCCTTCTTTATTATTTCATAGGAAACAGGAATATCTCTTCATCGTCAGGTAGCGGTGCAATTATATATGAAAACGGATAAAAAGCATTCCAAAGCCCAGGTTTGTATGTCTGCAGTGTCCTGGAAAATTCATTAGACTATTAAGTTATTTTATAATAAAAATATCGGGCAAAGTGTATTTTTGTGTCTAATTTTCCTTGGACATTTTCGTTTTTTAATTACACAGGATAATGCGAAAAATATATTTGGTGTAAATATAATACATTTGGCTGCTACCGACTATTGTCCCACGCACAGAAAATTTTGAGATTGTTTCTCAAAAGAAATAAAAATCAAGAAATTTTTGGTACGGCTACCTACGAAAATAAACCTCCGTGCTAATGCCAAACCCATATCTGGCACCGTACTTTTTACATCCCCAAACATATTTCCCGTGTCATGTTGAACTAGTCGCTTGGTTAGAACACGTATTCCACACCACTCACCTGGCCTCCCTATCCAGGAATTTCTCCCTTTCCCTCTCCAGTCTTCCCTTCTCTCTTTCAACCTGAAAATGCACCATCCTTGTCTTATTTAAACCAGAACGAGCAACAGAAGCCTTTGCATTGTACACTGAAGAAGTTGTTTAGAAACTTAGCTTTATATGTAAGCTATTTTGTGATCAACTTTGTGACTTTTCGTGTGCTGTACTGCATAGTTTTTAAATGCACCCTCACATCCGTCGCAATAAACTTTGTTAGTTGCATGGGAAAATTGGAAAAGGCTATGCAATTAAAGCTTGATCAGAATCCCATGATTTGTCTCTAGTAAAATACCTCAGCGTCGTATTTTGGTTTAAAAATTATTTTCGACGCGCTTTACTCGGTGTTCATGAAAAAATGACAACATAACTCTGATTTATGTTTTGATTCATTCATTGCATTTCATCAATACATTTTGAACGTTCTGGTGAATGAGCCAATTTACGTTGTCATTGTCTTCTTTTCCATCTTCCTATTGAAATTGTTATGTCTAACTACAATCCCAGCGGTCGCCGTGGTGACCACAATTACTAAAATAGAACATCACCAACTACAGCCGAGGATCCCTCATCCTTGCAATCAGTGGCGGTTCCAGACTTTCATCGGGGGGTCTATGGGGACTCTGCCCTACCCCGTCTTTCCCCGAAAACACTTATTATCAAGTGATCACTTGTGGCTACTGTGGGCACTCAGAAGTTTCGAGGAGGGTGGCTTGAGCTCCCTAATCCTCCTCCCGTATATCCGCCACTGTTTGTAACGCCCCACCTTCTGCAGTTCCCTTTCCAGCCACTGGAGGTCCTTGGTACGGGTCTGGCGTCGACCTTCAGCTGAGCGCCGCTTCTGACTGCCAGGGCTGACCTGACCCGAGGTCACCTGCTGACCTGTCTTCATCAGCCGCCACGCCTGCCCGGGTAACGGGCAGTTAGCAGGGCGTCGTAGGATGGAGTCGGGTACGTCAAAACCGGGGGAACTGGAGCACATTCTTTCGTCTGGAAACTAACTGATTTCAGTCGAATGGGAAAATGGTCACACTTCTGACGTGGGTAGGTGCCGGACGTTGCAAGGCATCCACATTTTAAGAGTTTTTGGTTTAAGGCGGGGAGATTTCGGTCAGCGAAAGTATACCCCAAGTTTCACTTACAGCCTTTACCCCTCCCCACACAACCCCGCCCCCTCTCCCCATACACACTTTCTGGGGTAGCAAACCTTTTGCTGGAGGAAAATAGTGAAAAAAATGAGGAATGCTCTGATTAGGTGATGCAAAGGTAAATTCTTTGCCTGCTTTTCGTCATTCTTTAAGACATTTTTGTAATTGTGATGGAAGATGAGCGCCCGAGCGCGTTTAACAGTTTTCAGCGACGGTTGGATATGAACCCTAGTGGATGGTCCTGTTCCTGGCAAACGCCTCACATCGTCGATGGCAACCGAGATAGTGAACTCAACCACTCAACTTGGCTTGGTCTGAAATTTTTTCCTTGATCTTCATGTGAGGGATGTGAACATCATCAGCAAAATATTGGAAAACTTGGAAATATTTATAGCAAAACTTGAAAATATTTATAGCGAATAAACTTTTTGACAGTAGGCTTTCTTCCTAGTCACCAGTTTTACGTACTCCAGATACAATCACTCTTGAAACTGCAGAAAATTACCTCATATTTCTTGTTGAACTCTGAGGGGAGATTCTTCTGGAGCTGTTCGACGTTTTGCTGCGACTTGCCGGCCAGAGCCTTGGCTATTTCCCACTCAGTCAGTCGCTTCCTAAACTCAGCCGGAAGATGCTCCTTCTCAACAGCCTTAGGACAGAGACAGAACGGTACTGAGACACACATCAAAGTGATAAAATTTGCTGAGCTAATGATATATTTTTCTGCTCATTGTGTATCTTGATGTGCTACTCAATATATACAAAAAATGCATTTGGAGGTGCTTTGAAAACATTTTGTGAATTTTTTTGGGATATTATCATTCTCTTTTGTGACTTTATATGTGTATTCCTAGTTAATCGTCCTTCCTTCTAAACTTTACTTATCCTTATGACGTCATCCTTTCCCATTTACTCTTACTTTGCTCCCTCCGAGTCAAACATGTCCTTAACCAACCCCCCTCTCTCTCTCCCTCTCACCTGACCCTGGCGTGACTCTCTGTATTCTTTTCTGCGCCCCCTCTCCGCGCCTTCTGGTGTTTTCCTCCTGGTTTCTGTTCCACTCCCAGCACTGCTGCATCAGGGAGCAAACGTACCAGACTGATCACTGTATCTAAATTTTAGCACATGCGATCATATAATATGACGTATAGCTTTTACTGATATTGGTGTATACATAAAGCTTGTATAATCATACTGTAATTTTCGTCACAAGTGGTAGTTTCATATTTTCACAAAGCGTTTTGGCCAGCAGGTCTAATAAAATTTTTTACAACGTCTACAAGTTGTAGAACGATAACTTCAAACTTCTTCCTACAATGTCTATGACTTAAACTTGAACAGGATCGAATATTATCGTACTGAAACCTAGTGTGATAACTATCACTTGTGACGAGAACAACAGCCCGAGCATACTAATGTTATGATTGTAATGATATGCTAGATCCGTATAGTTGCTCTCATATATGTTTCTACACTTTAGCAGAACGGAACTCCGTGATCAACGAATGAAATACAAATAAAATACTCTGCAACTGTTTTGATCTGTCTAAAAGAAACCTGTGTACAATAGTACACTTGGTCAGCACTTGACATTGATCTGCTGCCCCTCACCTTTCGTCTGTGCGTTTGCCTCTGGTGCTGCCATCTCTCTGTTTTCTCTCCCACTGATGTAGTCTGCGTCTGAACTCGGCTGGCAGCTGCTGCTCATGCTGTACCTGAGAACACAACCACATCTTGTGATGTCACACATTTCCAGAGCTGGGTGGTCCATTGGTTTAGTTCACTACTCCACTGTTTATGGACTCTCCAGATGGTAATGGAGTAGCAGTTTGTATACCAAAAAGCAACGGAGTAGCAAGTAGCCGAGTTCCAAAAACTTTAAAGGGAATGTTGCACCTTGGTCGAATCCCGGAATTAAGTGTAATTAGGGGTATTTTTAAGCTGAAAATCATGAAAATGTCTAACATTTCTCTGAAAGAAGTACAATAAGCTCAAAATTTTGATTTTATAAATGTTCTTCTAGGGTAAAAAGTAAACCTCTGCCTGTGGATGACGTCATGATCTGGCAACTACTACCATATTCAATAAAGCTTCAAGGGCTTTAATAGGCTGACTACTCAACGTGACGTCAGCCATGTGACATGGCCCATGTCGTCATGCCAACAGCTGACAACTGTGGCCGGGTGCTCGGGTACAATTTGGGTACACTTCAGGTAGGTTTTTAGCTTTTCTCCACGGAAATTTTGAGTTTCAAGACAAATTATATATTGAATACCAGGTTTTCCGGCATGCCTTACAACTTGGCTATCTCAGTTAAAATCACTTTATAAAGGTGCCACCTTCTCTTAAAAATCGCTTTCAATACCGAAAGCCTGTTAAAGGGTCGGTACCAAAAAATAGTAATCATGATTTTTGGAGCTTATAGACGCACCAAGTGCCAGGGTCATATAACGTTACCAATCCTTTCCCTGTTGGCAGTGACAGCGGAACATCCAAATTTAAGGGGGCCCTTTCAACCCATTTCTTTCCTGTCAACGCCATAGGGTTAGTGTTAATTTTTTTTAATTTAAGGTGGTCACTGTGCCCCGCTGCCTGTTGATTAGTTTTTTCCAAGACACCAGTCGGATTTTTTATGTATGCTTTTGGAGCTTGCGAATGTCATTCGACTATCTTCGTCAGCGATTACCTCCCCCCCTCTAACAGCATCCTGCATCTGTCACTGTCTGTGACCTTACTCGGGCCAAGGGACTGACCTGAGTGACCTTGCGTTGCCTCTCCACCTCCTGCTTTCTGCTGCGCCGTTCCAGCCGTTCCGCATCCTCGTTCGCTCTGCCCTGGATACCGCCACCTCCGCTCCGCTTTCGCTCCCACTCCTGAGTAGGAAAAGACATGCAGTAGCTATCAGTTAATCGATCCTTAGAAAGACTCTACACTCAAAGTGTTGTCTTATAAATGCTATGTATGGCAACAACACAGTCATTCAAAATTTATGCACTATGTCATAACTGTGCATCATTGCCTCATCTGTGGAAATTATTTGATCTCAAGAATAAAAACAAATACACACTATTAGATCCAGGGGTATCAAAGGCTTTTGCCACCAATCCTCCCCCTCCCGTGTAGGTCCGCCACTGCAATTGCATCCTCGTGTTCTTCCTTTTCGTAACACGTGATGGTTTGTCCGTATGTTTGGCATTACGCTCTGGTGCACAACTGGCCAAATTCACGGCTCACCGGAAGAACTTTGTCGCCTCAACGAGAAAATATACATCGTTCGAAAGCTGCAGACGAGAGAAATTCAAATATGTAAGCTTTTATGTGTTCATAATTTTTTTAACAATTTATATTTTCATTGACCATTGATTTTCATTTTTACTTCATTGAGCATTCATTGGCCAGTAATTTGGAATCCTTCCGGGTCTTTAACAATTGGCTGTTGCATATCAAAAAAGCTCACACGTCTGAGAACACAAGTTTTTCAACAGAGCCCAAGCGTCTCCTGAGATTTCATTGACCCATTCCTTTGAGCGGAAGAATTTCAGCGCTATCACCAAGGCGCGACTTCTATGCTATTTATACAGCATGTTTTTTACGTTTTCCGTGGGGGTCGGGCCTGGACCGTCCTGCTCCTCTTTATTTACGGTCCTGTGCGGAGTTGTTTTGTTCCAGCTGGTTTTTGGATTTCTGCATCGGCTGAGGGGGAAATATATAATTTTTTTATTGATTTTGTTTTGTTTAGATTGATGCCAGAACTACTTTTAAAACCATAAACTTATATTCTTTTACAAAAGTCTTCCAATTTGTTTTTCGTCTCTGCCTGCAAAAAAAATGAACTCTTGGCCTGCTGATGCCCTGATCCTCTGTAGGAGAGTGTACCTGCCGGCAGGCATTCGTAAGTCTCCGTGGAACAGCCCCCAGTGCTGCAGGAGAGACCTGGTTGGGCGGGGAATTTGAGCGTCTGGTACAGCCTCTGACATGAAGACGGACCTCAGTCAAGTCACAAAGCGTTTTTTGGCAACCACTAAAGCAAGAATCGAAACATTCTTAACAGTGAAAACAGGTCGTCGGTTTTTAGACAAAGCTCATGACATGAATGCGTTTCTCCCCCAGCTGATGCGAAAATATAAAAACAGCTGGAACCAAACAACTCGACTGAGAGCCGTGAAAAGGACAAGAATACCTGCCCAGGTCCCACCCGTACAACAGATGAAAAGACGAAGGCTGAATAAATAGTATGGAAATCACACTTTAACGACAGCGTCGGAACTTCTCTACACTTGAAGGGATGTGTCCAGGAATTCCCGTAGACTGCGCGAGTTCTGTTGATTTTTTTCTGTCAGAACGGCGGGATTGTATGGGTATGCAGCAACCGATAGTTATAAAAAACTCAACCAATACCCGGAATGATTCTGAATCACTGGTCAAAGCTAAGATTGGCAAAAACGGATATTGTAAAAAAGCCCTCGACGAACATATACACAAGTTTATATTTTCAATCAGCTCGTTCTCAACTTTGGGGCGATGTATGGATATGTTGTTATGTGAGGCGACAAAGTTGTTCCGGTGAACCGTGAGTTTACTATAATCAATCATTGCGGAGCAGCATACAAATGCCAACCCGCCTAACAAGACAGTAGTGCGGAACATCATACCCATCCGCGCTGAAGGGGCCTGCTAAACTAATCGTGGGCAACATCTACATCATCGGCGCCACTTGCACTGAAAATATTTGAGGAGGGAGCATGTTTGAGCCACCAGGGGGACCACTGTTTTGTTATAGACCGCTGTTTTGGGGAAGAGCGTAACAGGGCTGAAAATTGGGAAATACTGTATTTTTTAGGAAATTCAGCGAATACTGGGAATCAACGGGCAATAATGTAAGACCTCCTGGATCCGCAAGTGACTTCTCAATTTACGGTCGTTCTCCTGAGATAATTGATGGTTAGATCTAGCTGAAAGGAAAGTATCATTTCGAACACAACAATTAGCTTACTGTAATAAAATGAAGATAGAGTTAAGGAAATTGCACGAATCTTAAAACATGTTTCCAGAAAGAGACAAACCTGCATTTTTCTGCTGAAATCCTCGCTCAGATTCTTTTGAAGCTCCGTGACGTGTTCAGCGACACTAGCGCCGCTGCCGGCGGGGTGGTCGGTTGGAGAACTAGGCGACTCGGGGGAAGCAGACGGCCGGTTGGCTGCCTCGGGCGATTTGAGTGATGTCACGTGCTGGGATTCGGCAGCCCCTCCGGCGCCAGCCGCTGAACAGCTGTTGGCCTCAGCTTCTGCCGAATCGTGCGTAGTGACGTCAGAGTTCGCCAGGCTTGTATTTAGCACAGACGAATCAAAATAAGCCGGTGCGTTTCCGTCTTATTCTAACCTCGAAGGGAGTGACCTACTTCTACTTTAAGAATGTGTTTTGAACTAAGATATCAGTTTTTTAGAGTGTGTTGAGAAAGCAATATGGACATACTTCAACTTCACCCAGTGTTCTCTGTATTAAATTTCCGCACGTTAAGTTCAAAAGAAAGATGCTATTTTTATCATTTCAAATTACGAAAGAATCATGATTCATCTGACAGCGCATTTCACGTGATAAATATTTAAAAAATGGTATTGCCTTCTCAACGTTACATGCCAAAACCTTCCCAAACAGCCAGCTTCGTTATAACATGCAATGTTTGGGTCAATCCAGGGTAGCGAGACAAGATGCGATAGTTTTGTTTTCAGCCATTGCGGTAAGAAAAATGTGTTTTCCTGTTTTTATTATACCTATTTTGTCCATAAACAGTATTTTTTGAATTTCGACTAAGTGATCTGCTCCCATCAAGGGCAGGTACGTGAGAATTTGTTGGTATCAGTGCAGGGACTTGTCTAAAATACAAACTAAGTTTAATTCGTCTCTTCTAGTTCCATGAAATCCTTTCAAGGTTTGGCAAGAGATCCCACCTAGTTTGAACAGCTTGAAAAGAGAAAAACAATAGCATACAATGGGAAATCATAACCCCTAAAATTTTAAAACATCGACGATTTCTTCCGTATTTGATTCCCGTTGAGAACGTCCAGAATATAATATTTTAGAAGAGGTCATGTTTTAGCTATTGGGCACAAAAATTTGATATTCGAGTTCTCTGAGCCCGCTGTAGGGTCGTAATATGCTGCAATCGGTGGGTATTGTTCTGGAAAAAGAGACCATATATCATTCATGTTATTCTGCACTCGTTTAGCCTATCCTGTCCTAAACTAGTCTGTCCTGTCCTAAATTAGTTTAGTCTATCCTGCCCTAAAATATAGCCAATGCTTGGTTTCGTCCCAATTTATTATATTTTCCCTTTGTGAATTCCGGAGATAAAAATATCCGGTAACATAACGTCTCGAATGAAACTTTTTTCATTTTCGCTTCACTTTAGTAATTGGGATACCAGAAAAAATGCATAAATGTATCCTGGAACTCTGCTTTATTATGCTAGAATAAGTTTATTCGCAACGATCGTAAAGGTAGTGCTTGTCAACGAATTATTTTTCTCACTTTTGCCAAAGTTGCTGCGAACTCGGTTTTTTTAGTCGGAGCCTCACTTAAGCCATGAATGGTATTGTCACGGAGACTCCGACCCCACCACCCAAACGAGCAACTCTCACAATGAAAGATTAATTTAGAAGTCAAAGTTTGACCTCCCATAAAGCACAGGGACGGCCGTCCCGCTCAGGTCGCCCTCTCACAAGCCAGTTGCCAGCCGACCTACGTTGGGTTAATGCACCACTGCATGTTTCTGAACAGAGGGCCGGAGCCCAACGCACCACCAACTGAGCTACCGGGGCGGCAATGACTCTGCTCATGATAGTTTGAAGCTGCTAAAGCCCTACTCGCCAGGGGAAATTGGGGGAGCAGATAATACATTATAGGGAACCTGATATTTTTTGGAACCTGTTGGCATTTTAACTGGAGAGGCCGGTACTACACCACAGGGCCCCACGCCTATCATTTTGAGCAGTTGTGTAGAAACATTTTTGTTTGCACTGGGAACATTGCATAGTGGCTAGTACCCTGTCGGTATTAAAAAAACTGATATGCACGGATTTCTGAGGTCAATTGGAATATTTCGGTTTCCTTTCTTGCTTTTTAATTCGTTGCCTGCAAAAAATAAGAGCTAACTGATGGTAATGATGCTCTGATGATAACGATGCTCTCTTTTCCCCTCTTCCCATGCGTGCGTGTTTATATAAATTTGTGGGTGCCCGGGCACCAAAATGAGATTTGAGTAATTTCAGAAAAAAACTTAAATTTTCGTTTGGTTCATTTCAACGAGTTTAATTTTTGCGGTTAAGGAGACCTGTGGGAAAGCTAAAATACACTTTACATCATTCTATCAACTTTTAATATGGTTGTTATGAACATTATTTCGAATTTGGGCGCCCCAAATAATTTTAAAAACCCGCGCCCCTAGTCTCTCCTCCTTAAATAAAATCAGCGCTGGAATACAGCGTCTGCTGCTCGGCCCGTGCCTGTGTTTATCAGTGCCTTGCCTCGGACGGGTGCGCCTGGTCGGCACATGTTTACGCACGTGGTGAGAACACCTGTCTGAAACCGGGCTAGTGTATTCTGGTCACACGCAGGCGCAGTGGCGGAGCCAGCGGCCCAATTCCGGGGAGGGAACCGGAGTGTCGTGACATTTGTGCTGGTTGCAAAGCTGCTGGCTAGAATTCGCTGTCGGACAATAGTTTAAGTGGTCTAAGTATGAGGAAGTCTTAAATTAAATTGTAATCGTTATCCCAGTGAGTAGAGATAAAATGATAGCTGCGGACACAAATAGTCAACTGGGTAATCTAGGGCAGGTCAAATTATTTTGTTGTCGTTCCAATTCCTCAAAACGCATCAATTATATTCCTCAATATCATGACTAAAATGGGATGCGTAGCTCAGTGGTAGAACAAATTCCTGTATTCAGGGACAAGGGGGAGGACCATCATCTCCTGGACGGTGGCCATGGAAGGGTCTGTTGGATTACAAAAAGTGTATGCGTGTCCCAATGGAAATAATCCAGTAGCTCCATCTGCATGAGGGTATGTTGCAGGGTATAATTTTCCCTCCGACTGACATTGTCTCTGCTTACTACCGGAACCGATTCAATGGAGTTGATCGATGTAGAGATAATAAGAGTGTGCTATTTGATTGTGCGACTGGAGTTCCCTCGAGCCCAAATGGTTAACGCACCATCGGTGGTAGGCCAAGGGGGCACTTACTTCGTCCCCTCCATTCCCGATTGACTCTCGGTGCCCGCAGAAATGGTCACGGTGCCATCTTGAAAGGTCGATGGCGATGTGGCCATCGATGGAAATGTGGCTCCTCCAGGACGCAAGTAGCGTCAGCCATAGGATAGCTCTTGGATAGGATTTGGAACTCACCTGACAGGTTTTGCTTCTCAAAAGTAGCTCCCCTCTGGTCTAAGTGGCGCCCCCTTCCTCCATCATGTGCCAGCCCCCTTCCCCCACCAAGATAGGAAATCCTGGATCTGCCTATGTAGACAACGCTTAAGGGTAGAGATTGAAACAGATAAGAAAAGTTTGAAAGACAATATAATAATGTTGGTAGCATGAAACCTGTTGTTCCTTAGCAACAATACCAGTGCCCAGTAAGCGAAGCGATCGGTGACTGCTTTCTAGTTGAAACACAGGTTTATAAACGTCTCTGTGTATTTATCCTTAGGTATGAAAACACTTGGCTGAAACATACGATAAATACAGTGAAAGTCTTTTCCCCCAATGTGAAGTACATCATCCCGTATATTTTTTTCGATTCCACTGTGTCTTTCCCCCAACCAAGATATATACCATCACAGGCCTGGTCTCGGTTCGCTACATGCAACGGGAAGGAATATGAGAGGTAGCCAAGTATACTGATGACATTATATATAAACCACTTCGGGAACCATAATTGTCGGTCTCGGGAAAAATTTTCCAAGGGTTTACATTCAACTTTGGTAGAGCTCAGACCCAGGCATCCATATGGCCGAAAACTGACAACGTCTATGCTTTCGACGTATCCGAGGTTTTACGGCAAAATCAAGGTCAAACACCTTAGTCGGTGAGAGGTGATTGCAAAAAAGTAGTTCATAACTGTTGGAGTTTAGCGACGCAAAACTGCCAATGTTATGCGGCATCGCCAAATCTTATCCTGCTGGAAGGAATTTGGGGAATCAGACCAATTATTTAGAGGCTCCGCCAGGACTTGAGCCAGAAATTCATAGGCCATAATACAGGAACGCTATCAACTGAGCAGCGCATCCCCAAGAACATAATAAAACGGATCTAGGTCCCTCATTTGAGAAAGAGAGAGAGAGAGAGAGGGAGGGGAGTGGTTCCAGCACTAAAACCTCGTGAGGAATTCCATTTAACTTGACCCGAGTCACGGCACACTTTCAAGTGATAATCCGAGAGTCAACAAACTGAGGGCCCCATCTCCGTAACCATGACGACCGGCTAGTCTGTTTGGCTTGGCTTCTGCTGTCATTGAGCCTCCTCGCCAGCTGAAGCGGACAGTGATTAAGGTACTATCGTACCCTCACCGAGGAGAGAACAGCCACAACAGAAGTATGTGAAATACCAGAGATCGCATTTGCCGGTGCATTCATTCAACCCTCAGTTCTTTTTCTTTTTTTGACCTTAGGGTCAGGATGGTATTAGGCGTCACGAGAGGACCAACTCAAATGTAAGAGCCAAGATAGCAAACGTTTGAAGAGGAAGTGGCACGGACGCATCTATTTATCAAATTATGGTTTTGATCGTCAAGATGCCACTAGTAGGTACGCATTCTTTGGAAATGCAAATCCAAGCCAAATGTCCATTTTGGCTTGGATTTGGCTTAAATGGGATATTCTACTAATTGCATGCTAACGATTGACCCGGCTCAGTCTGGGATCTTTTCGTACACATCACCACCTGGGTCAGGCGATCGGACTCCCCATACGAACTCGGGAACCGGTAGTGATACGGAAAAATTGAAGAAGTGCTGAAAGCGCCTTACCGTGTTCCACTTTGATGTCGATTTTAAACCAAATCCGTTGACCCGTGACGTCACAGTGGGTCAAAATGTGTTAGATTTAGACCAATTTAGAACATACATTATAAGTCGAGAACCGTTAGGCCCAGGACAAAACAAAAGGCATCGATGTTTTTGTCTTGACCCAAGAATTTGGATTATATGTGGCGTGTCCTTTACAAGCTAAGCCCTGATTTTGGTAGCCGCATTTTATAAGAAAAAATCCCCTTATATGGGTTTAAAATGACGTTATTCTTCGTTGATTTGACCTGACTTAATGCCAATTTTGGATCATAAGTAGACAATTTGACCACCCCAGGGGGATTAACCGACGCGCATCTCATTCAAATCGGCTCTGAATCAATTGCGAAAATCCAAGGGGGTCCGATGGAACCCCCAGGCGGTTTAGGATTACCACCATCTTTGTATTCGCAAGCAACAAGAAACAGAGTTACACATGAAGAAGAATTGGGCAACATTATATTTTTAGCGCCGCATACTGTATTTTTCCCAACCTTGTTGGTTTTTTTAGTGGTCGAGTGGTTAAAACGGAGTCTCCGGACGGCGGAACACAGAACCAAAGGTGGAGAGGGCAAAAAACATTATTTAACCGTAAAATCATGTCATGTATCAATATGGCGGCAGAAGGCCGGCACTGTTTGCTCCAACCTCCTTCTAAATCTTAAGCCATCAGCATTGCAACGTCCTTGAATTTCACAAATTGTGGTCATTCCGCTGTAACCGCGCATGGCGCAGATTGGGCGTCTGATGTGATCCGGGGGCGCCCTACAAACCAGAGGGCTGTACTCGCTCCGTTTGCCTCCCTCATTGGATCCATCTCTTCGCTCATTTTCCCCACATTCACACAGTGAATTGTTTTACTCTGAACATAACTTCCCTCCAATGAGGGCTAGATTAAGCTCATCTTGCCTCTGGATAAACGTATCGCAGAAACAGACCCCATATCTCCGACGCAGTTAGCGATTTGATAGTAAAACAAAAAGTTACAAAATAAACATATTCTTAATGATTTTGGGAAGCACTTTGTGCTCATAGGCAATGGCCCATTTGACCATAGGTTGATTCGTTCATTTCCTCACAATTGTATTCGCTAACAACTGCCAGCATTGCGTCACACCAGCAAGGAGCCAGGCAACATTGCCCAAATACCCCGTGGCAGCGTTAATTTTACAGCGCCACCGTAGTTCAATGATTCAAACTCGTCCCAAATAGACTGTTAGGTACAACGTTCAGTGCACTCACAAACACCAAACATATTTCACGAGACACATTATTTCAGTCTTCAAGTTGTGTGTAAAAAACGGCAGTGCTGGTCACCCGAAAGTGATCTTAAGTTACCATTGCTGAGGCAGACATAGAGTATTTAAAAACTTAGCACTTCTGACGGCACCTCGGACAACAAATCTTTCAACTGAAGAGTGATCCAACTAACAGCTAAAATTCCCAGACCTGGTCCGCAAAAAACGTATCCCAGCTCAATGTGGCACACCATTCGCCGAAACATAGCCTTACCTTCATACCTGTCAGATTGATGGACAGCGAACGACCAATCTCGATTAGTTCTTCGAAAGACTGGGGTGGAGACCGTCTTTTCAGACCGGAGACCGTTGAGCCAACAAAGACAGAGAGCCCAGCTTCCCAGCAACTCTGACACTTGGCCTTGGCTCGGGGTTTCGTCATTCGTACTTGAATCAGTTTCTAGAACGTCAATCAACAGGTCATGGCCGCAGGGCGTCGCCGAGATCAAAGAAACTCGCCTGAGGTTATGTTACTATCGTGCTTGATTTGCAGTGACAGTTCATTTTGAAGCGCTAACGTGCTACTGACAGGGGCTGGGCTTCGGTTTTTATGGCGCCGCCCCGGTAGCCCAGTTGGGAGAGTGCTGGGATCCAGACTGGCATGGGAAAAGGGAGATCGGTTACTTGAACGTTACTTGAACTTGAACTTGAACTGAACGTTACTTGAGACGTGAAAAGCGAAGTTATGTGAGGACTTCCGGTAAACTTAAATCGATAGTCCTCATGACTCTCCCAATTCTGAATGCTCGGCCAATACGCCGGAAAATAGCTTGGACTCTCCATTAAAGGGGATGTGGCACCTTAGGTGCAATCCAAGCTGCGGTGGTTTTAGGGGTAATCTATACTGAGCAAATAAAACCTTGTCCGTATTCCTGCTGAGAAATGGCTAATAGGCCAAATATTTTGGTTTTCCTCTCTTAGCAATAAAGCCTTCAAATTAGCGTGACGTTAAGTCGGAGTATGAGCTGGAAATATTTTGTGCCAGATTGAACTTGTTCTATATTCGCCCAAAAATTATAACGAATACAAATGAAGCGCCTTAGCTAAAAGAGGCTACCATTGGGAACCAAAATGGCATTAAAAAATTTCTTCTTTTTCGTGATGCATCTTAACACATGTTTAACGTTTCAAACTAGTCGATAAAACAAATCATACGCATTCATAATTGGCAGTACCAAAGACATGTTTAGCACGTGAGATTTAGAGGTGTCCCAGCAAGAAAAAATGGCGGGCGGGGCTTGAGTATGACCAAGGGTTGCGCTCCGGCTTTTGGCATAGGCCAAAAATGGCAACCGCAAACCTGGCATTCACCATGGCGATGACGTCAGCAATCGCCTAGAGATGCCTAGCAACGCATTGCCGCTGAGTATTGAGAATACGGTGCTCAACAGATAGGTTGCATGTTAGTGGTAATAATACTGCTTTTTGTGGACGTGGGGTAATTAATCCTGGGTTTACCCCTCGCCAAATGCATCTTGAAACCGTACAAACAGTCCACGATCCGTAGCCGATTTACATTGAATGAATAGGCGGCTCCACCTCGAGAGCAATTGCTGACGTCACAAACGTAAAACAGAGGTTGCCATTTTTTAGAGTGGAGCGTTCTACCTTTACATTTAAAGGCCTTGAGTATGACATAATTTCCCTAAGATCGACTCATACCACGTATGTAAAAAATCGGGAAGAACGGGATCCGTAGGAGGTAAATTTCAACCTTTTTTCTCTGCGAACTAAGTTCTGGGAAAAGGGAGGATAGATCAAGTTTTTTTCAGCACGCTCTGTCGCATGGCTTTCTCAGTTCAAATCCCATTATCAAGGGTCCACATCTCCTTTAAGGTAATAATCTAACCAATGCCCATTAATATCAGCCTATGCACAGTCATATATGTTAGATGCTTTGCTCCACCAGCTCGGAGCCCTGAACTCGCCCCTGATACAAAGAGCTGTCGCCTGTAGCGTGCAGTCTCCCGCGTCGTAGAGGTGGTCCCCAACCGGGAGGAGAGTAAAGAGCAGCGGGCGGGCGGGTCACCAGATGTACACCCTCTTCTCGTCAGAGTGCTTCACGGATTGGATATCTAAATATTTATACAATCCATGGCATTGGACTGCAAGGACCGTTTTTAAGTGCCAGTATTCATGACCATATCAAACATTAGATGCAAGTACGGGCCCTGATTGTTAAAGAGGAGGGAACTTTTATTGCGAAATGGATCTGGATCATCACTTCAAACATATGTTTGGCATCTTCTACCCCTTATCCTGCTGCAAACGACATCATATGGCAAACCACCGTAACGAGATAAAATATCTGGTTATCCGACTACCGTATGGACGCCGGTACCGCCCGGTAGCTCAGTTGGTGAGCGTTGGGCCCGGCCGCTGCTCAGAAGCATGCAGTGGCGTGCATGTCAGGCTGGGATCGGTTCCCTGAGACGCTCCGGCGCTCAATAGTTACCCGACGTAAGGTCGGCTGGCAACACTGGTGAGAGGGTGAATGGCGGGGCGGCCGTCCTGTGCTTTGGACGTTAAATTTTGGCTTCTAAATTAACCTCCATGAGGAGTTGCTCGTTCGGGTGGTGGGGTCGGGGTCTCCGTGACAAGTCCCTTATGACTTTAGTGAGACTCGGCTCGGCACACAGAACAACAACAAATTTATAAAAAACTAAGTAAGAATATACTGTTGCCAACTTTGGTTCCCAAGGGTGTGCTCCTTTTTCCTGGACAAATTTCTGGCAACGTTATGGGTGAGTAAACCTAGACTGGAGCCTATCGTGGTCAAACAAACTCAAATTAAACCTGGCCACGTCTAAATCTTCCACCACAAATCTGTACACCCACAATGCAAAATCAAACGACTCAAACTCAGTCCGCATCCGAAAAACAGATTTATCCCATCGACAAAATGGGCATCAAGATCCACATTCAGATACAAAACTACACAAATTCTCTGACCAATCCAATCTGGTTACTGGAAAATTCACAAGGATACATAATCAAATATACCATATCAGATAGATAGATAGAATTAAAAAGATATAGCATAACAGTTGCAACGAGTGCTAAGTCTCCTTTTGCTCTTGGCCGAAATGCTAGCTACTCCATTACGCCTAAAACATATTATAACAAAACCACTTCCTTCCGCTTAAGTTGCAAGTTTCTCCATTCATGCCACGCTACTTTACTCATTCCAAGCAACGAAGAACTTAGGATAGCGCCAGAACGTAGGTTATTTTAAATTATTGAGGGTGCGAAAATATGTTTAAAAGGCCAATGAGCAGCACACAAAATGGATAACATTACAAGAGGCGTGTTATAAGGCTTCTTCTAGGGCCTCTTTTATTTAGGCCTTTCCTAAGGGCCCGTGGTACTACATAAAACCAATTTAATACCCTAGAATGAAGACTAAAAAATTAAAGGAGTTCTTAACACTACTTAAGGGATGCATTGGGGGTACCCGTGCACCCCCCTTCCTCCCTCAAAGAGATATAAGTCCACACTCCAGGATAGCGCTGTCTCCCGGCCGCCTACGCAGCGAGACTAGACGCGGCCGCAAGAGCAGACAACAGGCGGTCCGGCTCAGTGCCGAGCTTGCCTTGGCCGTCGCTGGGCTGATGTTTATCGTCGCTCCAAACCGTCCATCTGTCTGCTTTAAAGCCACTCATCGTTTGTTGGCGAGCCAAATGGAGAGCGAACAGTTGCTCTACCCTTACACGTCCTACCTGAGAGAAATGTCTGGAATACTATGAAGACATCACGGGAGTGATTGCATTCCCGCGATAGACTTGCGCAGTAATGGAATGCTGCTCACGCCATTAGCCCGTATTATCACAAATATTGCTAGTTCATATACCCCGTTGTAAGACATTTAGCAGTAAACACTACAAAAGACATCATCCTCTACCGCAGTGAAAAAATAATTGAAAATGAAATGAAATGTGTTTGCTAAGAGAGTAGGAAAGTGGTAACTGCTGCCAAACTATTCATCAGTGTGATGCGTATTCCCTGACAGAGCCAGCTCAAGCGTTTTGCAGGCGGCAGAACAGGGTCAGGGTCTGAACGCGGAGGATTCACGGAATACGACGGAAATTCACGGAAGAGAACTAGAGCAGAACGAGCAACAGCATGCGTCAGTGAGAAGATTTGGACTCCAGCTGTGCTTCAGATGATTTATGATCATGTTCTTAGACTTTGTGACGACGAAGGGCTCTTTGCGTGATGCTCCTGTACCTACTCGCTGGTAGGCGCTTTCATGTCTGATACACGAAGATACAATCATCAAGGCATTCCTGTATACGTAAGCGATCCAAATTCCACGCGGGCGCCCGATTCTTTTGAACATTTCTGACGTCACGGCCACGAACGATTGGCATTTGCGTAACAAACAGTCTAGAACAGAGCAGCGCAGACGCTCGGCGTTTATGCAGGTGCAGAACAGGACAGCAGACTTGTTATGATCTCTCATCTGACGCGCTCAGTCGGCCCCAGAGATACCGCTTTGGCACGCGCTCAAACCTCGTGCGTCTCAGATGAAGATATGTGGCTGCGATTGTCTCAGACCAACACAGGCAGCCTTCGATATCCAGCTGATGTAAGGGACGTTCGACCGGGGAAGTCAAGTCAGGCATAGAATATAAACCACAATTTTTAATCCATGCTGTTTCGTACCACTTGACCCTGCATCGTTTCATTCCGTTCTGGAAAATTTAACCAACAAGTTGACAATGTCCCGTCCCGTAGAATCCCGAATGACGCCCGGAAAATGCGTCCCACCTTACCCAGTTCCCTCCTATTCCTCACCCCCCCTCCCATTCCATTTCCTGTTCCAATAGAAAACCTTCCATCTCAAGGATTACCTGCCGGTTCAGAAGCGGGTCTGATGACGCCTCCTGGCGAGTCCTTCCTGGGTACTGGTCCCGTTAGAAACGCCTTCTTGACCTTGGACCAGTTGCTCTCGCGTCCGATGCCGGAGTCTCCAGGAGTGATGTGAAGATCAGGAGGTACTCCAGCAATGCCTGCCAGTCGAGAGGATGCGGAGGATGTCTGGGACTTAGAGGGTGCTGAAGAGCTTGTGACCCCGGTTGCGTCAGAAGGCTGGGATTGGCTGACTGAGTCCGGGTGGGTTAGATGTTCGGACGGGGACGGAGCTTCGGAGAATTCAGAAGGACCAGATATTACTAGTGAGGGATCGTTGGACGTGGTAAGAACCGGTGGAACCTGAAATGAATTGAACGGTGTTATATGTGCTTCACTGTTACTAAGTGCATACAATATTTTAAAAAGTTGCACAAATGCTTTGGAAAATTATTATTTAGTATCATTAAACTCATTGCATAATTAATTAAAATACACATCCACTTTATATAAACACTAAATATTTTCAGTTTTAAAATCCCATAACACAGCACTTGTAAGTAGGAACACCGAAGGGAATTTCCAGGAGGCTTGCAGTTTACCCCACAGCGGCTCCACAATTTACTCCTCCGGGAGGAGGTTATGTCTGACTCTGCCCCTAATTCTAGACAAAATAAAAATAAACATAGCTGGTGTCTGATGAGCCTATATTGCAGCTACCTGCTGACTGGATTCCAAAGCTGTATCCTCTCTGGAGACTTGTCGCGACACTTCGGCTGGTGCCAGGCGGGATTCCTGACGGCCAATATCCCGCCTGCGACCCTCTCCTCGCGGAGAATCTTGTCCGAGCATCTCTGCTCCTATTGATCGCGCAACATTCTCACGGCTTCTGCTACGCACTTGCCCTTCTGACCTCTCAGGAGATCTTCTTCGCCAAGACAAAGATCGTTTAAGGCGTCGGGATTCTTCTTCCTCGTCGGCGGCACTCGTGTACGACTCGTAGTCTTCAATGTCACCGCTAGGCGTCTCTAAAGTCGCTCCTCCCTCGGCGGTATTTGACTCTCGGCTCGGTTTCTTCTTGACGCTATATTTTCGAGGCTGTACGATGGCCCGCACGCGTCCCCACGTGGTACGGTCCTTGCTGGCTTTATCAGTTTTGTTGTCTTTTGGATGTGATCGAAAAAGTTCTCGGTCGAGAGATTTGGTTTTTGATGCGTCATCTGGAAGCCAGCTTTCACCAGACTCCAGCAGCGCTATGGAAGGGTTCAGAAGCAAATCTGGAGACAAATAAAGCAACTTAAGTAGCAATAAAGCCTACGCTTTGTACATGCATCCTAACCCAGCGGGTCAAAGCCCCATGGAGTTGAATCTCCCGTACAATACTCATATATTACTGAATCAGTGTAAATCCGTCTAGACAACCCACCCTCCCCCTCCCCGGTGCTGAGAGAAGATCCGGTGTAATACCTTCTTGAGCTAGCTGCTGACTGATTCGGTAATATTTCAACGTTAAGTCAGCCATTTTTTGCCTAATCTAGGTTGCAGCTATCTCACCCGACAATGCGGTGAAAAAATGGACAGAATAACATTCAGCAACTGTAGTTTGCATATTTCATATCAAGTGGCATTAAACGGAATGAGGCACCTTCATAACGTGATTTTAACTGAGATAGCCAAGTTGTAAAGCAAGTCGGAAATCCCGGTATTAAATATATAATTTGTCTTGGAACTCGAGATTTCCATAGAAAAAAGCTAAAACCTACTTGAAATGTACCCCTCGTGTGCCCTAAGCAGCAGGCCACAGCTGTCAGGCTGCTGGTGTGACGGCATAGCGACGCAGGTGAGTATCAGTCAATAGAACCCCTTGAAACGTATTGAATATGGTAGTGGTTGCCAGATCATGACATCATCCACTGGCAGATATTTCATTATTTCCCCAAAGGAGCATTTTACAATTAAAAATATTGAGCTGATTGTACATTTTTTGGAAAAATCATGGACGCTTCCATGATTTTCGGTCAAAAGTTCCGCTAATTAGGTACACTAAATTCCAGGATTTGACCAAAATGCCACATTCTCTTTAAATTAAGACACCGTCCAATCTAATGATACAATTGTTTTTGCCAATAAAAGTGTTTTACTTTTTTAAAAGCAAGTTATATCTGAGGTACAAGGCATTGACGCGTTTAACGACCTACCAGCACAGAAAGAGGCATCAACTCGAAAATTATCGGCAAAGACCACTCAAATAAGGTATACTTATCCACACAATTTATTACACAATTTATCTCAAGAGGGTACGAATGACATGGAATTTTTTTAGAAATAAATTAGCCCCGGACCGGATTTGAACCACGGACCTCCAGGCCCGCGGCTCGGTGTCTCACCTCCATCCTGCTGCACCATGCTGACAAAGTCGGGTTCGGTAAGGTCTTCCGAGCTGGAGGTGGTGGTCGACGAGACTGAGGACACCGCTGTTCCTGGTGTCAAACTCGCTGAAGCGCCTGCCGACAAACACAAAGGTGTTTGTCCAGTCATACAGTGTTTGTCCAGATAAGTGACAAACCAATGCGTTTCAGACTAGAGCTGAGGCTGGGACAATATTTGTTTTTCCCAGCACTGGCAGATTCAAGGAGGAGGGCACACCGAGAAATTGCCCCCAACCCACCCCTCCCCCATTTTTGCTGACTTCCTTAAAAAAAAAATGTTTGTTTACAGTGATGGGCACAGTTGCCATTCCTCCCCTCTAAACTGTCGGTGTCGATCCGACTCTGTTTCCCATGTCACAATAATTTTCACTCCAAGATAAAGAAGATTCACCATAATTGCAAGACTAGTCAAGTCTAAGCAACGGAAGAATGACGGACCCCGAAGCTCAGAATGAGTAGTCTAGGTATGTCAGAGGGTCAGAAGGGGGCTCAGGTACATCAGATTGATCAGCTCGGGGATCCAGATCAGATCAGGGGCGAGGAAAAGTTTTTGGCCCCTAGATCAGAGCAGGAGCGTAGATCAGTTCGGGGGACACAATATCGGCACAGGGCGCACCAAACCAGCTCAGGGACACCAGATCATCTGAGGAGACATCAATAATCAGCTCAGGGGCACCTGATCAGCTCAAGAGGCACCATATTGGCTAAGGGGACATTATATTAATTTCGGAAGGCACGAGATCAGCTCCGGGGGCCCGAACCAGCTCAAGGGGCACTAAACAGCTAATAAGACACCAGGCAAGCTCGGGAGCATGATAATACCTCAGACAGAATTGTATGGGTTCAGGAGGCACAATGATTAGCTCTCGATACGCTATCATATTTTTGCACTCGGTGAAAGTGCGGCCGGCACAAGCAGCCTCTGACAGCCAATCCCTGCTCTATCCAGGTGGGTCAGGAGGTGCTATGACAAGGTGGACCAATGTTGGAGACCGTTGTAGACCGTCATTTCGTAGTGATGCCTACAACTGGAGGTGTCAGGGAAACAACTGCACGGGCTATTTTACGGGATGGATGAAAGCTCTCTCATTGTAATATTGTGGGCAGAACACATTACCAAATAGAAAATTGATTTAACATTCATCTCAGATGCTTCAAAGAGAAACTTGACAACAGGCAATGGAATACAATGTGGAGCAGGCATTGCGGTGGTGAAATAATGTGCCAGCCTAATTTCGCCGCGGCTGGCCCGGGTTTAAGGCACGGCGGATTTTCGGAGCGGGAAACAGTTGAACCCTGGGAACTATTTTCAACAGGGAAAAAGTTGGCACCACATAACCTTGCCAGTCGGTGCGTCGATAGACGCCATTAACTATAGACGGGAGTCTGTGGCAGAGACAAAGGGGCTAAGGGGGTTTAACTCCCCCTCACCTCCTCCCGGAATTTCAGAGTGCCTATAGTTAGGCATAGCCGGAGGCTGTTCCAAGTCAATGGCGGGGAGGTTAAAGCCTTCTAACGAGCCCCCTTGCCCCAAATGAAGTCCTGGATACAGCTCTGATAGGTGTTATGACTTGTAATCTGGGCGATTTCCTGTACACACCGGGGAGCGTATATTTCTCAGCGCCGGTACAGTAGGCTTTAAAACGTCCATACTGCCACAAAAATAGAACACATCTTAAATGAGATCACCATATAAATGGTCCAAAGGACCAATGACTTAAGTAGTCTAACGACTGACACAGCCTTTATTGACCTGTTTACATGGTTATATTGACAAGTCATGCCTCATCAGCACCATTCAATCCGAGTCAAATGACTTTCTCAGCGAGAAACATTCACCGTTCTCCCGCTGGTGACAGCTCATATCTAAAACGCAAACAAAATGGACAGGTGGCGGCATATTTTTAAGATTGATCATGCCCAATTATTTCGGGCCCAGACGGCTGTCAGCGAGTTCGCGATTATTTGTTCAGAACGGAAGTGATGCAGCAGCTCGTGTGTTCAGAATGGAGCTATATGGCTCTGGCAGCTGAAACGCCATCCCCCCTCCCTCCCCAGAATTCAGGATGCAGTTGGTCATGGTCGTGAAACTTCAGATCCGATGCAGTTAGCTCCGAATTTTCCGAACCAATCCAGGCCAATCAGTCAGACAACCATAGAATAATCAATTGAATATAATCCCAATTTGAAAAATACGTGCAAATGTGTAAATGTGAATTCAAATATGTATCTAAGTCCTCTTTATGAAGACCTTAAGCTAAGAACTCCAGATCAGTACAATCCAATTCCCCAACGGACTGGGAATCCAATGGGATTTCCCGTCTCTGACACAATCGAATAAAAGGCAGGTTTATTGTAAAGATCAGAGATAAATAACTGGCAGATTTTTATATCCAAAAACCCTGAGACAGATATTTCGTTTGAGCCACGACTGGAAAAACACGTGTTTGAAACACGTTATCCAAAACACTCGGATCCAATTCTGCCCAAGTCCAAACTCTCACCGAAAAACCTGAACCAATCAGTTTACACACCACGACTCACAATCCAAAGTCGAACCATACCTCAACAATCCTACTAATATACAGAAACCAGAGCCCGAGCCCATATCCAGACTAAAAACTACCTGATTTTATTTTTCAATCCAATTGGATAAGACCGACCATCCACCCAGAAATCAAACTCCTGACCTATTCAACCTGAGGCCCATTGCATTGTTCTGTACCAACATGCCACAAGCAGATCTGAGTGGGAAGTGGGGGTACTTTCCCCCAATCGACCCTTGGTACACCCTGAAATGACCATGGCGCCCCCTGAAAGCCTGCTTAGATTTTTCCGCCAAAACATAAAGCTCAAAATCCCAATGCCCCCCCCAACGGGAGATCCTGGGTCCGCCTATCCTATGCAACATGCAACAAGTTCACCCGGCCACCGGATGCTATTGACAGACGAGCAACTTGGCAGAGATAGCGTGATTTCCGCTATGGAGACGTTTATTTATTTGCCAATGACAAGTAACAGCTAGATACAACTGGCGACCTGGATACCAATACCATTACCTATTGGCAGTGCTGTTCACCGCAGAATTTCAGTCCGCGATTCCGCGATACCATGACCGCGGACAGCCCAAAATCGATCGTGAAATTTATATATAATTGCGTGAAATTCTGCAATCACAATCGCGATCACGGACGACTTTTCACCTTTCATTCCACCGTTTTTGGTCCACAATCGAACGTTTTGACTAAACAAGTGAGATAAAAATGTGATGCATTCTACAACCACCCAATGCATAAGGAGCTGTTCACAAATGACGTCAGTGACCAAAGAGTCTGACATCTCCTGATTGTATGGCTAATACACGGGGGATTTAGAACATCAACGACCGGTGATGGCTTAACACGCGCATTGACGGGGGGCGGGTACCCGCCTCCCTCCTCGGGTTTTTCGGAGATAGTAGAAAAACGGCGGCGCGTAGCGCCGCTGTACTTGGTATAGCTTTTCCCTCATCATTTTACAACTTATGTGAAAATTTTAAGGTTAGGTCATCTCAGGTCAGGTCACCAGTACAGGTCAAGTGACCCGACTTCAAAAAAAGTTTAAGATAGCATAAGTCAGAGCAGGGTGAACTTATCCGATTGAAGCTCATATCACATAATGGCCCCACCGAGTTCTTTAAAATATGTTCCGGTATTTTCGATATCAATGACCTAAGGTCAGGTACGAGGCATGACCTCTCCATTGGAAATACATGGGAAAAATGGTTTTACAGAATAACTCAGTAACGGATGGTGATAGAGCATTTATTTTAGCTGCATTAGACTCGCCTGGGCTTTGCGGTTCTAATGATATGCATTTTATATAATTTGACCCTAACCTGACCTCAGGTCAGGTCAAATCCTTGATTTGACCTAGCAAGGTCAAATTATATATATCATTCGATTTGGCTTGCTAAGAGGATACTTATAGTTCAAGTCGTTTTGTTCTATCTTTACTTGTTCAGATGTAATGGACGAAAAACTGAATTTACATGTTATCCCTATGACGGGCATGTTTTGACCTCTCGTGACCTTAAATGTAACCTGACAAAAAATGGTTCAAATGTTTTCGATGGAGCAGTAGATGGGCAGCCCAACGCCGTTTACCATTTTTGGCTACCTACCGTGGTTCTCGAGATCTTAGGGGGGCGGGTACCCGCCCCCCCCGTCAATGCGAAGGTGGCTCAGACCCCCGTCAATGCGCGTGTTAAAAGGGCCAGATTCATAGTTGTAAGAACATCCAGAATATTGAAGGTGGGGTTCATGTGCAGTTTGAAGTGACTGCTTTACATTCAATGCCATAGGGTTAATGGCTAACAGCCTAAAACATTGGGGCCTTCACCCCCTGCCCTTGTTCATAAGCATATAGTGACATTTACATCATTAGAATTGCTGTAAGGACGGGGCTTTTGGAAGTGGTGTCTGACAAAAATGCTTCGGTATGATTTTTTAAAGAAATCAAGCTCGAAAAAGAGAGATCACTAGAGACCAAGTTCCAGCGGGGAGCGCCCTCCCCTTCCCTCCCGCTCCAACCAGTCTCAGACACCGTCACCCCATATTTCTCAGACCCCAGTCGGTAGCAGGTGGACTAGTTCATGGGCTATTGCATTACTGCATGGAAACAAAAACTTTCTCATCTATTAGCGATGGCGGAAAAACCACAGAATATTATTTCAGGATTAAATAAATATTCTGCGAATGTGGGTTGCAAAATTCTCGAGGGTGGAATAACGATAGAAGACCATCCATCGACCAATTGAACAGCACTATCTATCCCTCATTCAGTCGTAAACATCTAAGAGTATTCCGGATACTATGGTGTGTCGTCACACTGTGAGCAGATTAAAAATAACCGTGCTTCTAAATGATAAGCAGTTGTGAAATGGAGGCCCTGCTGCTCGCAGCATCCGGTGTATGTACGACACAGCACGCCCCCTTCCCCGTGGCATGAGACCGGCGGCACAGCATCTTCCTCAGCAAAGGGAGACACTGCGGCACAGTCTAGGTATGCAGGAAAGGCTACAGCATAACCTTTCCCATTGGCCATAAGACCGGCAACACAGCATTATCAGCACTGGCAGACACTGCGGCATAGTCTAAATACGCAAGGAAAGCTCTGCGGCACAGCATACCCCCTCTCAGTGACCATAAGACCAGCGGCACAGCATCTTCCTCGGCACGGAGGGTACTGCGGCGCAGTCTAGGTATGCAGGAAAGGCTACAGCATATCCCTTCCCAGTGACCATAAGACCGGCGGCACAGTATCTTCCTCAGAACAGGGAGGTACTGCGGCGCAGTCTAGGTATGCAGGGAAAGTTCTGCGGCACAGTATATTTTCGGAGGCTGCAACCGCAAAAATCAGTGTAGGACATGAAAATGTCGACTTGTTTAACACGCGCATTGACGGGGGCGGGTACCCGCCCCCCTCGGGTTTTTCGGAGATAGCAGAAAAACGGCGGCGCGTAGCGCCGCCGTACTTGGTATACCTTTTCCCTCATCATTTTTACAACTTCTGTGAAAATTTTAAGGTTAGGTTATCTCAGGTCAGGTCACCATTACAGGTCAAGTGACCCGACCTCAAAAAAAGTTTAAGATAGCATAAGTCGGAGCAGGGTGAACTTATCCGATTGATACTCATATCACATAATGGCCCCACCGAGTTCTCTAACATATGTTCCGGTATTTTTGATATCAATGACCTAAGGTCAGGTACGAGGCATGACCTCTCCATTGGAAATACATGGGAAAAATGGTTTTTACGGAATAACTCAGTAACGGATGGTGATAGAGCATTTATTTTAGCTGCATTAGACTCGCCTGGGCCTTGCAGTTCTAATGATATGCATTTTATATAATTTGACCCTGACCTGACCTCAGGTCAGGTCAAATCCTTGATTTGACCTAGCAAGGTCAAATTATATATCATTCGATTCGGCTTGCTAAGAGGATTCATATAGTTCAAGTCGTTTTGCTCTATCTTTACTTGTTCAGATGTAATGGCCGAAAAACTGAATTTACATGTTATCCCTATGACGGGCATGTTTTGACCTCTCGTGACCTTAAATGTGACCTGACAAAAAAATGGTTCAAATGTTTTCGATGGAGAAGTGGATGGGCAGCCCAACGCCGTTTACCGTTTTTCGCTACCTACCGTGGTTCTCGAGATCTTAGGGGGCGGGTACCCGCCCCCCCGTCAATGCGAAGGTGGCTCAGACCCCCGTCAATGCGCGTGTTAATTCATGTGAATGCATGTTCGCCCGGTGATGGTGATGAAAATGAGGGGAATTCTACTTTTAATCGAGTGCTTATCTTACTACAGACTTGACTGCTCGGAACAGATTATGTACATTTACTCAGGAAGAGGTTATTAAAGGCATCGGCCTTGGTTGATGTGGGTACTATAGTTCTATAAGACCGCGAGGCTTGGCGCGTCCTTAAGCATAAATAATCAATCCACAATTTCAAACAGTACTATGGCTCAAACCATGCCTTTCTATGCTAATATGTTCCTTTCCAATATTTCAGGGCTAGAACCCCTCCAGACTCAGGCAAACAGTACAATCCCCAGCCAAAAAGGGGGAAGCGCTGTATGTCAAAAAAGTGCTGGCAGAAACTCATCACCCCAAAAAGCTCTCTGGAATTGAACTCCCTGATACCTTCCGCGTATTCCCGCCATGTCCAGATTTTGTTTCGAGTTCTAATGTGGCTGAGACATGATTTTCGAATGACAGTTAAGACCAGACTATTATCCCCTAACTTCCCTCGCAACGGTCCTATTGCTGGAGATGCAACACGTATAAATCCAAGAAGTAAATATACTCCAGATATCCTCACGGCAGGATTTTCCAGTACTGTTCCTAACGTAGAGGAGGGTATAATCCAAACTTTTGAGGGAAACCCCAAAAAAAATCTGGAAAAACCTAGTTTCTTAGAAATATGTTTAAAAAGCTTTGTAAATGGCCAAAACTTGGCCAGTTTTGGATGCCCGGCTGGATTCGACCTCCTGGATAAGCCACTTGACTTCCGCTATATCTGAAGGATATGTCACTTCAGGCTAGATATAAGCCACAGCCTTCTTTCTTCTTTGTGATATTTTTTCAGAGCAATTCCAACTGGAGTCTCCTGGTCAGGGCTTAAACATTCTAAACACTACTCTTGCCCGGAGCACTCTTGGATTAATGTAAGACCGAAAGTAGATTTTGACTTTCAAACAATCAATGCAGTGTGACTGACAGACGAGTCCTTTTTAAGGGTAGGCCCCGTAATTGCCATTGCAAACCAAGTTATTCAATACTGCACTTGCAACAAACGCGTCTTTTACCGGATGTGGTCTGAGGAGGGTTTGGTTTTTTACCTAAAATTTTGGTCACATTCTGGTTCATACGTGCATTATGTTTTACTGAAATTACTCACTTAGTCACTTACTGAACTGGAAAAGTTCTTGCTTTCTGTGATGTGTCCATACCGTATCTTCTCGAAGCATAACTATTAATGAATTTCTATTGGAAAATTAAACAAGCAAAAACAACAATCCAATTATTCTTAAATTTCCCTTACAATATGCAGCTCATTCATTTCAGGTTTTTTTTAGAAAAATTGCTGGCTTAGATTTTCCCTATATTTTCAAGCATTCTTATTTCAATTTTTCTGTGCTCTCTCTTCACAGGGTATCTAAACAAAGAAGTTCAAATTTCAATGTGTTCCTTGATATCGATGTCAAAATTAAACTCCACCAGCGATTGAGGATTGTCATAGACAACTGGAGTAACACCTGCTCTCTCATCTTCATACTGCATGACCTCGCACTCCTAATGCGTCATTTGATCACATCCAATGCCAGCATCGACGAATGGTTTTGGGGAAGAAAGCCGGGCCAAAAACGACAGCAAAGACACAATTATGCTTTAAGAATATCAGCGAGATATGATAGCTCAGGGAGTGACAAACACCCCCTCCCCTCCCTCCCTGGATCCGCCACTGCCCACTTCAGTGGGAGGCAGGTGAATTCAGCAGAAGGCGGAAGCCAGCTGGCACAGCACGGGGCTTCCGATGCCTCTGTGCGGCTGTTGCATGCCCCATGCAACACAGCTGCAACAATAAGCAACACATTGCAGGCCGGCCCACTGGTACTCCTTATGTAATGACACTCGCCCGGGTCCCGGGAAGGAATGGGGTGCTGGGAAAACACAAGTAGAGTATAGTAGAACATTTTTACACACGAATGGGCGGGGTGCGTTGTTGTAGTGATTAGTGTGTTCCGTTTCCACGCACCTGATCAGGGTTCAAGGCTCGGTGGACTCCCTTCACAAGGAATAATTTGAATCCCCACAAGCCCCTCCTACAGAAAAAGAGTTGGCGATGCTGTGCAGATATGGCATTTGCTGCGTTGATAAGCCAAAACAATGATCATACACATACAGGTTGGGGATTATTTTTGGCCTCCACTCCCTCCCATTTGTCTCCAGTCCTTCCCATTCATTGTGCTGGGGACCGACCCTTTTCCTTCCTTAGATTCCAGCGGGATTTTGAGAGAGAAAATTAGGTGAATTATTGCCAACTGCAATAACTTATGTTGTCAGAAACTTTAATAGAGTTTTCAGAATTGTTCCGTCTCTAAGCATGTCCGACCACAGCATATTCACAGTCGGCACAAAAAAATCAAAATAAAAAAATTAAGCCCGGTAAAATACACGGCAGACACAAACCTGACCAGTAGTTGACTTTGATGTACAGTTTAACACGCGCAGGGGAAAGGGGCCAGGGGTCAACGAGCAGTGGAGGGGGTCCTAAAGTGACCCTCCTCCAATGAAAAAGTGAGCCGTGCTGGAGAGGTGTTGGGAAATGCCGTGATTATGATAAAAAAACTGGAACTAGACTACAATCAGACCAATACCATAAAGGAAAGGCCCCACACAATTGTTTTTAACTTTGAGGTCAAGGTCATTCAAGGTCATTGGCCTATGACGGAGCAATTTGACATATTCCCAATAATGTACAATACATTCACTCACCCCTTTTCTTTTTAGTTTGGCTTTAGTTAATTTATTTCGGTAGCTTGGAGTTTTACGTTGTTTTTTTCTCCATTTCGTCCAAGGTATTATATAATTCGAATTGTGTTTCTATGAACTTACATACGGGCAGTTACCCTGACAAATTTTTGGGGGGCCAACGCCTACCGTTTCCGTTCCTGAGGTGCCCCTCAATGCGTAGCCTCACATACAACAAGGTCATTGGAATATGTCACCGCCGGAATATGGTCGAAAGAAGGGAGGAATGGGCACGGTCAAACTTAACTGTGGCCTTTCTGACGTTAATTTCATGGGTGACCTACATATAATCCCGATTATATGACATTATTACGTCACCATTTCAGTGCTGACGAACGGTCGACCGCGCGAATGCGACAGTCTCAAAATATAGGGTTGACTTTGAAAACCTATAAGTCAAAACATTATTGACCGATTTTCACAATTGTATTCCCAATTAACGAGCTCATTAATTCCCTCAAATTTAGTCTAGTGCCTTTTTCTGGCGGCGAACGGTTTTCCAGCCAGCTTGGAAAAATAAGTAGGACACTTTAGTACCCCTTCCACTGCGCGGGTTAAATCAACGCAAAGAACTCCACCAGACCACGTACCTGAGAGCATGGAGTCCACGGGAGACGGGCTGATGTGCTGAGAGTCCCCGGATCGAGATCCAGGGATCTGCAAACGTCGGGACCGATCCAGATCCAGTCCCGAGTCCTGCGACTTGGACACCGGCAGCTGTGACGTCGGGCACAGTGATGTCACATCACCTGCACGCATCTCCTGCGCCTTCTCCCACCGGAAGGCCTCTTTTACTTTAGTCCATTTGCTGATTTTCGCCTTTCCGGTTGCAGCACCACCACTAGCAGACGAGGAGCTCAGGTCCCGGGGTGATGTCACACCTCCAGACGGTGACGTCACATTGCGGCCTGATGACGTTACTACAGAACTGGAGGGCTGTGATTGGACGGAGGGTCTGCTGCGCGGGGGTAGGGGCGGAGGCTGACTTGTAGGAGTGGGCGGTGTCTCTGGGGCTCCAGCTGCAGGCGGATCGTGCCCCACCGACTTACTACGCTCCCGCTGCTTCATGTAGAGAGCTCGTTTCAGCTTGAGGTTCCGCCTCCCCTTCGCCGCCGGGTCCCCCTTTAACAGGCTTTCTTCAGAGCCGTGTCGAACGGCCCGACCAGCGGGATCAGCA
The DNA here is from genome assembly GCA_034440635.1 of Lepas anatifera. NCBI lineage: Eukaryota > Metazoa > Arthropoda > Thecostraca > Lepadidae > Lepas > Lepas anatifera. The sequence continues at coordinate 747,557 of JAOTON010000713.1, read as the reverse complement.
GCGCCCTCCTTCTGACGGTTTTGGTGTACATTCTGGAGTGTTTCATGTGCCTCCTGGAGACTTTTCAGCTCTTCTAAGTAGTTAATTCTTCGTTGCAGAACGGAGTTTTGTTCTCTGAGGTCACCAAGCTGCTCCATCAGCTTGCAGAGCTGGTCCAAATGGTCGAGCCCCACCTGAAGGCAAACACGCCAGCACAAGGAATTACTCATCAAACAGGGGCTAGTCCCACAGCCGTCGTCATTTCTGGCTACACATATTTATTCGTGAGTTTGTTGTCAACCACAGGTGTTTCTAGAGGCTTTTTGAAATTTCTAAACTATCTTAAAACAGTTTTAAGTAAATTGCAAAGATGCCACATTTGAAACCGTGACAGTATCGTGATAGTTTAGTTACAGTTTCATCGATTCCTTCTGTTACCATCTTGGCTTTGTTCATCCTATTTCAGACCCCAATCATTGCCCTAGGTCAAAATAGGCAAGGTGGAATTTGAAGGTATTACGTGAATAGTTCATTCCTAACCAGGGGAGAAAATATTTATTTTGAACTGCAAGGTATTCGTACTTGTGGTCATTCATACCTTGCAATTTTTTTCAAGCTAAGCCTTGCTCTTTTCAATGCCAATCTGGCACAAGTCTGAAATGATATAATGATAAGTGAAAGCACAAACCTCTGCACTGGCCAGCTATGCTTCGTGGGGACTTTATTTAATGCTGCAGCGCAATTATCGTCTGTCTCTCATGGACATGATTGCGCATGTTGTATAATAAAACAAAATACAGGTTGTCCTTACCGAGAAAGGGGTCAAAATTAGACTTGCTCTAATTCGTGCATTAGTGAAGGTATTAAGCATTATTTTTCCTGAACAAACAGGGCACTATTCTAAGAAGCATGATGTTTCTTCCTGAAACCAGAACTCTCAGAAAGCCAGCTACCAAAGTTTGTGTTGAGGGTCAGAGATTTACCACTTCCACTCAAAATGATCAAACCACATTCTAAAGTATGAAGCACAATCTCGACCAACATTAGAAATTCAATATCTGTATGTGTTTAAATTCTGTGAATGTGTAAATATATTTTGTTTTAATACAGCGAATCTTATATCCATTGGTCTTCATTAAAAAAAACGTGACCATGAAATTGAATACTTTGATTCGAAAATGGAAGAGAAGATATATAATCTTCCATTTAAAAATGGTTTTACCCTCAAAATTTCGAAAAATGATCTTAAATTAATTTAACAAAAAAACTAATATTCCGCTCTTGGGACTTCGACAGAGGTAATATGTTGACACCCAGAGACGAGTTTCACCTTGTGTGAAGGTACAAAAGCTTTGCACTTTGAACTCCAATAAATTTTGTTTCTTTTAAAATCACGCTGTGATTTTACAAAAAAACACAATTTTTGAACAAATATCAAAGTAATGTTCAGAATCAAAAAGATACTTGGATATGATAGCCCTGTCATGTTTAGCCTCTTTTAAACAATTACGCGGTTTCAAGGAATATAAAAAGTAGTAAACCAGCTAACCTCAATAATTCACATTCAGAGCACGTTCAGCAGATACCTAATATTTCGTGTTTTAGGAGGAAAACTACTAGAAATAATAAAAATATTGCTGGGTAGTGGTATCAGCTCCCACCCCCACCCTCTCCCCTCCAAGCCAAGGGCCGGTCCGTGGTATGACGTCACATGCCCACCCATCCAGGCCGTATCAAGGGTGTATCGATACTATCCAGAATACTCCAAAAGGACAACCATATTTAAAAAAACAGAATTTGTTATTTTTATATATTTTAGTATATTTTCTTTTATATGTTTTATAGTTTTTAAATGTTTTAAGATCTTAAACTGTTCCATGTTTTTTACAGGCTATTGGGCGTTTTATACGCTGTGACGTCGGGTAATAGGGGCTTTTGAGAACACTGACCGATCATTTTTATACTTTTACTTGTATGTGTAAGGATGTGTATGCGATTATGTAGAACTATGACCTATTTCTCTCACCAAGCAGCGAATGCTAGCTCACATTTTATCGCTTGACTTCATCTGTGAATGGGACTTAATTGAACCCGTTGATGATTGTTCAATACAAACAAACAAACAAACAAAATATTTGGAACACAATGTAGTTCCTTGTGTTCTCTTGCATTAACAGTGGCGGACCTAGGTATACAATCTAGGTATGTATGCATCAACGGTCTGTAACAGTGGCGGATCTGGCCGGGTGGTTTAGGAGGGGGGAATCGAACCAAGGTCGAAAAAACAAAACAAAAAGAAACGTCACACGGGTAAAAATTTTACTACAACATAACTTTATGATAGGTTTTGGGGATACTTAATTAATAAAGCAACAAAACCTCACAGGGTGAAATATATGGGCACAAAATGTTTTTTTTTTCTATCCAAGGCCCAATGTTTGCATTGGGTTTAACTGGTTTTGTTTGAGGTTGAGAGCCCAAGCACAAAAATATTGCTTATGATATAAAAGAGTCGGGGTAAAAATAAGGCCGACCGCTTTTGGGGTGGGGTGGGGCAAATACATATTTTTAACCTGAACTCTTCCACTTAGGGAGGGAAAATGCCTTTTTGCCCCCACCCCCTGGATCCGGGACTGGTCTGTAATTTTATAATAAACCACAAGAGTCTACTTAGCTACGTGATTTTGCACCACAAAGTAGGCATAAATAAGCCGTAAGTTTATTTTGCACACCTTGGAAACTGCGCCACAGATACTGCAGCTCGATTGATGACGCGGTCGGCTTAATAATGATGTAAACAAACCAGGGCAGTAAAAGCTTCTTTGAAGTGATTACAGGTGACGCCACAAATGCGTTGTTAGAGCACTGCGACGGGTTTCTGCTCCGCCCGAAACAGAAACATTTGTAGTAATTTCTGCACGTTTTGTTAAAGCTTCATTTAGCATCTATGTAAGCCTCAGATGAGTGCTTAATGTAAACGCTTCGTAAGTCTATCGCCAGAAGTAAAGTCTATGACATTTTTCAAGTTTGACCAACGGGTAAAGTATACCAAAAGTAGCCATCATTTGACAACAAAAATATACAAAAGTTAACCATCAATTTGCCACCTAACAACCATACAGGATTAATCATAATCTCCTTAGGCTTAAGCATTGATATAAAACGAAAACAGAGGAATCCTGCGCTATCCACTACCATTTCAATTACTGGCAGATCCAAGGGGGGCCAAATGAGCCGTGGCCCCCTTCAAAGCCTGGAAAAGAATATCTTTTGCCCCCCCCAAAGAACCATATTTTGACCGTTTATCTTTACAAATAGAAGGTTTTTGCGATTTTTTATCGAATTGGCCCCCAAAAATGTTGTGTTGGCCCCTCCAATAGTTGCTTCTGGATCCACAAATGATGTCAACATATCCTCAACAGCATATTCGCGTCGACAGGTTTACTTACCTTGTTTGAGGGCTGACTGGTAGACCTCCGTCCTCCTTGGGGCGCGTTCCCTCCCGGAGGCCTCAGACAATCCCCAGCAAGTTCTGCGGAGGAGAGCGACAGCACGTACTCTATAAACTCCCTCTCCGGCCGTTCAGCTTCAGCAAAGTCCTCGAAGAAGAACCCAGCGGAGAGAGTGTCTGCACCAGGAGAGGGCGCCGGGGAGGGTGAAGCCCCAGCCAGGTAGGTCGCCACCGAGCTGCTTCCGGTGGAGCCGCTTCCAGCACCGCCATCTCCGCAAGCATCGTCTCCGAACTCGAAGGCGCTGGTGGAGGCTGCTGATGGTGTCCATGGAGGCGACTTGAACGTCCGGGAAGAGGGCGATCGAATCGATACGTCTGTGATGGTGGGATCCTGCTCAGACCGCTTCAGCGTTGCTCCCACCACTCGCGGCTTTGTGCTGATCCGCTGCTGGAAGAAGGCGATGTCCGGATCTAGATCCGATCCCGATAGCGTTAGATCCAGCGGATCCGGGCGAGCCGTCATATCGGCCGAGGCACGGGTTCGCCGCCTGTGAACGCCTAATTTTCTTCGACGTACAGAAACACGACCGGAGGAGTCACCGCCGGCGGGCGGGGCACAGGAGATCCGGATCTCCGGACGACGAACTGCTGAGGTCGAGGCTGTTGGAGACGAGGCTGAAGTGGGCGATGACAGAGGACTGTTGGGAGACGACGGTGGCTGCGGTGAGGCTGGTGACACTGAGCCGGGGCAGGGTGGAGGGAGTGATGTCGATGATGTCTTTCGGAGAGCGCTTGGTAACGGAACCCTCGGCAATGAGGGAGATGATGGTGATGCAGTTGGTATTTTGGACTTGTGGCTAGGAGACGGCGACGAGGGTGGAAGAGAAACTGCTGACTTTTTCCTAGCTGCTGATGGTGAGGTAGACTCGGGAAGCCCGACAAACCCTAGGGCACCGGGCTCACCCGACCTCTTCCTGGGACGTCCCTTGATCGAAACAGCCGCCGATGCCGGTAGTGAAGCAGCGGCCGATGTTTTCTTTGCCTCTGAGGCTCGTCGAGAGCTCTCAGCTACCACACCACCCTCTCTCGGCTCTGACCAGCCTCCATGTCGGCCCTGCGCCGCTGGGTGCCGCTCTGTGACCTCTGATTCGATGCGGGGGGAGGGGGTGCGACTGGGTTCAGGAGGTACACGTGTCACCTCACTCCTTCTCTCAGCACTGCCACGGATGCAGGCGGCCCCCGCATCCAGGCTAGGTGTCCTGCCCAGTGGCTCCGACATTGGGCGCGCGCAAGTAGGCCTGGCACCGGGCCGCGACGCTAAAAATAACGTGGCGTCGACAGCGGCGGGCGGTAGAGGGCGCTGAATACTTGTAGTGACATCTGTGGGGAAAATGAAGCAGCTTTAGTGATCGATATGGCTACCGGCGGCGCTGGTGCCTATTCCAGTTAACATGCGCCGATATGGGGAGGGGCCCAGTTCTCCCCCCTCCCCCGAAGGCTTTGATAGATAGCAAAAGAACTGTAGCTCACAGTGCTGCCTTGCATAGAAGCATGCTATCTGGTCTTTTTCAATTTTTGCATAAGTTTGATATCCAGGTCATATCAGGTCATGTCATAAGTAGTAATAGTAGTAGTATAGCCAAGGATTTGAGCTACCATAAGAATGGTATAGTCTAAATCTTACTATGTAATGACATATGCACAAAACATATGACAACATAGCGGATCAGTCCAGGTTGAGTGACCTAATCCGAAAAAAACTTTTCGACAAGGTTACACCCCTGGCGTTATAGCGTCAGAAAGGAAGGCGCGCTAGCACATCTACAATGCTTTGGGCTGAGATCGGATTTTCCCCAGATGAAAACACATTCTTACCCCGGAGTGAAATAAGTTTCTTTATACGAAAATTTCTTGAATTTTTACGCGTTTATCTTTTTATCCCCTGCTGCACCCAATTTACGACGGAATATGAAAAACCTGTCCACTATGAGGATTTTCTGAAGTATACATTGTATATTGTACGTTGTATACATCCCATGGAGTCTAACGAGGAGGAAATTACTGCCAACCCACAGGACAGCTAAGGTATGAGATTCCTATGCAATGCTATATCAAAACGCGCAGTGGAAACGGGTCTTGCGTCAACGTGCAGTGGAGGGGTTCTTAAGCAGCCCCCTCCAACAGTAAGCGCAGACCATCGGCTGTGACGTCACACCTCGTAACATTTAGCATGGGAAAATTAAATGATTAAATAGCCAATTTTTTGCAAAAAGAGGCATAGAATAGAAAATAAAATGATTTTTTATTGCATTTGGGATAAACTTTAATACCGTGCCTTCTCACAAATTCGTAAGCGGGAAGTGCCATTAGCAGCAGTTCAACACACGGCTCAATGGTGAATGGATTCCTCCACGCCCATTTGACGTCACTCGGGGGTGGAGGAATCCCTCTTGAATGTACTTTTAAGGAGAGGTATCTTTGTTCTTAAGTACCTCCTCTGATATCTAAAAAAACAAGAGGGTTATAAAAACGCCCGTACATGGGTGTTTGGAGCGATGGTGATCCACATTATAGTTAAGTGCTATTGACCTAGGTCAATATCTTTAAGGTTAAACGAGGTCGTAAATGTCAAATCTAGGTCATGCTGGAGACGTATAGGGAAATTTTATGATTATGAAAAAAATGGGATCACACTAAACTCGGACCAAGGTCATAATGGAAAGATCCCACACAATTTTCTCCTAAAGCCTTAGACCAAGGTCGTCCAGGGTCATTAAAGGACACAGGTCAAAGTTTTGCCTGTGCCCTTTGTCGTTGACTTTGACCTTCATGTGGGTTGACCTAGACCTATAACCCGATTATGTGTGCTTATAACGTTACCAATCGGTCTACAGTGTAGACGAACTGGTGCGACCGCACGATTGCTACGGTCTCATAATATAGGTCTGACTTTGAAAGCCTATGAGTTACAAAAATTATTGACGGATTATTTCATCAATCGACGCGCTCATAAGTTCTCTCAAAGGCACTCAAGCATCGTTTTCTGGCTGCAAATGGCTTCCCGACCACCTTTAAAAAATACATGGAGGGCTTTTAGGGCCCCCACCCTCCACTGCGCGTGTTAAAGGTCATATTCGCGCTTCAAGCAGTTTTGAAGGAACAGATACGAGCCCTTCGGTTTCTTGCATTTTTCCCATTAACATGCACATTGACGGTGGTCTGAGCCACCTCCGCTTTGACGGGGGTATCCCCCAAAGCTCTCGAGAACCACGCTAGATAGCGAAAAACGGTAAACGGCGTCGGATAGCTCATCCAAGTCTTTATAGAAAAAATCTTAACCATTTCTTTCAGGTCATATTTAAGGTCACTAGAGGCATGCCACTATGGGGATCACATTTAAATGAAGGTCTTCAGTCACTGCATCTGAACAAATAAAGTAAGAGCAAATAAATATTGACTATTGGGATTCTCGCAGCAATCCGAATTGAATGGCATATAACATGACCTCGGCAGGTAAAATCTAGGATTTGACCTGACCTTATGCCAGTTCTAGATCAAATTAGGTCAAAATTCAGATCATTAGAACTTCAGAGACAAGGCCAACCTAATACCGTAAGAATAAACGCTCTACCACCATCCACAACTAATTTATTGAGTTTAAACTAATTTTCCATGTATGTCCAATGGAGAAATCATGGTTCCTACCTAAATACTGCTTTAAAAATACTGGAAAAAGCTTTTTGGGACTTGGTAAGCGCATATGTGATAAGATTTTCAATCAAATTGGTTCACCCTTCTTTGACCTATGCTATCTTAATCTGTTTTTTGAGGTTAGGTCACTTGGCCTGCACTGGTGACCTGACCTGAGATGATGTAACCTTAAATTTAGCTTAAACTTGTAAACATGAGGAGAGAAAGATATATCAAGTACAGCGAAGCTACACCGGTGCCGCCGTTTTCATTATATCTTCAAAAAAACCCGAGGGGATGGGTACCAGCCCTCCTGGTCAATGTGCGTGCTAATGTTAGCGAGGCTGGATTCTATCTGGCTCCTGGTTTTGGGTTCCGTCGGAAGTTTTCAGGGTACGGACTTGTAAGTCGTGTGCGTTTTCGCCCATTCAACAGGGCATAATGCAGGACAGGCTCCCCTCTATTGGATATATTTTCCGGTAGTGCTACGGAGCACCCGCGATTAATCTCCACCATAACTCGTCAGACCATTATAGGTTTTTCCACAAACACCCCTACCCCTCCTCCTTGTACTGGTTATCTGTGGGACGGACCCTGTTCCTCTCCACTCGGCAAAAACTAGATAGACGATACTGACTTCAGCGAACCCGGCCGCCGGCTCGCCAGCACTGAGTGAAGCAGATAACCAAGGCGATAGAGGACAAATGAAGACTAAGAGTGAGACTAAATACATCATCAAGTGCATATGTTTAGGAAATTATTGTTTTCACTGAGAAATGTCTCCTGAATCTCACCCAACGCAAGTGAATGCGTCTCCACCAATCAGTGGCCGTCATTCGCCGGCAGCCGTATGCCTGCGGGCACAAAGGTGAGAGGTCACGCTGAACAATGCTGAGTTGCAGCGCAGTGGGGAGAATAACACCTAAGTCCCAGCTAACGTCGGGAAATGAAACATAGTCTTAGTGAAGAGATTACAAGAGTGATTTTCCAGTTTCATTACAATGCTTGTGGAAACATGTCGTACAAGGTGCTTGATATTGATCATGGTTCATTTAAAAATTCAAATCTATAAGGATTGAGTCAACGGAAGCTGTTCAAAAGTTTGAATTCCATAGATTAAAAACAAAGATTGGATGGCATGTTGAGCCTTACTTACTGCACATATCTAATATTGGTGACCTGAATTGCACTTACCATATATCTTAACGGTCACCACGGGGGATGATGGCCCCTAACGAAAATATGGGCGTTAGGCAAATCGAAAGTCAATAAAACTTCGTGAATTCAGAAGATTACTTCGCATGTTTTAGTGCTCAGGTCAATGGTTTGACCTAGAGGCCAAATTAGGTCAAGATCGGCTATTTCTCAATATGCAATGATTAAGCAAATGGGCATAACTTTGCCATTAGACTATGAGACGGTAAAGTACATTTGATAGCAAATTGCCAGTACTTTTCCGCTATGGGAACGTAAAACCTCCCGCAGTGGTTTGCCGCAAAGGTCACCTCGGACCAATATGACCTGAGGTCAGAAAGGTCATATTTGCGTATACAAATGAAAGCCAGTGACAAGACAAACACGATGGTGTTTGTTTCATTGCTAGCTCAATTAGGTCAAAGTTATTGTCAAAATACTGTTTTGACCTGGTGACTTGATGACCTGAAAAGTCAAAGGGAAATATGACCCCTGGGATCCGTGAAAGGGTGTCAAAAACGTTTTCGAGCAGTCTGAGTATTGCAATCATTTTGTGGCTTTTATATCAGAAATAGATTTTCCCCATGCTTTCCAATGGGAGAGGTGCCGTGACCGACCTCAGGGCAGAAATCGAAAATGGATAACACTTGTAGACCTGGAGGGTCATAAAGTGTAGGAAGTTTCAAATCGATCGACTTGAAATGTTGCTTAGAGCTCTAAATGAAGTGAGGTGACCTTGTTGACTCGTCGGTGACCTGACCTGGGTGACCCGGTAAAAATTTCAGGATGATGGAAAATGATGCAGTGAGAGGTAGAGCCCTTAACCGCGGTGCTGCGCCTCGTCGTTTTCTGCTATCGGAAAAACTTAGGGGCTGATGCGTGGGGCGAGGGTTATAAGCTTCCGGTCTAGATACGGATTTGGATCCCATTCTTGCTAGTTTAGGTGCATTTTTCGCATAGGCATTGAATTTGCAGCGATAATCGTCATCTTCAAGTCAAATAGCCTGGATTGTACGAATAGCTGGAGATCTCTTCTCGATCCAAGGGGAGTTCTGGGTGGGTTAACGCTGGCCCAGCAATACAAATAGAATACAAAGCCTACGGGATACCTAAAATCCAGAGGAGTCCTGAACCCCGCTTCCGGGTTTCCACCCATGATTGGAAGGGGAAACTTTGGATAAGCACCGGGTTGGACTGAAATTTTCTTGGCCACCATCTAATCTACGGTAGAGTACGTCAGGAGCGTGTAAATTAGCATCTAATCCGGTCGCTCCATTTCCGAAATGTTCCCGATAAGTGCAAGAAAATGTGTGTTACGCGCCATGATTATCGCCCCAGATATATCTGGATACACATCCAGTCCGTATCCGGAATATAAGGCAACATCAACAAAACGCAACCCAAACCACTGGCGGATCCAAAGGGGCTGAGGCCCCTCCAAAGCCTAAAATGGTATCGTTTGCCCCCCAAAAGGACCAAACTTTAGCCATTTTCTAAAAAGAAGTACTGTTTTTGCGATTTTGTCTCAATTTAGCCCCCCCCCACAACGTTGGTTTGAACCCTCCAAAAGCTGATCCTGGATCTGCCAATGGCCCAAACCTATATGAACATTGTACATACATACAAAACTACCCCAACTTTCCGTCCAATTCAACCTAATCCAATATGACGTTTTAACCTTCAACTGCCTTAAGGTGGATAGAGCGAAGAATGCCAGTTTTTACCCGGTTTTTTTAACCGTTTTTACTCACACTAGCCGTCGGGAGATAGTAAAATGCTGAAAGCAGGGGCGTGGAATTTGGAAAATGATTGGGATTGTCTAAATTTGAAACAATGTCAATAAAGACCATATCGGAAAGTGGGGGCATGATAAAAAGCAAATTCCAGCCTCCCTACAGACCTTTCAACACGCGCATTGACGGGCGGGGCGGGTACCCGCCCCCCTCAGGTTTTTCGGAGATAGTAGAAAAACGGCGGCGCGTAGCGCCGCCGTACTTGGTATACCTTTTCCCTCATCATTTTTCCAACTTCTGTGAAAATTTTAAGGTTAGGTCATCTCAGGTCAGGTCACCAGTACAGGTCAAGTGACCCGACCTCAAAAAAAGTTTAAGATAGCATAAGTCGGAGCAGGGTGAACTTATCCGATTGAAACTCATATCACATAATGGCCCCACCGAGTTCTCTAAAATATATTCCGGTATTTTTTATATCGATGACCTAAGGTCAGGTACGAGGCATGACCTCTCCTTTGGAAATACATGGGAAAAATGGTTTTTAGGGAATAACTCAGTAACGGACGGTGATAGAGCATTTATTTTAGCTGCATTAGACTCGCCTGGGCTTTGCGGTTCTAATGATATGCATTTTATATAATTTGATCCTGACCTGACCTCAGGTCAGGTCAAATCCTTGATTTGACCTAACAAGGTCAAATTATATATCATTCGATTTGGTTTGCTAAGAGGATTCATGCAGTTCAAGCCGTTTTGCTCTATCTTTACTTGTTCAGATGTAATGGCCGAAAAACTGAATTTACATGCTATCCCTATGACGGGCATGTTTTGACCTCTGGTGGCCTTAAATGTGACCTGACAAAAAATGGTTCAAATGTTTTCGATGAAAAAGTGGATGGGCAGCCCAACGCCGTTTACCGTTTTTCGCTACCTACCGTGGTTCTCGAGATCTTAGGGGGCGGGTACCCGCCCCCCCGTCAACGCGAAGGTGGCTCAGACCCCCGTCAATGCGCGTGTTAAACGGTATATTCCAATATAAAGTCCCTAAAATGAAGACTCTCAGAATCTAATCGATATTTTAACACGCGTCGTTACAGGGTGCAGGTTATACCTGACATGGTCAGCAGCCATGCCAGGTAGAAAAAAGCGGTGATAGATAGACCGTGTTGGTGTCTACGAAGAGTGCAAATAATTTTCAATAAAATAATTTTTAGGCCACTAGAGATCAACGTATATGATCAGAGAAACACAGTGGAAACTTACGTTTTGTGGCATCACAACTGACAGAGCAGATCTAGAGAACATATATAGGCACCATTGAGATTCCCTGGTTAAGCCCGATCGTATGATGTATCTTATAACCTTGTCAGGTCAAACCCTAAAATCAGCCAGACCTGACCCGAGTTAGGGTCAGGTCAAGGTCAGTATAAATCAAAATGGGTATAATTTGACCAAAGTGGTAACTCATCGCCATTTTCTGGGAGGTTATCTTACTTCAACCAATAACCCCATGCATTTCCAATGGAACACCCATGGCCCTGACCTGGCAACAGGTCATCCATATAGAAAATCACTTAATCCAAAAATTACTCCGTGAAATTTTTGGGTGATGTGAATCTCAGATTGAGAGATTTAATTTGCTCCTACTGCTGCATCTCTGAGAATTGTTTACGGTTAGGGCACTTTACTTTTCGCGCTTGAGCTGGACTGGTGACCTAATCGGATACTACCCGGACCTAAATTTTTCTTAAAAGTTTAAAAAAAATACCAGGAAGCAGGTATTCAAACTATGGAGGCGCTGCGCACTGACGTTTTTATTTTGCAGTTCGAGAATTCTCCTAAGGACCCCGACCTGGGATCAGGTCAGGGTCAAATCAGGTCGCAATGTATATCATTATAACAGTAAGAAAAGACAAACCCAGGGCCACTAAAGTAAACGCTGTACCATCATCCATTATTAAGTGATTCAGTTTGAACAGTTTGTCCCACGTATTTGTAATGGACAGGTCGTGGCTCGTACCTGACCTTAGGTCATCGATATCAAGAATCCCTGAGAGCAATTAGATGCACTCAGTTAGTTCATGATATGACACGAACTTCTGATTCGAATATTAACCCTGTTCTTACTTCTAGTATCTAAAACTTTTTTAGAGGTGAAGTCACATAACCTGTAATGGTGACCTTACCTGACAACGCCGTTTTTTATTCTATCGGAGCGACGGGTATCCGCCCCATCAATGCGCGTGTAATGAAATAAGCTGGTCGCTTACTTGGAGTATGAGTTTCCATACGCCCAGCGACGTAAGAACATTTTGATTCACAATTTTCAACAAAATGTGTACTCGGGCGCAGGCCTTATAGTGATAGGGTGTGATATACAGTGATAATTTTACTTATCATTATCATTAGCGATATTTATGATTATTTATAGTGATAATTTTACTTTATAGTGATGCAACTGTCATGCTTATTCTCTTGTAGTATTTATGCAATACGTAATACTGAGTTTAGGCCAAAATACCTAAACTAGTTTCACTTTTAAGCAAATACAGACAAAAACTTCAAATTATATTTTCCCCTAATATTTTCCACAGTATGACAAAAAAATCCATCATCCTTGCCTATCACTCACCTGTGTTACAACTCCGCCACAGTGCTAGAACATATCCATTTCGCCCGCGTTAGCCGCGCCGTAGCCACACCTCCCCCTCTCACTGCCCGGCCGACCTGCCCACTGTCGCTCCGTCGTTTTCGACGTTCCGCCGGCGGCGCTGTCAGGCGGCACTGAGCCGCGTCTCACTTCTGTCGCGGCGGTATCCTCCTGATTGGAGATGCCAACTTGAGCTGCGTCTCTGATGGGTCCACCGCCAATTTAACGCATGGATGGCTGGTGGATTTGAAGCGATATGGATGTGGTGGTGTGTGTCTGAAGGGTTCACTAGACTGTGAAAGTCGACACAGGGACAGACGGTCTGGAAATGCAGTGTCACGGTGTATGGTGTAAATTAAAATAATCTTATAATTCTAACCATTTATTTGTTGATCAGCTGAACGTTTCGCTTTGATAGCTTCATTGTGGGCTCAAATATGTAAAATGAAATTCGACAACACACATGAGACACAAGTAATTAACGCTAAATATCATATTAGCCTCCATTTCCGTTGATAAAACATCAAGATGTGATAATTATTTGTGTCTCGAGTGTGTTTTTATTTAGTTTTAGACATTGGGGCTCCTGAATGAAGCTATAAAATCCAAACGTTAGGCTTATTAATGAGAGAATGTTTAAGATAATGCAATAACTTTACATGTTTGATAAGTGTTATAATATAATAACTTTACTTAATTAATTTGTCACTCAATTACGCATTACTGGCACTCTGAACTGTCTTCAAATGCACCTGCCTACTTGACTGAAGGCGGTAACTTTATTTACTTGATTCACGAGTGATTACAGAATCGACTCTCGTCGAGGAAAATACTTCTTGTTTTCGGCCAGCAAACCTTGACCCAGAGACGTCGACAGGGACTCTTTACTTGAAGCGTTGGAGGGGATAGGACTAGGATCTGGAAATGGCAAGTGAGAAGGTGGATGCCGAGAACGGAGATTGTTGGCTGCATTAGAGTGTCGCCGATACAACCATGTAACAACTTACATTGGGGACTTTGGCATAGATCTGCAGTGATAAACAGGCACAAGGCTGGGAGAAACCTCGATCATCTCTAATAATTGTGGGGTTTAAGACGCACAACTGCTAGGGTCATGCGGCGTCGCAACTCTCACTCTGTTGGAAGGGATTTTGGGGATCAGATCAACTTATTCAGAGGCTGCCGGGACTGAACGGACCGGTGGCTAAAAACAAGGGTGCTATCACTAAGCCACCACCTCAATCATCTCCCGGAATTTTGAAGGTATTCACTGGGTACATATGTTTGGTATATGTGTCCCCCGTGCCCTGTCTCACTTTCAACTTTGACAGATATGAATGATTATCTATGGGCTGAAATGGTTCGTTTGAATTTTAAGTGGTTATAATGGCAGCGAAAATAAACCTATTTCTCCGGCTGACGCATTAACGGCACTCTGTTCACGACGTATGCATAGCTAACTGAAAACTTGCAGGGGTCCGCAAGCCAATTTGAAATTCAAAAGGCTACATTTGAAAGATAAATGGAAGATTATTGTCCAATTCCAAATGAGCGCTGAGTCAGGTAAGTTGAAATATGTACGAACATCAACAGCATTGCGGAAAAATCGCGTTTTGCGCAAAACCTGCCCTGACTCACCAAAATTGTCTGCAAATAATTTCGTAAAAGATACATAAACTTCCATAACAACTTTGCGTTCCTTCTGCTGACCTGTAAGAAAGTTTTTAACACGCGCATTGACGGGGCGGGTACCCACCCCCGGGTTTTTCGGAGACAGCAGAAAAACGGCGGCGCGCAGCGCCACCGTACTGGGTATACCTTTTTCCTCATCATTTTTGCAACTTCTGTGAAAATTTGAAGGATAGGTCATCTCAGGTCAGGTCACCAGTACAGGTCAAGTGACCCGACCTCAAAAAGTTTAAGATAGCATAAGTCGGAGCAGGGTAAACTTATCCAATTGAAACTCATATCACATAATGGGCTTACTGAGTTCTCTAAAATATGTTCCGGTATTTTTGATATCGATGACCAAAGGTCAGGTACGAAGCATGACCTCTCCATTGGTAATACATGGGAAATATGGTTTTTACTGAATAACTCAGTAACAGATGGTGATAGAGCGTTTATTTTAGCTTCATTAGACTCGCCTTGGCTTTGCGGTTCTAATGATATGCATTTTATATAATTTGACCCTGACCTGACCTCAGGTCAGGTCAAATCTTTGATTTGACCTAGCAAGGTCAAATCATATATCATTCAATTCGGCTTGCTGCGAGGATTCATAGAGTTCAAGTCGTTTTGCTCTATCTTTACTTGTTCAGATGTAATGGCCGAAAACTTTTACATGTTATCCCTATGACGGCATGTGACGGCATGTTTTGACCTCTGGTGACCTTAAATGTGACCTGACAAAAATTGCTACAAATATTTTCGATGGAGAAGCGGATAGGCTACGCAACACCGTTTACCGTTTTTGCTACCTACCGTAATTCTCGAGATCTTAGGGGGCGGGTACTGTCCCCTCGTCAATCGAACGTGGCTCAGACCCCGTCAATGCGCGTGTTAACCCTCGCCCCAACAGAGGGGTTGATTTGATCACCCTCGACCACCGAAAGCAGACACAAACCTGTGGAAAAATTATATCAGGATTAAAATTCATTGGAAGCGGGTAACAATTCTGGCATAAAAATAGACAGCACATTAATAAGCAATGAAAAACTACAGCCAGTACAATAACTTCAAATATTGTTAACAAATTAACTCTATGTTTAACTTGCCCCTTCAGATGTCCACATAAGCCGATGGTTATCCTGATCAGCAATGCAGGGTACTCTGGATGTTCGATTTCCTCACAAGCCACTGCTGCACGCGCGGGGGTCACGTCAAGTCGCCAAAGGCCACATTTAGGCCTCGGCAACTGCCCCGAGGCGTTTTCTGCCGCCACGCCGCGCTGAGCCAGCTCGAGCGTCGTCGGGCTCGGGAGGGACAGCCTGTTTCGAGACAGTTGAATCACTTGGTCCCAGGGAGATTTTATGTAGAACACCTTCAGACACATGCAGCAATTTTTGGTTTGTTTCGGCTTGGTGTTTTTGGCCACGACGCTCCTCTTCGTCGAGAGTTCCTTTATACCTGCAGCATGGCTTTGGGCAGTTTCCGAGTATCTAGGGGAGGGCCAAAAATACTACCCATCTTAAAAGGGATGTGGCCACCTTTATAATCGGATTCGGACTTAGATTTTCAGAAGATAGAGCTCACCGTAATACATGTTGTTTATACTTATTTCATCTCAGAATTCCAGATTCACAGAGGAAAAGGATGTGTTGACATTAGCCCAACCAAATATATTTTACACTCTATTTCGCCCTATCGGGGCAGAGTTGATTCGAAACACCGCCCCTCCCCCTCCCAGCTGTTTGGAAAATAAGCATGACAGAAAGACATGGCAGGATGCAAAGTGTTTCCTATGACCTACCTCTCCGATGGTGTATTATTTTCTATTCTATGTAGGTCAATCGGCGACCTTGAGAGGTCATAAGTGCTATATGTGCAAAAACATAATTTCCCATAAGTCTCGTATGAGCAAAATCCCCATAAGTTAGCGAATGACCTTGATAGACCAATAATAGCCCACCCCTCCAAGGGCAGGGGCGGCCCCGTGGTATGACGTCACGTAGGCGTGAGGGAATCCATCGTTGGGTCAATTCAAATTATTCCAAACTTTGTAATGCGCACTTGCAAATATGAGAGAACACAAGGAATTTGATGGCGTTCCAAAAGCACAAATAAAGCGTTATGTCTTTTAATATGGATGACTTTTTGAAATATTCTGATCCGGCTTGCTGCGAGGATTCCAATGGCCTTAGTTGTTTTCTTCTATATTTTCTTGTTCCGATGTAATGACCGAAAACCTTCAGTTACATGTTAACCCTATGATGACATGGCTTGACCTCTAGTGACCTGAAATGTGACCAGGCAAAAAATAGTTAAAATATTTTCGATAGAAAATTGAATGGGCTACTCACCACCGTTTACTATTTCGTCATTTAGCGTGATTCTTCAGATCTTAGGGGGTGGGTACCCCCGTCAAAGTGAAGATGGCTCAGACCCCCGTCAACGCGCGTGTTAAGGTATAATTTTCATTGAAAAACCTGGAAATAAAGCGATTTCCATTTAATGTGACCGAGTACCCCCAAATTGACGGATATTAAACATGTCTGCGGTCAGGCACCCAGTGTCACAACCCACTGTTGGTGTTTCTACGTAAGACAAACGTGATAAAAAATTAATCCTCAAAGGTAGCCAAGTAGCATTTTCTGGCTGAAAAAATTTATCCAGCCACCGCGGAAAAATGGATGGGGGACATTAGGACCCCCTCCAGTGCACGTATTAAACATCTTGTCACCTTATGATCATGCTCCTTGGCTCGACACTGTACAAGTTTTCATGGAACTTTAACGAATGAAATGGAAGAGACATCCACAAAACGCAGTTTTTCATTGCCTTAACACGTGCAGTGGAGAGGGTTCTAAAGCGCCCACCTCCCCCATCTATTTTTCCGAGGTGGCGGAAGAACCCTTCGCCGCCAGAAAACGCTACTTGGCCACGTTTGAGAGCATTTATGAGCTCGTCGATTGGCGAAGGAATTTTGAAAAATAGTCCATAATTTTGTATACTTATAGGCTTTCATAGTCAGACCTATATTTTGAGCCATAGCAATCGTGCACTCGCACCAGTTTGCCTGCACTGTAAACCAAGTGGCTACGTAAAAACGCCATATAATAAGGGTATATGTTAAGGCCAAACCAGGTATTGCAATATCATATAATGATCTAGAGGGCGCAATCCTTACCCCAATATTCCGGCATATGTTGACGGAAGTAAATATCTCATCCTCACTCCAGTTCGTTGAGCAGTTCTCCAAGACATCAATCGTATTTCGGAAATACATCCGAAATCGGAATGGTGTCTTGAAGAACTGTTCAACGAACACGATATGTCCCAGTCAAATACAATCTACTGCAGCATCATCACTCCACTATTACAGCATCATCTTTCTTTGAAAAGTCCTCAGAGTTCCAGGTGTTTGGGCTCCGCACTTCGTCGAACCAGCATCACCAAACGACGAGCCGCCCGAGGCGTTTCGTCGGCGGAAGAGCGCGCCGGCGGGAGATACTCACACGTCGCTGAAATATCCAAATAATTTGGACGGCGGCGTACACAGAGCGGCTCCGTAGATAGAGACCCAGCGCTCAGCACGGGGCGGGGTAGGACACAGCGGCACTGGGGACAGAGGCCCAGCACGGGGCGGGGTAGGACACAGCGGCACTGGGGACAGAGGCTCAGCACGGGGCGGGGTAGGACATAGCGGCACTGGGGACAGAGGCCCAGCACGGGGCGGGGTAGGACACAGCGGCACTGGGGACAGAGGCCCAGCACGGGGCGGGGTAGGACACAGCGGCACTGGGGACAGAGGCCCAGTGTTAAGCGCGGGAATGAATAGGGTCACAGCAGCGACCGAGAAAGAAGCGTATCACAGTAACGGCAAGCTCAGCATAACCGCAGATAAACCGTCAGCAGTGATCCGAAAAAAATTCCATGCCGTCAGCATGGTTGGAGAAAATATCGGATAAACAGAAGATGAAATATTTTCTGAACTAAAGCTGGTGCACGTGGAGGAGCAAACGAGCGCTTGAAATCAAAATCTGATATCAAGCCTATTCGTGCTGTGATGTCTGGTGAGCACACTGTGCGGTGCTGTTACTGTTTGTGAATTGTCAGTTCCTCTCTCGTGGAACTCTACGAACCCTTTTGAATTCCTCATAGTTGGCTATGTTTTTACCATACGTCATGTATATCCAGTGGCGGATCCAGGGGGAGGCAAAAAGGTTTTTGCACCCAAACGGAAATTTGTTAGGGCAAAACTATGTTTTGTTCCCCAAAGCTGTCGACCTCTCTTTGGCCCCGACTCATTTTTAGTTTATAAGTAAGGTTTTGGTGCTTCACAGCTCTCAATTTCAAACAGAACAATTAAATAGGCTTAGATAGCAAAACCAAGCATCTATAGCCACATTGTTCATGACGTGACGTTTTTTTTTTTGCTTATCGATCCTTGGGATTACCCCCCCAAAACCTACCGTCTGGTTAAATATGGAAAATATTTCCCTTCGTGACTTTTCTTGCTTTTAGACTTTGGCTTACCCCCCCCCCACCAAATCTAACGGCTAGATCCGCCACTGGGTGTCTCTTCAATAATGACAGTGTAGTAAATCATGTTTTGAAGGCTAGGAACGGTATTGCAAATATCCGTCCTACAGGAGCTGCAGGTTGTAACGATGTCAGTGGCCTAGGCTTATAAACACATGGCACTGTGGGCGTACATCACGGGAGAATTAATTGTTGGATCCTGCCATGTAGGTATTTTTTTATTTTATTTATTTATCTGCATCATTGCCAACGGGATGACCTCAATAAAAGGCAAAGTACAAGACATAAAAGATTAAAAATTTACACCATAAACGTATAAATGCTACAAAACGTGAACAAAAATGCCCAAAGAGACTCAAGGTTACCACATAAAAAAGAAAACCTATTGTGGCAGCACATAAAGCAAAACCATAAAAGCGATGCAAACTCTAAGATCAATAAAAATCCATAAAACCATCCACAACATAAGATGCAATCACTGGCTCATACACGACTACAACGAGGCGACATAGGTTTTCACTATTCCACGAAACGATTGCCAGGTATCTGAAAATACATCTGCGGCCGGGCACGTGCGTACAAACATGTTCAGGTGCCTCGGAAGCCTCCGTAAATAGACGTTCCTTTACAGTGTCACACCTTACATACGTTATTTTCAACCCAGCTACAATATATATATATATATATATATATATATATATATATATATATATATATTTTTTTTTTTTTTTTTTTTTTTTTTTATTCATTTATTTATTGTGATACCTTTCATTTTATTTTGATTCGATATCTGAACATGATGAGTAGATAACTGGATTATAATAGCGAAGCTAGAAGCTTAATCACCCAGTTAATTTCAAGGTTGACATTCGAAGCTAGTGCGACTCGTGGGAAAGCCACATCCACCAATGGTTGTTAGAATTATTCATTTTTTCTAATGCATCGTGATAGCCTGTCCTTGGCTACGCCCAGGGGCGTAGCCAAGGGGGAGCAGCAGGGACAGCCGCCCCCCCCCTGAGGGCCCGAATGGCCCCCTGAGGACACAGGCCGCGCGAAGTGCGGCTCACCCGCACTAGACTCTGTGGCCAAATTTGAAATTCCATACCAGACAGTGCCCTCTTAAGCCCTCTTCAGCACTCTATCCTGTAACAAGCAGAGCCCTTTTTACCCATCAGGGCCCTTTTAGCGCTGTCGCTGGGGCCCTTTTCGGGGCGCCGCCTCCCCCTCCCCAACCTGAGTGAAATCCTGGCTACGCCTCATGGAGCTTTTTGACAGATCACTTGGTCAAAAAGGAGCAAGTTTTCCATCCCAGTGTGGATTTTCTTAGAACCAAGCTAATGATGCTTTTCTAACACCAAAGTGTCTAAGCCCTGACTCACCCTTGCTTTCGGGGACTGGAATTTGGTCAGCGGCAGCCAAGGTCGGATCCAGACCGACTGTTTTGGGGGAGGCAACGGGACCCAACCTCGTAAAAAACATACTTTTAAGGAAATTCTGCAAAAAATCAGGCGGTTATTTGGGGGTAATTTCCCGGTTTGCCCCCTCCCTTGGACTCGCCAGAAGTGGCAGTTTAGAAAGAGTAAGGCCGAGACTATATAGGTGAATGGATGGTGACTGCCTGTACCAAGTTTCGTATACAGTGGGACCATACGCAGATTCAGGGGCGAAGGGGGGCACGTGCTTCACCGATCAACCCTCGATGCCCCCCTGAAATAGTCACGGCGCGCCCCCCCCCCTGAAAGGTCGATGGCACCCCGTGAAATGTCGCTTTCCATCCCCCTCCCCGATGCGAAAATCGGCGCCCATCAATAGGATTTGGTACCATCTGATAAGTTTTGTCGTCCCCCTCCGATTGACAATCCTGGATCCGCCTATGAATGGGAGTTTGTCTGGGGCAGGTGGTGATAGCACAAGCCCGAAAAATTAGCCACCACGGATCAGTCATGTTATGTACAGGGTGAATGCCGACCAATGGGTGGTCATACTCAATAATTTACCGGAGAAATGACTGGCTACATCAAGCAGACCTGAGCGGCGTTCCGACTGCTCAAAACCAGCTCATTCGTCTACCAGGTCAGCGATTTTTATCATCATTCGTCCGGTGACATTTGCGCAACCACGACGAAAATATCACACGCCAACTAACCTTAATTCCGGCGGAATTCTATATTCGGTTCGACTGCTTGCCAGGCTGCCAAAAAGAGCGTAGCCTGGCTAGTTGCCAGGCGGCTGATTTCTGAGGGCTTCTCGTTGGCGCTATATCTCGCCTCAGAAGTGAGAAATCTCGCGCAGGGCGCTGGCAGGTACCTCGTCGCCGGACATTCCGAATGTGTCATCTCGTAATTCCGCCACAGATGGCATTGGTGGATCCAGGAGCAATTTCTGGAGGGGGCCAAACCAACGTTTGGGGGCCAAACGAAAAAAGAATCACAAAACATAATATTTTCAAAGAAACACAGCTAAAATTTGGCCCTTTAGGGAGGCCAAAATATAGTATTTAGGGCTTTTGAGGGGGCCACGGCCCCTTTGGTTCCTTTGGATCCGCTGTTGACAGATAGTAAAAACTTCTTTTATCCACACACCTGCACTTCTTCAAACACTGGGAGAATTTTTATCTAAATTAGCGGAATACATCAAATTGATAAATGATCATGATGGTTAACGATTTCAATACTTGAAACGAAGCATAATGTATCAGGTTCAAAAGGAAGAAAATGATGTAACGGCGGCCACTGTTCTTGCAACTTTATTTTCTTAGCATTAATTTATATTGAAAGGCGGCAAATCATAAACGAAGTATAATTATTGGAGAGCTCCAAGAGTTAGTTGATACGCTTCCGGTAATCATGCGGTTTACATAATTGTGATGGATGTGTGGTAGAATGGAGCAGTCCTCCATCCCAGGTTATCGGGTGCGAAACGAGTTAGTGCGGTGGTACATGCTCCCTCGTTTTTATGTCACCTTAAAAAAACAGAGACGAGCGGGTAACCCTGTCAACGCACCTGTTAAAATACATATATTTCTATTATCACACAAAGCATGCGATGATTTGTAAAAGGGCACAAACGCTCGACAACAGAAACAGGGCGTGTTCTTGTCTTCTTTATTGACACCATTGCAATGCATAATATAATTCTAAAAGCACAATTCCCAGAAATCACTTTTCAGGGCCTCCCTGTTACCTACGTTTCTGTAGAAGAAAACCATTCAAAGCTTGATATTTGTTCACATGACTATTAAAATACAATGCATATTGTCAGTCGACAAAGTTAACGTTATGGGAAAGCACGTTAGGCATAACCCGGCGCTGAGGTAGCCTAAATACATTCCACTTCATCGGATTATTGCAATGGCCATGACGCAAAAACACATAAGCGGCAGCGCAGAAGAAAAGCGTTCCCTCCGCACAAACTGTCGGCAAGTGCCCCTGACTCTTTAACAGCAGGCGGCGTGTTCAATAGCTGGCCTGAGCGCCCGTCTCCTGCTGTACCTCCTGTTCAGCGCGCTTACACTCTCTCGTGATGAACAACAGGTCCTCCAGCACCTCCAACACCCGGTTCAGTTGTGCGTTGGGGTCGTAGCAAGCGACTGACTCCTCGGGTCCGAGTGCGCGCGCCTGGTGGTAGCGGTTGCACAGCTGGTAGAGGTTGTGGATGGCCATCTTAACCTGCCCCAGCAGGAGCGTTTTCTTCGCTGCCGTGTTCTTGATGCGAGTCCAGGTGTTTTCCCAGGTGATGACATCCTGTTGGGCTTTATCGTAGCGGCTCTGCAGCTCCGAGAGCCTGTTGTTGAGGCCAAGGATCTCCGTGTTTCGGTCCTCCGAGTACTGGATCAGCTCCAGCTTCGCTTGTTCCACCAAGTCCTGGTTAGCTTGCTCACGAGCCACTAGGTACTGTTTGGTCGCCCACAGCACTTCGTACCGATCCATCACGTCATGCACCTCGTCAAACTCCTCCGCTTGTTCTGCCACCTTGTCCATGAAGTCATTAAATAGCTTGTTCTCGTCAACTTTATCCTGCATTCGAGCCTTTTCCTCGTTCAGATGCTGTAGGTCCTGCGTCAATTTTCCCACCTCGTTGTCTTTTGCCTGCTGTAAATTATGCTCCTCCTCCACTTTCTTCATCGCTCTGTGTCGCTTCGAGTCGTTCTCCTTCAGGAACTTGTCGAAGCGCAGCAGAGACGTTCTCAGCGCCTTGTCTCTTTGTTCCAGCACCTCTCGCTCTTCGGCGATTTGCGACATCCTGCCACCGTACCACTCTTTGCGCCGACTCAGCTGGGACTCCACTTCGCCTAGCTGCTGTTTCCGCGCCAGCAGACGCGTGGCTGCCGCCAGATGGCAGTCCTCTCGCCGGGGTCGGATGGCTATCTTGTTCTCGAAGCGGATCCGGAAGTAGTCCTCCAGGTCACGCATCATCGCCTCCGATTTCTTCATTTTCACAGCTTGATGAGGCTTTATTGGTTTAGAGAAGACCGAGTAGACACAGGATTGACATCACTGTGAAAATTGAACTCAATCGCCGTAGCGTTTTTCGCGGAACAAATTCTTTGGACACGAGATGACACCGCTAGATTAGAGTATTAGAGTGGTTAGATTACATTGTCTATATTCCGTGGATTAGAGCAATGCAAATTTGTGAAACAATAGGTTTGGAAACTGATTTATCTAAATCAACGGTCGCCACGCACAAGTCTTCACCAACAACCGCCAGTCCAGTGGAGTCAGCAAATACACACTAAAAGGCTCAGGGTGAGTCCGGTCGGGCTCCCGTCCTCATGATATCGATCAAACTGCCCAAGGACCGGGGACGTTGGCGGCCACGGGTAGGCGCCAGGGTGTGTGGAAAAATTATGCACAATCCGTGGAAAAATCAATAATACGTATTTGAGCTTTTCCTAGCCGACAGCCAGACCAGTCACAAACACCAAACCTTTATTAAAAGTTTTTGCAGCAAACAAACAAACAAAACAAAATGAGGTGATAATATATTCCATATATTTGAAAAATATGAAGAGTTGTATGAACGTTCCAAAGCAATGGCCTTGTAACGCACACGTAGTGGTAGATTTTACAACGTGATATCTTCTATTTTCTTTAAAACTTTCGCATGGAGCTTACCGGTAGGTCAAAACACACCTGGGACATTTTTGGCCCGTAAGTGAAACGGTTCAGGTGTTATAGCCTCTGACAATTTTACATTTTCCCACAAATTTATTTCTTCCACAGTAATTGCATTCAGCTATAACAAAAAGTAGAAAGTATGCATCAGATCATTCGGAATGAGCCAAGAACACAGCTGTGAGTTTTAAAATACTCATTTTTCCTAAAAAAATATTCTATACAAGCAAGTAGTTTTAAGAATATGTCCATCGGTGTCAACTTAAAAACTGACACATGCACCTAAAAGAGCACGCCAAAAAGTATTGAGACCAAAAATAAAGACCGTGGGAATTTGTTTCTAAGCATGAAAAACTAGCGGGATAACAGTTGGTCGCCGTTGGCGCGGTGCGCAGGGCACGTCCGCCTGTCACTACATCTCAGGGGCCAAGAGACCTGACGACGGTTTTTTATAAGGCAAAGTATGGCAATTGAAACAACAGAACCCATTCTAGCAGCGCATTTCGGAAATGTTCGGTAAATTCTTGAATACGGTTGCGTCATTTGGGTAGGGGCTGCCCAAACTCATTTGGAAAGGCTAGACAGAATTCAGAACAAATTTGTATGTGGTTAGCTGCCCACGTTCATACATCTCGGCCTTCACACTTTCTTATCATGGCTTGTTAAGTGCATTCAAAATCGTCAGCCTCTTACAAAGAAGGTAATGATGTGATTTATGCTCCATTCAACAAATAATCATGGGCAAGATAGACTCCGCCTTCCCACTTGGGAGCCTCCCCTTTTACAGCCCTCAGAGCGTCGAACCACGGGGGCACAATGACAAATTTTCCAGGTTCCCTTTGGCCACGTCAAAACTGTAAGGCGAGGTGTTTTTATTCGTACTTTACTTTGCTTTAATTATTTTGAGAGCCAGTGTCCCACTATCAGTCCATTAAACACATGCCATATTTTTAAATGTGCTGTAGTAAAGTATATCAAGCAGCACCCGTTTTGATTCTCGTGCGGCTCTTAATGTTTTAGCGGAAGTGTTTACCTTAAATCTTGTCTTTTTGCTTGCGCCTTTATCTACACATCTTGAATACCCACTTATATTATTTTAGAGTCTTTGTTTTATGACCATATTTTATTCATGCAAAGTTTTTTAACGACTCCAAGACTTAGGGTGAGCGTGAGGTTTTGTTTCCCATCTCCACATGCCACGGGCAAAATTTTTATTATTGCATTGTAAACATCAAATGTCTTTGTTTTACTTAGTTGACTTCAGCTATCAGTGGGTTGTAGCTGTTGCTCATTTGCGTGAATAAATACAAATACAAATTTATATATTCTAAAACTCTCCCGGTTGTTTTTATTCACACATTCAAAACACATGCATATCCAAATGTATCCATTTATCGCTTTTCCAATGTGATAAAACAGCTGTAGAAGCTGTTTCAGCCCGAGTAAAGTGTAAAAGTGCCGGAGGGTATAACTCCTGAACTATTGCACCACGCGACCTAAAAATGTCCGGCGTGTTCTATCCTGCCGATAACTTCATGGACAAAGTTTAAAAAATTGAACATATGAGGGTGTCATCCCTGTTCAGAAATGTCGTGGAATATCCCGCATTGAGAACACAAAATGAATCATAAAAACAGAAAACATTCTACAACAGCACGCAGCCATCATCGTTAGCACCACAATGTCCCGACATTCGCATCAGCCCGGCCCAGTCGTATCCAAACAGATCAAAGTCCAGCTTGTGCTCTGCCTTCAGCAGCATCATGGTCTCAGTGTCCAGCGGTCGGAGGTACTTGTCCGCCAGCTGCTGCAGGGTGGCTGGCCGACTGACACTGCGGTGTAGCCAGGGCAGTGCCACCCAGTGCCGCAGCCGCAGGACGTGCCACAGGTACTCCAGATCCTCCGGCTGCTCCAGCTGCAGCGTCAATCCGTACCGCACGTGACAGGGGGCGCAGCGGCGCCAGTACGGCGTCCAGTGGGGGTCCAGCGGTGGTCTCTGGCCCGCCAGCGTGGCCGTCAGAAACTCGCCGAAGGAGGGCCGCCCTCGGCGCTGCAGCAGCTGGCGACGGTAGACCTGAACCGCCGCCCGACGGTGCCGCTCCAACTGAGCTTCTGGCTCTCCGCGCATCAGCCGCCGCCAGCGGGCTCGCTTGAAGTGGATCAGCTCGTACCGGTGCAGAATCCCTATCTGCAGCACCCTGCGCTCACTGTCCGAGCGAGCCGGCGCCGCCACCTTCTCCTCAAAGGCGGAGACCAGGCGACGCAGAGGGTGTCGAACCAGGAGGACGGAGAGCGTGCCTCGCAGCTTGTGAGCTAATTTCGACAGCTTGGGTCGCAGACGCTTCCCCAAGGCGTGGATGGTGGTGGTGTTGTCGCCCTTTCTAGGTATGCCGATATTGGCGATGCGTAGGAATGTTGACAGAAGTGAAGTCGTGGCTACCTTTGGAATCATGCACATCGTGGTGTTGAGAAGTGGAACAGTGATGAAATGATTAGCGTTGATTTCTTCAAACGGAACTCTACCGGGCCGACTTGTGGCATTTCCTTTGCGAATTCCAACTTGATGAGCTTCACAGGCGGCCAACAAGCGCTTAGCGCGGATGTCGTAAGTCACACGTCGCTCCGCCACCCACTGCGGCTTCACTAACGGAAGTTTGGGGTCCGCATCATCCAAGGTTATATTTAGCTCCACGATCTGTTGATGTTTTTCGGATAACCTTAACCTTCTTTCGTACTCCTCGTATAATCTTGAGTTCCATGACAACGCATTAGTGATATTGTTCCGCAGAAAGAAATCGGCCTCCTTGACATACATAACTTTGGGTGGATGCTTGGGAGGTACATGACGATTCGGCCACCTCATTTCACTAATAAAGACGCAGAAAGCGACGAAACAAATGACACCAGATGCACGAAGAATGTACAATCTCCACGGGATTCTACACTGATGAATCATATTAGCCTTAATAAAGTTCAAACGGTAAGACAGTAGTCGAATCGAACTTAAGTTCACATATTTCAGGTCTTATAACGTAGACAAATGGCCTCTTTGGCGCGAATATTAATATTTTTCACACACGCACTAAACTTAGTGTAAGTAAAACGGTCTGCCACCTGCCAAGTCGCATAGTGTACCTCTTCAATCACTCATTCGGCAAGACATCCGCATAAGCACCACATATATATCCTTTACAGGGAATGTGACAACTTTATAATGCGATCTGCAGGAAAATAGATATGCGATAGAGCATGCTGTGAAACCGCCTGATAACATTATGCCTGACATTACATTTGTCCTATAGTTTACCATTTGCAGAGAAATAAGCAGACATTGATCGTCTGTTGAACTATGTATCTGTAATGCAGTGTAGGTTTGTGTTGAAGAGTTTCCCGCGCTTACTTTAAAATGCCGGAGAACACAACGAACTGAACTGTGTTCCAAATAGCGAAATAGGGCATCATGTTATTGAACATGCGTGACTTCTTGTAATATTCTGGATAGTATTGATACACATTTGATACAGTCTTGGAAGGTGCGCGTGTGAAGTCACACAACAGGCCATCTCTCGCTCATGGGGAGCGCTGGCCAGTGAGTTTCCTTTGACTTTGTGACCAGTGGAAAGTTAGATCTTCAAGGCCTTCAAATTTTTGGTAGCGAAGGTAAGATGTTTTTCAATTGGTTGATGGCGAAGTTGAGTGGTCGAAGGCAAGTTGGGTCTAAGGCAAAGTGGACACATTCATTAATTAAATGTTAGGATACAACCTAATGTTCATGTTAGTTTAGGGCCGAATAAGTAGTTAATTTCTAATCGTTATACTTTGCACTCGGCTCTTTATCAATCACGAATCTAAAATCCTTTTAAAAACATTTTAGATTCGTATTTGGTGAAGATCCAAGCTCAAAATATTACTCAAAATTAATTACTTTTTCAGCCATAAACTAACATGAACATAAGGCTACATCCTACCATTATATAAAGTAAGATGCTCTCAGGTTCGCCAAGTTCCCTAAGATAAATCACCTTTCCTCTCATATGGTGTGAAAATATGCAACTACCGTCAATGCTTTCAAACCACGACTTCTCACTCGTGTCCTTTTTCAATATGACATTGCCATTAGAAAGGAGCCTACTTTTCATGAAATTTATCATCTGAGTTGAACAATATTGGTTGAACAAATGGTCATTTGATGGAATTGCAGACTTTGGCACTACTTCTCTTCTGTTTCTACTCTAGGCTATTTCTTTTATAATAACATGGTATGTCCGAATCAAGCTTCAACCAACCAATTTCGCGCAAAGAAAGGCTACGCCAGGTTTTCCAGCTTTGGATTCCTAACATCCGTTTAGCGGCGTAGCGTAGGCGATCTCGGCATTTGTGTCTGATTTCAAGCCAGTGACTCCAGTGAGGTCAGTCTGTTAGCTTTTACTGGAGGATTCAGGGGGGGCGAAGACCCGTGGCCCCCACCAAATACTAAAATATTATGTTTTGACCCCCTCCCTAAAAAAGGACGAAATTTTGGCGCTTTTCTTTAAAAATACTATGCTTTCGCGATTTTGTCTCGATTTAGTCCCCCCCAAAAAAAATGTTGCATCATATCCCTTTCTCCGACATGATGCAGCCTTTTCTCTGGTTTGGCCCCCTCCAAGACTTGCTCCTGTATCCGCCAATAGACGCACTAGAAACGCACCCCAGGGTGCGGCAGTGACAAGCACGGGAAGCAGCCTCTTCCTCTGTAGCAGGTGTAGGTCATCAGACTGTTAGACGCTTGTTAGCCCCGGGCGACGAATTGGCTCTGGGTGTGGCCAGCTTTAGATAGGCGTCTCAATTGCCCGGCACCGTTTACTCCGGTAATATATGCCAACAGGGCATGGGCGTCGAAAGCGGGGGGATGAGGGGGTGGTAGGGACGCGTGCTGCAATTTGCGAAGTAAGAGGGATTAAGTCCCCATCTAAGATAATTAAGTCCCCCTCTAATTATGAGTCTCAGTCCGTTGTTTTTCATTTTATCCCGAAGTAACTGCGGGTACCAACAGAAAATATACTACCTGCGTGTAAATGTGTGCTGAAGTGCATCTTCTTTAGCGTTTTCAGACAGCCCATATGATCAAAATTCGCCTCCCGCCCCCTGCCCAGGTCCTCGCCAAGGGGTCCGTCACCCCAGTAAAGATCCCGTGGCGACGGCCCTGCGACAGGGGACACAAGGCACTCGGCAGCTGAACATGTGGTCGATTTACACGTCCCCGAAGTCTCCACCGAAAGAGAGAAACCCAGACCATGATAAAGTACACGCAGTGGCGGATCCAGTAATCCATTTCAGGGGGGCTAGGGGACTCGAGCCTCACCCGCCCGCACTTCGGACAGCCCCTCGCCTATGTAGCTTTAGGGGCTCAGGCATTTCGGGGTTCTTGAGCCCCCTACCCCCCCTCCCACCCCGCTTAGATCCGCCTCTGAGTAGACAGCATATGTGGATCTAGCTAGCATTTTCCAGTGTAGGGGGACACTCTCGGCCAGGTGGGCCCATTTGGGGCAGGATGGGGCGGTATTTGAGCCAGGGGCGTCAATTAATGACGTGATGCATCAGAGTCACCAAATCGCATCGTGGGGAGCCAATATTTGCATACTCCAGGCAGCAGAAGGGGGCGGGGGGGGGGTGAGAGTCGCGGTACTCTAGGGAACGCCGGGTTACAATGCGGGGCCGCCAGGTGGGGTTGATCGAGAGGGGGCACCTGCCTCCCCCCCTCTGGATCCGCTCCTGGTATGTGATAAGTACAAATGACAAGGCTCGTAGGTTCAAATCCTTTGGGCGCATCTCACGCTTCGTTTGATTCGCGAAATGTTGACGCTTCACATTATGAATGTCTTCGCATACAGTATTTCTCCTCGTAAGCTCGGCCTTCCGGTTGGCGGGTTTCTTTCTTGTATTTAATAGCATGCTCGCATGTCGCTGGTCAGAAAATCATCGCTGAAAAAGGTAAAAAGACAAATAGAGTGTGCAATTCGCTTAACATTAATCGACTCGGAGATTGACCCAAACGACAAAATTGTGGTCCTGCCGCCCACTCGCCGACATAACCAATGGCCTCAAAGTCCAGCGGTGTCGGAAACGGACGCGAAGTCGGCCAACTGTCAGCTACACGTCAGCGTAAAAACGCGGCTATCGAACCTGTCGCCCCTCTACCTCTTCCATCAGACATCAGATGAAAAGAGCCGCCGAGTGTTGGGAACTGGGGCGATCGCCTCCGCAGCTAATAACGGAACGGAATATTGTTCAGGGTGATGATGTCGATGGTGATGATGATGTTGATGATGATGATGATGATGATGATGATGATCGCATGGCAGATTTGGGCGATGAAAGCCATATATGATTGGGGAATAAAGCCAGGGGTATGGATTTATATCCCATTAGGGGTGCTCCGGCACCCCAAATGAAACGTTGAAGTAGTGTTACAACATCATTTAAATGCATTCTCCTATCACCTTTATATATGGCAGGTGTTGACATTGCTTAAAATTTGGGCACCCCAACAATTCTCAAAAACCCACGCTCCTGAATAAAGCATGTCCTGGATTGGACATTTGCATTGATATCAGAGCCATTCATGGTTTAAATTGGGATTAAATTGGACAGGATTCAATTAAAACTTTGGGCAGGTTCGGGTCCGGCTGTGGCTCCGAGCAGAGGGTTTCGTTCAGGGAGGACAGCGCCTCGTAAAGGGCCCTGCGACAGCGCCAAAAGGCCCCGATGGATAAATGCCCTCTTGTTACAGAATTGAGTGCGAAGAGGGCTTAAGAGGGCCTTGTCTGGCATAAAATGCCAAAATTGGCCGCAGAGCATAGTACGGGCGAGCCGCGCGAAGCGGGCTCGTGTCCTCAGGTGCCCTCCGGGTTCCAGGGAGGGCGGCTGTCCCGCCGCCCCTTGCTGCCCCTGGATCAAGCCCATTTCTGCCAGTGTAGTCGATCATTTGACTATGGATTGGTTTTGGATTGATTTTCATGGCACGCATGGGCGCCGAAAGTGGGGGGACAGGGGACGCGTCCCCCTGTTGGCTAACCAGGGGGACGTTCCCCCCCAGAATTTGTGGGTCCATCGTCATTAATGCTGTCAGGTACCGAATATGCTCAAAATTCGCCTCCCCCGGTCAACACCAGCCCGGGTCCGCCCCCCCCCTGAAAAAATTCCGTGGCAGCGCTCCTGATGGCACGCAATCGGTTCGGCTCTGATTGGACGGGGAAAAGCTCGGGTACGAAGCGCGTTGGATCCGGATTTTCTTGGGCCATGAAATGCTCTATCGGTGAACGCTGTCAATATATATTTGTGTAGCTGGCTGCCCCAGCGCCAAATCAAGGCTGATGGTTTGACGGGGCACAACAGAGTCCCATATCGGAAAACCAACATGTTATTCTAAAGAAAATCGGTGTTGAATCTGGTGAAATTTTGAGAGCAAATGCCTTTCCCCTCCTGGATCTGCGGAATAGTTGGATACCAGGAATCTCTGGTCAAGTACAGTGCGCTAAAATTTGATTTTAGCCGGGTATGTAGGGTATAGTTCCTGTCAAATGTTATAGTGAGTAGAAAGTTTATCTTCCGGTTGTACTGAGACGATAATTCTAGGTGTTTCGTTCTTTATTAGGGGAGAATCTCATTTTCATACACGTCAAAAGGGGGGCAGGAGGTTCGTCATCCCCAATCTCTATTTCCCCCAGAAAAAAACAAATTTCACCCGATTCTGAACAAATTGGGAAGTCTTGTAACCAGCAGCTATCTGCAGAAGGTTACAAGTAGCCTAAGTCAGATGATTTTTGCTTCTAAAGGGGGACAGTTGCTTGTCCACGGGTCAAAAATTCACTGGCCCGTCCATTTTGTCGGTGGCGCCGCTTCTGGTCATTTGACTTTCCAGGCAATTTGTCAGAGCCAGACAAAAACGCGCATCCGGTACGGTTGTATTCTTTCTAGAGTGCAGGTGAAACTTGACTTAAATATGTTTGGAACACTCATTGTTATTCTTTAACATACATGACACCAGACTGCAGCCTTCAGACGCAATTAATACATAATTTTATATACTTACATACCCATTTAATTTAGAAAGAATTGACAACAAACACGATAAAATAAATCAGTCTGAAAATGGCACCACAAGAACTAAGCTATTTTTCCAATGGAACATTCTGCATGAATGATTTATCTTAGGATAAATCGTTCTTAATTTAGATCCAGAGGGGGGGGGGCAAACCGACTATGCCCCTCCTCAAACAAAATTGATAGGGAAAACCTCTTCCCTCCCGGAAAATTAGCGTTTCAAATTGATCAGTTGACGACTACGTGTGCATTAGCAAAAAGTTTTTAGCGTTTTGTACGTTTGGAAGATATTTATTTGAAGGTAAAAGAAATACCCTCTACAAAACGAAACAAAAACTGAGGCGCTGCTTTCACCTCGCAACGTGTTTTCCTCGCCGGCATGGGTTTCCCCTCACCCCTAACTCACCCCTAATGGATCTCCCGCTGTAATAACATAATGACTATTGCAGTTTAGTGACGCAGAAACTGTTATGCTTTGGGATCGGTCCCGATTTGTTCTACTGGCAGCCGTGTCATCAGAAGAATAATCAAGAAAACCGTTAGACCAATCCAGCTCTTAATTCTGGATCCATTAAAAACAACAAGTAGTCCGTTCAATTTGAAGACGGTGATGACAAAGGCAACCTACAGGATCCAAATATGCACGCAACCACGCTACGCACTGATAGACTAAAAGCACGATACTTCGTTAATAAAACTAACGAGTCAACGAACGTCCTGGGCGCTGAACAAAACCGAAAGCCATCCTCTCATCAAAGAACGAATGAATCAACCAACCGGTTTTATTAAACCTGTAATATTGAGAAACAACAACATTTACAATATGGAATCGAACAAAAAGCAAACTCGCATCCGACCAGGCACCAGGCCTTGTCACCACTTCCACACCCACACGCACTCGTATGGCAAAGAAATACCGTGCTGCCAGATCGGCTGCCAAGCCAAGAAACCTTTAGAAAACCTTCAAAGCACGAAGGGCGTGAATTTGAGCGACTGTAGCGGGCGACGACAGTCAATAACTGCTCGGTTTTTACCAGGCTAGCCGCAGGCGTACTGAATGCGCGCCAGAGCCAGTACACGACAGGGCCGAGTCACAACGCCAAAAGGACACGATGCGGTCGGGACTGAGGCGGAGGAACGGCAGCGACGCAGGGGGAGGGGCGGGGAGGGCGAGGGGGGCGTCGGCGGCCACAGCATGCTAGACAGAGCCACCCACCGGAGTTGTATCAGTCGGCAAACAAAATGCAATACCAAGTGAATCCAAGCAATCACCCTTCGCGAGATCGCACCGCAAATAAGCCGCAGATACCGAGCCAACTGTGTAAAAACGAAAACGGCCTAAGGGGCGCCGACAACGACCTAGGTAATATCTCCAAATTTACACTCCGCTGAGCCTGCAACTCCACTTTGGATGAGCCCCCTCTATCATCTGCAGTACCGTACTAACGTTGCTATGGCAACCACTCTTCGGGCAACGCTTCGCTAACACAGCCGGAGACCCAGCGGCAAACCGAGCAAAGTTCAATCACGCAATGCACAGCATCTGTACACTTCTACGTACCATAGATTTCCCTAAATCAGTAACAACGCAAACTGTATACACCATCTCGCCTGGTCTCGAGGGAATGGGAAAGGGGCTGAGGGGGCGGGGGCCAAGGCTGACGGGCGGAAGGTTTTGCAGGCGGCGAGGCTAAGGTTAAGTTCAGGAGGGCACACATCTCGGGCATAGGCATTCCCTTGATTGTTGTAGAGACACAGGCACCCATAATCGGTCCACGGCAGCGGGCCGCACTAACTGCGGCAAAATCACTGCCCTTACTGTTCAGGTCACTGACCTCCGCCCGCCCCAAATCTCCCCTCCGGCGGTTTACAGCGTGCCATTGTACCACTGGCGCTGCCCTCTCCACCTTCAGACAGCGCCTCCATGGTCTATGCCTCCCTTTTCCACTTACGCCCAGCGCATTTGCCCGCGTATTCACCAAGAAGCGGCCGATTCTGTACAGGCGATGCTAGCGCCGCCGCCGCGACTGCAGCGTATTCAAACTTTCTAGTCATACGACTAGATGGCAGCAGCAGCGAAGATGGAACACGCGCAGCAGATCGCAGATAGAAAGATGTATATATAATGTACAGCACAAATGCAGCACATGCACCTCTGACTATTTCATATAAGCATGTATCACCCAATGAAAATTAACGATAGAAACGCGGCAGCCGGAGTCGCGATCGCACCGCCGCCCTGCGGCACGAGCTGTAATTACAAACTCTAAGATCACACCACAGATGGCACTGGCAGAGGTGCAAGACGCGCAAAACTACACCAAAAAGTGGAAATCCATGCAGACGAATCTCCCAAGCGATTTTCCGTAGCGTTCACTCCAGAGCGTTTCTTACACCAGGTCCACCGTTACACCCCAATGACTATCTTGCATTACCGTCTCAAACATCCCACCCCGGCATCTTTCTGCACCAGGACTCCCCCACTCAGCCAACACACGCGTATTTCCGTTCCGTTCACACCTCGGTCCACCATTCTGAGACGCGCATGCCTCACCAGTCACCACTTCCGAACGGTCCTAATTAATAGCTACACGCGGGTCTCGGTTCGCATCCCTCCGTATGCTAAACACCGCAATCTCACTCCCACCTCCAAAACAGGACCGGCACAAACACTCTCACCTACTCACACAAACACACGCGCAAGAACAAGGCGGCAAGCCTCAGAGAGTCAAAGAGGAAACCAAGTGGAGGCATCACGTGTATGTCTTTCATGTTCAAGCTAACGGGGCCCTGTGCCCGACGGTGACGTTTCTCGATACGAAGTGGAGGTTTCAGACGCTTCCATGGAGGATTCAGTCGCTTCGGAGGGTAACAAATGCTCGCCGATGTCCCCAGATGGTGGGACTTCGGAGTTCATGGTTAACCGGGGCGGGAAACGTATGGGGCACAAGAACAGCGCCTTCGAGGGTGCACCTCAGCGACATCTGTGATCGGTTCGGCGCACTCAAGTTTTCGATACTCTCCTCCAGGCAGCCACAGGCGGCACCCGACGACCTGAAACACGACCAAGAGTAATCCAAACCATAGATATTAGTTTTTGTTTTATAAAAATCAATTGTCCCCGCGCAGTAGCTTCGCCAATTTCGTAAACCATGATAGGGTAATCGGCACTTGTTCGCCAAATGTTGAAATAGTACTACCTGTGCACCAAAATAAGGTAGGCGATTAA
Source organism: Lepas anatifera (assembly GCA_034440635.1). Lineage (NCBI taxonomy): Eukaryota > Metazoa > Arthropoda > Thecostraca > Lepadidae > Lepas > Lepas anatifera. Next base: position 712,225 of record JAOTON010000713.1, on the reverse strand, counting down.
AAAAAACTGCAGAAATACTCAGGAGCAAGTAAGGCACCACTCGGTGTTTAAAGGTTGAGACTGACTTAATTGAAAAAAACGAGCATAAATATGAACATAACTTATCTAGCATTCACATCGTCCCATTGTTAACCACATTTACACATGTTCTGGATGCTAAATCCGTTTGGCTTTTAGCAGACAGTGTGCTTGCTTTCTGGCCAGCTAGAAGCAGGCACGCCGATCCATCAGTATACTTTTGTATACATTTTCTTACGTAATGAGTACACTTTTCGTTTAGTTCAAGTAAAAATACAAACCATGAAATGACTGACATACAGGATTCGGTAACTTTAAAAAAAATCGGACACACCCGCCAAACGATAACGGTAGATACAAAATATGGCGTTGTATTGTAGAAAACAGGAGCACAGTACAAGACTTGAAACGTTGATAACGTGTTTCCGCGAAAACCGCCAAAACGAACTGACCTGGATCTGATGCGGATACATCCAATATTGATAGTATTGGAACTAAGGTTACTCGGTCATGTCGCATCCTAGTGGGGAGGTAAAAAGAGAAGGCTCTCTGTCTCTGTCTCTGTCTCTGTCTCTGTCTCTGTCTCTGTCTCTGTCTCTGTCTCTGTCTCTCTCTCTCTCTCTCTCTCTCTCTCTCTCTCTCTCTCTCTCTCTCTCTCTCTCTCTCTCTCTCTCTCTCTCTCTCTCTCTCTCTCTCTCTCTCTCTCTCTCTCTCTCTCTCTCTCTCTCTCTCTCTCTCTCTCTCTCTCTCTCTCTCTCTCTCTCTCTCTCTCTCTCTCTCTCTCTCTCTCTCTCTCTCTCTCTCTCTCTCTCTCTCTCTCTCTCTCTCTCTCTCTCTCTCTCTCTCTCTCTCTCTCTCTCTCTCTCTCTCCCTCTTACCATTTGTGTTCGCTTCACGAGTGGTTGTTGGTGCTAGCCTTGTCCCTGGCACCCGGTGGCGGCGGCGGTGGCACCGCGTCCTTCCTCGGTGGCATCTTCTCATTCATCGCATCCAAGCCCTTGGCCTCCTCGAAGCTGGCGATCTTGTGGTTGGGTGAGAAGCCTTGCAGTGCGCTGCGCAGCGTCACCTTACCCCCGACAGCGCGCCCAGCGGCAGGGCGCCGGTAGGGGTCAGCCCCTTGAGGTGCAGTACGCTCTCGTTCTCTTCCCTGAAAGAGGGGGGACGTGTTGGAGACTCAGTGGGAGAACATGTTACTGTTGTAAAAAGAGAGCAATGGGGAGCAATGGGGAAGTTGAAGCCCCGACTGGAGAGTAGGTCGTCCTGTTTTGGCGATATGTTTACCTGACACGTTCTCCCTGTGTTTCGGTCTGTACTAAGATGGGGGGGGTCATGTGCGTCTGTATAACATTTATAGCTAGGGGCTCGGAGCTGAAGCGTGTCCTGTGATTTGATACAAATGACTAATTTGCGGGGTATTGAGGCCTATGCAAACTCCTAGAGAACAATCGGCTCGAATGCTGCACAGGCGAGTTCTCTGGGGTTCTAGTTTCTAGACCATAGACAGTTAAACTGTACCAAATTCAGCTTCAAAGTGATTGTTTTGATTTTTTTCTACGGAGTCACGTATGTATTTTCAGTGGTCGAAAACGTTGCCATTTCGCAAGTCTAAATAGTAAAAGCCGAGGGTTGGCGAAGCTACAATGTTTGTCGACAAGTATGGTGGTGCAGGAAGATCCAATAATATCCTACGTACGCAAAATATTATTTTGCGTACGGAGTCGGTGACATATTTTAGGACAATAATTTGCAGTCGTGACGCTGTGACAACTTTTCTATCCCTGCATACTCCTCGTGGAGTCATCAGCCCTGGTTGTAGCATCCTTAGATAAGGTGGTTGTTGAAGGTGCGTGGGCGGTTAAGCAGTTCGCGGCCGGAACACGCAAATATTCGGGAACAAATATCCGAACCTCAAATATTCGGGATCAAATATTCGCAGCCGGAATACGCGTGAGCTTTGGGAACAAGATCATAATTCAAGATGTTTTAGTGTAGTTGATGGCAACTAAACCGAACAATTAGATGATTCAGGAAGTTCAAAATTAAAAATAGAATCAGTCATCATAGAAATATTTTCCAGCTGATTTTTCCTATTGTGTTACCTAAAACTGGTTACGAGTAAACAATTCATTTTATCGTGGCTGACCTTACTGCACGATTTCGTTGCGCTTGTGATCGATAATAACGATATGTCATTCGAAAAAGTTTACGCGACCTCAAGCATCGGCTCGGTAATCGCCTATATAGGCGTCTTACTTGTAATACTGGAACAAATGGCGCAAATCGCAAAGAAACCGCGCATTTTACATGCCCTAGGTAGAAACATATGTCACAAACCATTTTCCCTGCAACGAAGTCTCACACCACTTGCCAAAATATGCACAGCTTGGCTTTAAACAAGGTCGCGGTCAGGGAAAACCCATGCAATATCAATTCTCCTGCCAAGTACAACATGGTCGCTTGCTCTGGGCCAGCCTACCGAAAAGTCACCCTTACTGCCAATTACAGCAAGACGATGTTGTTTCAGGAGCGCGATAAATCAACAAACTGACAATAGATGGCAGTGACGACGCCAAGGCAGTGGTTCGTGCCCATCATTCTAACAGAATGCCACGAAATTAATGCTTCCTCAACAAAGCGTCGCTTGGAAATCTGTGGAACGAGCTTCAGGCGAGGCACTTCAATTTCTGCGCTGATATTAAGACTTCCGTTTGCGCAGGTGACCAGGACCTAAAGCTGTCATAATACTGCCTGGGTCTTGGAAGTCCGCTTGCATAACGTTTTTAATTAAACAAGCTTCCTTTCCGTTGTGGATACAATCCTACGGTTTCAAATGAATCCGTCTCACTCAGCAGGTCATCACTGGAAGCAAGGGAGTCGTTACTTATCTTAATGTGGGGTGTGGGGTGTGGAGAAAGGTGGGGTGTGGGGTGTGGGAGGGGAGGAATACACCCAGCGATGGAAACCTGTGTTAGCTGAACCCATGTCCAATCTGTCAAGGTGTACAAAACTTTTCCATTCAACGCAGCTGCAGCCTCATACAAATAAAAAAGCAATTATTCATTCAGCTTCATTTGGAGGAGCGGCCACGAGCCCCTCAGCCCCCAGCAGACATTCGCTTTGGGGGATGACGATTAGGGATCTCGAGCATCCCTCGCCATTGTCTCGGAACAGCTTCCGGCTATGCATTTACCACAGACACTCTTTGACATTTGGAGGAGGAGGAGGAGGGGGGAGGGGAGACCATCCCCAACCCCTCCCCCTTGAATCCGCGCCTGTCCCTACCCCCACATACCTGAGCACCGAGAAGACGCGAGCCATTTTTCCGATGGCTCTGATCTTGTTCCTGATCACCTCCTTCCTCAGAGCGGCCGCCCGTTCTGAAACGTGACGTCACGAGGTCAACGGCCAATCATAATCCACGAAATTAAAAAAAAAACGATCTATCAAAATGTCGCTCAGTGCAGCAGCTCATTCTGAAAGACGGCGACAGCGGGTCAATGTCCAATGGCAGAACAGGACAGAAAATGTTAGCAATTTCCTGAGATTAGCGTCCATCTCTGCGAGAGCATCAATCCGGATACTGGAGCGGAGGGCGAGGGGGACAGACTTTGTGATGGAATGTCCACCTTTGTTCTGTTTACTTCTAGTCGGCCAGATGGGACAGTGTAACGTTTTATACCGTCACACAAGGCTGCTGCTTCACGGAAACAGGCACAGGGAGATATGTAGGTTCTTCAACTCCCGACATTCACTGAGCCAATCAAAACATACTTTTTGGAAATATCTCCCCATTAAAGTTTCAGTGGCGCGACCACCAGCCCTCCCCCTGTGCTAACACCCTTCCCTCTTTGAAGAATGGCGTCAGACGTTTGTGGTAGTTGCGCAAAATTCACAAAACCAAGCCAACACTGAACCCGGCGAAACACCAGCCTAAGAGCATTCACAAAACATTAAAAAAACACGTCAACACTGACCTAGGCGAAACCCCGGCCGAAGAACAGCCCTCTACTCCTGGCGAAAAAAACTAGTCATGGTATTCATCCGCCATCTCTAAGAGTCCGGTGGTCACACTACCACAGTGACTGGAATAGGCCGCAAAATTCGGCTGTTTTAGACTCAGAAATCGACCCTCTGGCCATTGCCGGATTCAGGAGCAAATTTTGGAGACCGTCAAACCAAAGTTTTGGGTGGCTAAATCAAAAAAAGTCGCTAAAGCATAGTATTTTTAAAGAAAACGACATAAAATTTGGTTGTTTTAAGGAGGCCAACATATCGGCCCTTTTGACCCCCTCCCTTGGATTCACTCTTTCGGGCCGAGGGATGACCCCCACCTACTATGCCTGGCTGCATTCAGTAGAGAAAAGGCTTGGGGCCCTCTGGCACTGGGATACCAAAAATGAGTTTAACCGTTAAATCATCGACTCGAACATAAACCAGATTTCATTATTCAAAAAAAAATATCCGAGAGAGTGTGTGTTGGGGTTTGGGGCACTTCAGTGCCTAGGCTATGTCGGCATCTAAGAGGGAAACACGCAAATATGTAGAGCTGTAAGGTAAACAATATTCATACTGGAATGAGCAAACCGTTGTGCCATACTATTGGCTCATTCCTTAATGGAGTCTAGGTATGCGTAGTAATAGAAATATTTTACGTTTCGGGAACAAAATGGTTATGCATATCGTGGAAGAGAAATCAGGAAACTTTGTCAAGTCCATTCGGGATTTCAGATTCTGAGCCTTTTACATTTTCCCAGGGGACATTTAGCACTCGAATTAATTTCGGTACAACACTTTACTTACAAATTTCTCTTACACTGCCCATTCCCAAGGGCAATACCACGAGGACGACTACGCCAATATTGTTGAGGCAATAGGTCTCACTACCGCCGATATAAGGATGTGGGTCGAATCCATTATAAGATCGTCGAGTTAAAAAAAGTTCTAAATTGACAATCATAGGTTTCTAGAGCTGCACATAACTATTCATCACTAGCTTATTCAGTTTCATGAACGTGATACAAAATGTGTGATACTTCCCAATAGGACCTGTGGTAAAATTTCCAAGGTACAACACACACCAGAACATAAACCGTCAAGCAAGCTTGACATCAAATTCTTTGACAACAACGTTAAGTGTGCGTACAAGACCCTGTAGCGTTCTGGGCGGCATGCATATTCATTATTCGGTGCTTGTTCGGTTAATTATGACACTAAAACATACACTACGAAGCACTAGTACAATACGTCAACGTACACTAGCTGGTAATAATTTGCACTGTACAGTGATGAGTCTGCACTCTTCTGTAGTCCTCAGGACACCCCAGAACTGCCACCGTGTGGTAGGCGTTATACACACAACAACCTTAATTAGCAAGGGCGAAAACTTGGCAAGGAGTATGTACATATTGGTATCATATCCATTGTTTTAGTAATAAGATCAGCCATAGGATGGCCAACAATGTTATTTTCCCGATACTTGTGCCTGATTCCCGGATTGATGTTCCCTAGTGCGGTTTTAAATGAGTCAAATGGAAACTATTATTATTCATCATCATTATTTCACAAATATTTTCGTGTTTACATTGACAGCGCTAAACTGCAAACTGAGTTTTAAGCAGCACATGAGATGAAAAGACACAACTTCTATGTAGGAAGCAGTTTTACAAATGAATACGTGATCATGGAAATTCGAAATCGCAACGCCACTTCTAAACCATAAGGCTTACGAATACCAATTGTATTGACATTATTTGAAGAACGAAAAGCGGCAAAATTCCTAACCAGGGTAGCAAAAAGCTCGCCGTTTTCCTCTTAACCTTCCGCAGAAAAAATGTACGCATTGTAAAACAAACCTTGCTGTTTCACAAAAATCGACAATACAGAATCACAACTACAGGCCAACTTGTACCAACACATATTCCGGGTCCAAGGGTCACCCCGGCCTGCAAAGTTCAATTCCATCAGCACAAGCCCCATCAGAGGCTAGCCGTCCTCAGGCGGGTGTGACGAAGGTGAAGCCTACTGCGCATGCGCCAACAGACGACGCCACCTTAGCTGCCAAGTACACCAGGGGAAAAAGCGAAGCCAAGCTACAGAATGAAGGTGAAGAGAGCTCCGCAAGTGTGCCTCCTCCCATCTGTTAGTCTTTCTATCTTCCAGTAACGGTCATTCAACAACAACCATAACAGCTTCTCTACAAAAGAGCACATTGATTCAAATTTAGTCCAAAACTGTGAATGATCAACTAAAAAAAAACAAAAACAACGCGGATGGTTCCAGCAGCGGCAATTCACATATGCCAGTTGCTTCTGCCAGGAGTTAGCCAGGGTTAAGGGGCGCAGCAGCAGGTAAGCCTAGAGATGGTTCAGGCAAGAAGCAGTACTTAGCACAGACACCACGGTACTTGCCTGGATCTGAACGAAGAAATTAACAGCATTGAGAGCGATAACGAGGCGTGGAGGTATGAAAAAGAGATGGGCAAAACATGTCAACAACATATTCATCGATCGTTGAAATTTAGAGGGCGAACGCTAAGCACCGGTTTGCTATGAATGAAACAGGAGTTCCCTTATAGGACCATCATGGACTTGTTCACAGCGTGTATGTTCTTTTATGCTCGCTAAGGCTCACAATCGTGGTCAGATTCTTGCAGAGGTCAGCCGTTTTTTACGACTTAGATACGGCGGAGAGCATGTTTTAAGAATGCGGCTCGCTTTAAGCAAGCTTTAAGGCTAGTAGTGTTTAGTTGATTTTCCACAATCACCGGAGTTGGCACCATCAACATAAACGTACAAAAATAAACTTTACAAAGTTAAACATGCTGGAAAAGAGCACACACCAGCAGACTATACCTGTGTTAACGTTTATTTATGCCTCCGTACTTTATTTCTCAAAAGCAATTTGCTCATTCTACAAATTATTCATCTGATGATAACTGGCAATAAAAAGCTACCACAACCATTTGTCTGGCTTTTTCGAGCGGCAAAATTACATGGTATCTAGATCAAGTCCATAAGGCTCAGATTCGTTTCTCAGACCGGTGCTTACAGCGCGGCACGGCAAAGCTGAAACAATCTTCGGTGCATCCAAAAGCCACACTAACGACAGAGTAAGCCGTCAGGCAGCAGCCAAAGATTTGAATTTCGACACCAGTAAGAAGAAAGCAACACGTACATCATCGTCATGGCCAAGGAGACCGTAAACAAGCGTACAGCCAGGCTCGACCGATCAGATTGTAAGATGAACAATAATAAAAGAGCAGACACGACACCAAGAAAAGCTTCTCCATAAAGCCTTGCTCAGCAGGTCTGTAGTAACACAGATATAATAATACGAGCAGCAACGTTCTATGCTACACCTCAAGCAACTCAGTATGTCTCTTGAGTTTCAAACACACACACGCACACACCTGTAATCCGATATTAAGTTAGGATGTTCCGTTCGTATATAAACGCGAATTTCCATACATACAAATTATGGTAAGTAGCTTCCTATGGGGTGGATAAAAATGTTGGGGCTCTTTCTTAAAAAACCTTGGGTCTTATACTAAAACACCTCCAGCTATCAATCTTCTAATCAAAAGTTAGTAATCACCCAAAACGCTGAAGGCTCATTCACACCGGTCAGAACTGGCCAAATAATCTGTCAATATTTTTGTCAACAGATTGTATACAATATCGGCACGTGCTTTTTAGTGTCGGTCGGCAGAAATCTTGACCAACTCTGCCAAGATTCTGACAGGTGTGAACGTGCATTTAGGGTTAGAACTCCTCTATAAATAGGGATGTACTCGGCTACCTGATTTCTGCGGGGAAAATGGTCAAATCTAACCAAACTGGGACAGATTGCACTCAAACAGGGGGGACGGGGGGCAAACAGTGGTTTAGTCGGATTTTGCCTGCAGTCATCTTCCACCACATCACTCATTGCTTTATCTAATTTCGCCCCAATTTTCAATACAGGTAAAGATCAACTGACTTAAGTAAAAGAGTCATCAAAATGGAAATAGTTTATAGCCTCTATAACACAATTTTCCAGGCATTGCCAACCACATTACACTGATGTGTCATACTTGAACCCTTGGAAAACGCTAGAAACACTCACGTTAAACTTTCAACCATACCTAAATCTAATAAGTTTATCACTAAAGCTGGGTAAACTACTTGAATTGTTTCTTTACGATGGCTCCACTACTTCACGTTGTTCACCCAACCCCAGGTTCTCGTTGTGAAAATTAGCCTAGCTAATTTTGCATATCTCCTTGTTACTACTGTTTCATTATATATATGGAAGCCTTCATCTTTCGCAATTCTTACACAAACACTTAAAAAACTAAGCAATCAATTAGTTAAATAGAACATTCAAACACCGCGTCCCCCGGTTAAGAATCCAGGCATAGCCCCGTCTCTGAGCCAGGAGCGGTCCGACCTCGCGCCAGGTCGGTAGTGCTGCCCTCTGGTCAAGGTCAGGGGGTCACAGACGTCAGGGGGCTCACAGCACACCACTCACCACCCTCCACAGCGGGCTCTGCCGGCGACACGCCCAGACTGGCCACCAGCCGCTCGGTGTACGACTTATCTACGGTCCACCCGGCAGGAGCGTTAACGTTCGGGGTCAACCCGCGGGATGGAGGTCCTACTGAAGGCCTTTCACCAATTCAGGCTTGCAGTGAAACGTGTTATTTATAATGATGTTGAACACAAATCCCTACTGGGCCTTGAAAAACTAACAAAGAACACAACGTTTTCAACACACCCAGCGGAAAAAATGGTTCTTCGGAAAAAACTGGATCCTTGCCTTTCAAGGTTTGTTATAGAAAGTGCCGAGTATCGGCATCAGTCCTTCCCATTGAAGCAGATCGTCCCTATTCGTACAGCGACATTTTTCTGGGCAGGATGACTGCCATGTATGCTCTCCTACCCACGTAGTGATGATGTGCACATGCTCCCGCTGTACTCCAAGACGGAAAGCATGTGGTCGATGCAAACAATGGATTAAGCGTCTTGTTTCTTACCAGTTTAGCTTTCCAACTTCCAGAGAAACATCCAAAACAAGCATGACAGCATAAATGAAAACACCTAGAATAAACACAAAGAGATCGGCCGTGAGAGCCTCTGTGGCGACTGCCAAAGTAAAGCTTCCAGGGGCCAAACAGAGATGGCAGCACTTACCGTCCTCGAAGTTCTCTTCACCCTCAGACATCAGTTCATCGTCTGAACAGATGTTGAGGAGATTCACCAGCATCTCAGTCACTGAAACACGTGACAAACACAATTTACATTTGAGAGCTCTGAACTGAAACACGTAAAAACACACTTTTCATGTGAGAGCTCAGTGTCCCAGAGCGGTTTTATGGAGGCTGAATGGACATCACGCACAGAGCATGGGCCAGGCAGGAGCAATAGTATGATGCTGAAGATAATCAGTGTTCAGTAGCACAGGAAAGAAGAGTCTCAAAGTCTGAGATAGTAAGAACCGAAACATCCTAAACCCCCTCCCTCCCTCGACAAAGCGCTGAATACAACAAAGTACACTGCAAAGCGTTATCAACGGCTTCCCTTCCTAATTTTTGTACTGGACCCTGGCGACAAGGACTATTTTACCATCCATTTTGAAGCAGAACTAACCCTTCTCCCCGACGAAGGGTAAGGACCATGTGAAGACGTCCATGAAGTTGGGTAGCCAGTACGGGTGTGGCGAGCAGTTGAATTGTCGAATGTTCATCACGTTGTTCTCGTACTTCAACACCGCCGCCTGGTGACAATAAAGACAAATTGAGTTGCACAGTATGCCCGAGAGATGACAGTAAAATATGCAGAAAGCTATAAACTTGAGATATTGAGCCAGCCGGGGTGACGCGGTGGCTTAGTTAGGCTGACAACCACATCAGCACCCCTCTAACAGCAAGGACCACCATTGACCTCACCCCTCCTAGCAAAGTAACATCAGCAAAATTATATTATTCAATATCCACATTTTTGCAAAAAAAGGCTCAGAATCGAAAATAAAATGTTCATTCATTGCATTTGGGATAAATTTGACTTATCGTGTATTCTCATAAAATTCGTAAGCAGGACGTGTCATTAGCACCGTTAAACACACTAGGCCCAATTCCCGGTGAAGGAATTGCTCCAGGCCCATAGGCGTAACGTCACCCGAATTGGCGCTGAAGGAATCCTAACTTGAACGTACCTTTAAGTAAAGGGTATCTTGACGACCACACTCCCGTTTAGTGGCATTTCCCATGTGTCGATACGCGGACCCTTCCCAGGTAACCTTATTAGCTTATGCCGTGCCCCTATCTTGAAAACAATATCTGGCAACGCGAGTGTTGATAAAATATATCTTGAAAATACGGGGGGGGTCGTAACAATAGTTTAAGAACAATATAAATTTAATATAAACGGTTAATTTTTCCTTTAAGTTCACTGTGATTGTCAAAAGGTAACTCTGGGGTGACAGTCATCATGTGAGGGTCATCGAGGTCTGTAATGTAAACCACATATACCCTCTTTCCAACATTCTTCCCGAGGCCTATACACATTAGGGGTGTTCACAGCACATTTGTACAGTATGGAAGGTGTGTAGTCTGTGTACCAGACAATCAGCGTTGAACAGGAGTGGGGGGTGGGGACGTGGCCAAACCTGGCACGAAGAGGGTATGACGTCACAACCCTGTGTACAGTTTGGACGCCCGGAGAGCATGCGCAAATGAAGATACTCTACAGAAACGGCGCAGCTGCCACAGTCACTCCCGTCCCCTTCTTATCTGACTTTATCGAATTCGATGGGTTTTAGTGTGAACATGAAATATAAGATCATGGGCGTGGATTTTTTTAAAACGATTACGGTGCTCAAATGCAAAACGTCAATAACGACCATCATAAAAGGGATAACAGCATGCAATATTATATTTAGCCTTCTCTTGGGTCTATTACATTACATAATGATCCTGCATAACATTAACTTAAAATCGCTGAAATGGACACTAAATAATTCCTATGAGTTTTTAACACTAATTCGACCTTCCATTTGAAGTACCCGCACACCCTCAGATATATAAATATACTCCTTGTCTGAGACTACCCAACATCATTATTTCCTTACAGGGTGATTGCGAGTGTCAGGTAATCGACTTTCCTTCTGAGACTGGATTCGTAACGAGGTTTGCGTACCTCTTTGAACAATGATTCCAACACGAACAGAATCCAGCGCACAGTCAAGGATTACCCGGAAAAGAAAATCGAAAACGGTCAATCGCACTTTATGGAACCATTACACAAATTCGGCCTAAAATTATCCTCTCAAAACCCCATGCTCTAAGAACATAAATCAGCCCCATGCTTTCGGAGCATGAATCAGCCATACAATTCCACTACAAGAAACCGAAGCTTTACTTATTATTTTCTCGCTAGATGGCAGTAATGTACGGCCGCGACACAGGAAACACCATCGATCTGGTGGGAGCGACACTCCCATGTGGCCGATGTGTCACGTGAGGTGAAGCCGGGCCTCGCACATGGAAGCAACAGTGCTTCTCGACACAGGCTACTCCCGAAAACGCTGAAGCTGTGCATTACAAATCAGAATATAACACCGCGCTTAAAGGGAATGTGGCACATTTAAAACGTGATTTTAACTGAGATAGCCAAGTTGTAAAGCAAGTCGGAAAAACCGGTACTCTTTATATCATTTGCCTTGGAGCTCGATATTTCCGTAGAAAAAACTAAACTTTCCTGAAATGTACCTCTCATGTACCTCTCGCCAAGCGGCCATTGTTGTGAGCTGCTGGTGTGACGGCATATGCTGGCGTCACGATGAGCATCAGCCAATCGAAGCCCTTGAAGCGTTTCGAGTATGGTAGTGGTTGCCAGATCACGACATCATCCACAGGCAGATATTTATTTCTTTTCCTAGAGGAGTATTTTGAATTTTTTTTTATATCTTGTTCTATACAATATATATATATATATATATATATATATATATATATATATATATATATATATATTATATACTATTATATTACAAATAAAATACGTCAAACGTGCCACATTCTGCAGCCTGGGCTGGTGACACATTTATGGTTTGGCATTTTTAATGGTGACAACCTGAACACTTTTTGGCCCCTGCATACACGGAACCACTCATCCTCACTGACCACCTTAATATAATCTTATGATCCCCAGCAATTTTCCTCAAGCATGTCGTTTACGTCTCGACTGGGATAATATAACATTAAGTACAATGATATTAGTTAGAAGGGATGCCAATTCTGACGGAAAAACAGAGTAGCCAGTCGGCTCGGGCAGTGTCCTCAGGATTCAACCCTGAACGATGCAAAATCTGAAACCAGCAGTTTAGTAGCCCATTGTTACTAGTAGCCCATTGTTGGGACTATTGAGCTTTTTTCAGACAGCGTTTAGGTTACGAACGCTGATGTTTTTATAAATTTTCCAAAGCTTTACATCATACCGGACGCTGGCATCAGCATTGTTTATTGTATGCACGTAAAATAAAATGGTTTAAAATGGGTCTCAATTAGTCTCACTACGCGTTGGAAATATGGCAACTGTATGTATGTTTAAACTAGGCTAATTGGTACATAGGCGGATCCAGCTTCCCGGGGGGGCGCCATCCGGACCAGGGGGCGCCACTTTTGACCGGTAAAACCTATTGGGTGGGTGCCAAATCCTATCGGTGGGTGCCCATTTTCGCATCCTGGAGGGGGGGTGGGAAGCGACATTTCAGGGGGCGCCATCGACCTTTCAGGAGGGCGCCGTGACCATTTCAGGGGGTGCCGAGGGTCGATCGGGGAAGGGGCAGGTGCCCCCTTTGCCCCCACCTGGATCCGCCTATGACATGGTCTCCAATGCAGGCGAACTGGTGCGATCGCGCGACTGTGGCGATATCAAAACGTAGGTGTGACTTAGAAATCCTGCAGTCAAAAAAATGATTTGATCGGTTCTCAAAATTATTTCACCCGACGTGCTCATCGATTTCCCAAAATTTCAAGAAGCAATGTCTTAGTGCCGTGAACGTATCAAGCCAAATCAGAGAAATAGGTTGAAGGGGGGCTCCTCGTATTTCCGCCCTAGTCGGGCGCAGATAATCCATCTTGAAATCACTCATTGCGCCTCCAGAGGCAAATTGATACATCGCAGCGAAACAGACAGCTCAATGGAAAGTCTCCTGTCTTCTGACGCGGTGTGAATTAAAGTCGGGGGAAGGGGACGGGGAGGGTAAATCCTTTGTCCTTCAATCCTCGTTCAGCATCATATCCGAGGCAGTTCAGCCAGCCCCGTCACCATGACCATGCTGTGGCACCTTTATAAAAGGCTTTGTTGAACTGACAGCACCATGCGCCAGAACATACCCTGATAGCGGTTCTTAGTGTTAAGAGTAGTCCGCTCCAAAAAGTAGTACAGTCGCGAAGCACTCTTTCTCCGTAAAATTAAGTTCTGACAGAACCGGAATATGCAGCAAGGGGATTTCGGCCTGCTCCTCGCAACTGAAAGCTCAGATCCAGCCTCATGAAGAGATAATATCGCCGTGGTCGCCGCTTGGCATTCAACAGCTTTACCTTGTTGTTGTAGACGTCGAGGTAGTTGGGCGCTGAGAAGATGGTGATTAGAGAGGGGAAGCCGGTCGTTTGACTCTTCCTGTACATGCGGTACCTGTCGAGGCGGTGGCCGGTCACAAATCCAGCACCGGGCCCGGACCTCGCAATACAATCATCACTGGCAGATCCAGGAGGGGTGTATGTGTCCCTAAAATCCACGATTTTCCTAATTTTCGTTAAGGAACACTGTGCTTCTCGCGAGGTTGAGGGGCTCCGATGTCCCGCGAACAATCGGAGTAGATACACCACTGCCCCCTATACGATGATATTACGATAATTAGCCATACGAATTATTATAAATAAATCTAATGAGAAAAGAAACATACATACCAAAAAACTATAAAAATAATATTCGCCGAGAAGTAAGGCACACATAGTGAGTTTGTTTGTAAGAAGAATGGCTAAAGGCTTTAGCAACGACAAAGTTACTTAAAAAGAACTCAAATGAGCGCCTGGAACTGTAAAACGCGAGGAGGAATAGAAAATTGACATCCCAAATTTGCGATATAATCAGTTCAACCAGCTTTCGGCTGGTGTCCTTGCAGGTTAGCACTAAACTATAAACTGAGACGGGATGGGGCGTGATTTCAATTCCCACAAATTACAGCCTGTTCTCACGTCCCAGCAAGAATAGCAGGCCCATGAAAAGCCCAGAAATTGTTTCCTTCAATACGTATCACTTTACTGAAACCTGTGTTTTGAATGCACGAAACAAGTACCCAACCAAAATAATATTTGTGTTGCTTTACGTCAGCTTGTTCCTGGTGGCAGTGGCGCCGCCCTGGTGGCGATCTGTGTAATTACCCGGCATCCTGCGCCTCATGAGCGCGGATGATGGAGAGCAGGTTGTTCTGTTGCAGGAAGTCGCAGCAAGCCGCGTAACTGCCGGACATAACGCTTCATCGTTACAGACTGCGAGACAACAGGTCTTTCAGACCGTCGGGAAACAGCAAAGAATCATCACAGGCGGCCGAACACAACGCAGTAATGTTACCGACTGTCGGACAGAGATGACATCAAACGATTGCCGGGCACAAAACAACACCTTTAGCTACTGTCCAGGGGATGGGAAAAGCATTGCCAACGAAAAGCTCGGGGCAAAACTATGTTTGCCCCAAAGCGATCGACCTCCTTTCCCCGGACTCTTTTAGCTTGTACGCAAGATGATTTTGGTGCTTCAACTCTCAACTTCAAACAGAATTAGGAAGTTCTGTGAAATATTGGGGCCTTGGATAGGAAAAAAGTATCTTGAGCCAATATTTTCACCCCGTGGCGTTTTTTTTTGCTTTTCGTCTCCAGTTCGCAGAATCCTACCGAAAAGGCATATTGTAACGCATCTTTCACTGCGCGACGTTTGTTTGTTGTTTGTTTTTTTGCTTTCGACTTTGGTTTGCCTCCCAAACCAACCGGCTAGATCCACCCTGCTACTGCCAGATACGATGCAGTGTCGTTAACGAGATCCAGGAACAACATAGTAACTAACGCACGTGACACAGAAAAACGGTACGGCCGAGAAGGCTGTAATGACGGTTTCTCCCCGACAAAACGCACTGCAGTATCAATGCAACAAAACAACAGTTGTTGTCAGATAAAATATCGAAAGCGGGCGGGGGGGGACACGTCACCCCAACTCACAAATCAGACGGGAGGTCCCCCTAAAAAATTATGCAGCTCGACTGAGGTCAGTTTCCCTGTTCACCCTATTACCTGCGTGGACCCAGGTACAAATCTCCATTCATTTCTGTAAAGTGTATCGGCAGCTTTTCCAAAAAACAGCAAACATACAGAAACCTTGCCCCCCCGGTCATCGCCAGTCCGGGGTAGGAAGGGTAGTCGGGGTAGGCCAGTCTCCCCCAGCAGAAGTAGGAAAATCTGCCGACTCACCAACAATGGTGGTGCCAAATCTGACTGAGCCGGTGATGACCCGCTCATGTACCAGCCACTGCACACCATTAGCCGGTACACAAACAACTGCTGTCAGATTCACAAACGCTTGCATAACGCTTAGCTATCGCTTAAAAAAACATATACCAGCATCAGGGCGGACGCAGGAGCGCCGTTGGGGAAGGGGGAGGGGGCACAACTTGAAAAATCGGTAAAAACAGTGTTTTTACGAAAAATCGACCAAAACATCTCAATTTTAGGGGCATGGCCCCTTGCCCCACCCCCTCTCTCTTTTTTTTTTTCCTTTTTTTTTTTTTTTTTTTTTTTTTTTTTTTTTTTTTTTTTTTTTTTTTTTTTCTTTTTTTTTTTTTTTTTTTTTTTTTTTTTTTTTTTTTTTTTTTTTTTCTCTGCATCCGCCAGTGACCAACAAAGCTTTGTAAATAACAAAAAACAGGAGTCTCAGCCGACTATTGCCGTGTAGGATTCACAAATATAGCACCACCGCCTCATTTCGTTCTCAGGGTCCAACTTCCCCAGTTAAGATGTTTGGCAAAGCTCTCCCGAGAGAAAGGTCAGCAACCCAAGCATCCAAAACAGAAGGAAGATGATGAAAGTGCGCGCTCTGAAGAAAAACAAGAGAACAGTGCTCGGAACCACAGCCGGAGGCTGTGTACACCAATGGGCTTTAAAGCTGGTACACCATCGGAAGGAAAGCACGCTGGTGAATACGAATTGCCTGATGTCAGCGTGCTGGAGCATAGGCGGATCCAGGGGTAAGGGCACTTGTTGTCTTCCCCACCCTCTGATCGACCCTAGTCGCCCCTGAAAGAGCAATGGCGTCACGCTAAAATCTCACTTCCCACCATCCTCCAACGGCGCGAGTATCGCCTTCGCCGCGATAGGATTTTGCGCCCACCTGAGGATAGCATTTAACGCCCAAAACCGCCTCTTCTCCTAGCCCCTCCCCCCGCGATAGGAAATCCTGGATCCACCTATGTGCTTGAGGCTGACCTGGAATCTCAGATGATTCGTGTCGGTTCTGAGCAGGGGCGTAGCCAAAGGGGGCGGGGACAGCCGCCCCCCTGAGGGCCCGAAGTGCCCCTCCTGATGAAACGGGCTGCGCGAAGCGCGGCTTGCCCACACTTTGCTCTGTGGTCAAATTTGGAATTTCATACCAGATAGGGCCCTCCTAAGCCCTCTTCAGCACTCTATTCTGTAACAGGCAGCGACCTTTTCACCCATCAGGGCCCTTTTGGCGCTGTCGCAGGGGCCCTTTTCGGGGCGCCCATCTCCCACCTGAGCGAAATCCTGGCTACGCCCCTAGTTCTGAGTGACGCCCGCATTGTGGCCGCAGGACATGTGCTAATTGGTTGGAATCTGATACCCATTGGTTGCTGGAATTGATCAAACACAAAGGTGAGTGGGCCAAGTACTTTGCAGCTATGTGGACGTCAACTTTGTGCGATCTCTTATTACGAATATTGTTGCCTTCCTTTACGCTACCTTGCTTCTCTTAGCAGAGCGTTGTGTGACTTACAATCATGTTTGAGGTTATGTTTCCACTTTATGTTTGGTGTTAAGAAGGCAACACGGGGCGCAATCTTCAGAGTTAAGACACTTAAGAAAGCGAAGACCCGTTTAACGTTCTCTTCTAGTCTCTCCGCACTGGGACTGGTGTTTATAGCTTAACGCTCTAAAGAAGTCATCGCCTGAATATGTAAGAGTGGCTTCCGATGCAATTGTGAGCGAGATGTCGAAGGTTAACACACAAGAAGGATCATACTCTGACGCTGTTGTGTGTGAAGTGTTCGGGTCTATGGGAGGGGGAGGGGGCAACGCTCACCTGTAGAAGCAGGAGCATCTTCTGACGCTGTTGTGTGTGAAGTGTTCGGGTCTATGGGAGGGGAGGGGGCAGCGCTCACCTGTAGAAATAGGAGCATCCTCTGACGCTGTTGTGTGTGAAGTGTTCGCTGTTGCGCTCGTTTCCGAAGTCTTCCAGCGGATCGGACCAGAGCAGGTCACACATAGGGCCGAACGCAGGGGGCTCCTTGAAGCGATCCAGCTGAGGGTAAAAGGTTAAGGTCACTGATCACACGGGTGGCGCAAGCACAAACAGCGAGGGGGTCCGAACTGGAAATTCGGGATAAGGGGTCCTTATCCTCACGCCCATCCCCTGAACATTCCAGTACGTCAGAGAGCATCATTAGTTCTAGAGATGGCAATCCTCAAATACAGCGATCGATTACGGTGAGTTTGATGAGATCGGTTCCGCTGGTGTAATGGCATGGCTGACGCTTGGACATTAGCATGCAATTGAAAGGATTAATAGCCAACAATGATCGTGAGCTGCCGATACGCGTGCAACAAATATTCTGCCGAATATCAAACGTTTGAAAAGAGTGCTGCCCACGAGCCCTTTACACTTATTTTCTCTCTTGGGTATATATATATATATATATATATATATATATATGCAGTTTTGGATGCTGCTTTAGTCGTACAAGGGGTGAGACACGGGTTGAACTCAATTTTGCTAGGCGGTGTTGGATTCTGAGGTAAATTGTATTCAACTTTAAAATCACTCTGCCCGGACAATTTGCCTCTAGGAACGCGTATAATGTTAGAGAAAGGACGCGGTTATTGCTGAAATATCCGACAGTTTACTCCCCTAGCTTTAAAACCATCAACAAACTTGGGAAATATATGGTCCCATATTTGTGCAAGCGTGAATAGACAGGAGGTTTGTGGGGTCAGGCCGATCTAAGTTACTGCGTTCTTACTCGCAACAACAGCGGAAGGAAACGCTGCTGGTGGAACAATGAGACTCCGTAAGATGTACAAGCTACGAAATACCCACCATTTGGTTTAACACAACATGTTTTCAAATTCACGCATCATTCCGATGTGTGTATTTGAAAACAAAGTCGAAAGAATATTTGGTCAAAAGTACCTGGTATCGGGTACAAACGTAACTAGCTGTATTACTTGTTTCAACCAATTACGCGCTAATTTACTATTCTCTTTTGTAGCATTTGTATTGTATGGTATGTTGTCTTTTATGTTGCTGATTTTTTGTTTTTGTTTGTGTTTTGTTTTTGTTTTGTTTTAGTTTTTTGTTTTTTTTTTGTTGCTCACAACTGCTGCGCATGCATTTGTCTTTTATTTAGTTTCTTATGTTATTTCTGCCTGATCTTTTATTCTTTCATTTCTGGTCTCCTATCGTTAATAAAAATGAACTTAAAAAATGATGATGATAATTCCCACTCAGCTCCACTCCACAAATTCCCTCCGGTCTGGTGCGCATGAACATAACACAGGCGCAGCTGTGGGGTTCGCTTAAGGTACGAAATCGATGCAATCACTGAGCAGGCTGTTTGGCGGCACTCGGCGGCTCCCCACCCCACATGTGTTTTACCTAATGCCAGCCACGTCGCAGGTCTTACTACCACTTGTGAGCGCACTGGTGACGCCCTTTGTCGGCTTCTTTCACGGTACTCGCCACAATTGTTGGGATTTTAACGACGCACAAACTGCCAAGGTTATACCGCGTCACCAACTGTTGGGAGGCATTTGTTAATCAGATCGACTTATTCAGAGGCAAATGGCCAAGGCCATCCCCCAAGAACGGCCAGATTTTGGCGGATTTTCTTAGATAGCACAGTTTTACTATCTTTCCCCAGCCCCCCCCAGACGGCGCTCCTGTGTCCCCCGATGCTAGTGGTCAGCCTTATAAGCTAGCACACCAGATCAGTGAAGCTCCGCACTGCCAGCTGAGAACTACAACCAAATTTACGAGCTCCTAATTAACAACGTTTTCACGGAAAAATACAATATTCTTTCCCACTGCTTCTTAGAATCGCAGCAAAAATGTGTTTTACAATACACATTTTTATATACCTAAGCAAAACCACATATATATATACATATATACATATATATAAGTATAAGTTGGAGTATATATATATATACTTCAACCACAATAAAATTTCCACCAGCGAGACACTGGTATTATACAAATACTTAAGATTCGATAAAAAACCCTCTGTGGGTAATACAGCACAGTACGTGTCTTTCGAAAATCTTTAGATGAATCTGCCAGCTTGTTTTCCGCGTGTAATGTACACAAATGTAAGCCCTGATGTCTGCACGGTTAAGGAGATTCTGGATGGCTAATCACGTGTAAGACAACGCCAAACAACGTACTTATATTGTAAGACCTATCAGATAGCCCCTTACCTGCAACAGATCATGTACCAACCGCATAAAGCAGTCCAAATTTAGCCTTGAAAAAATACAAAACCTATCATACTTCTATTCCTGAGGTGGGAGTCAGCCCAGAAAGAGCAGACATATCTCGCCTCTCGCCATCAGTCAATTGACATTTTTACGCATTAGTCTTTACCACATACCTCTGATTTGAAGCAGATCGGGCGATTAGCTTACCCTGCACGTATCTGAAATAAATACTTTTATCCACTTAGCTTGGCCAATGCAAGTGAATAATGACAACACTCTACATTTCGACAAGACCGAAATGCAAATGAACGCTTCTTGAAAACTGACCACGCAGATTCTGAATGGCGTTCAGCCAGTACCAAATCACCATGTCATTTGTTTGCTTTCAAACGCAGGCGACAGCCGGAGGCTGTTCCGAGGCGATGGCGGAGAAGGCTCGAGCCCCCCCCCCACTCCGAAACGATGTTCTGGATCTGACACTGGCTTCAGCCATCTGAAAATAAGTGGCGACATGGCATAAAAATTGCTTTCCGCAGCTTTACCCCGGCAAATACAACGAAGGGTACCTGCAAGTTATTGGGTACCGCAGTGGACCCGCACTATGCATACTGCAACATACTAGGAAAAATCACCTCGCGCAATTTCATTCTCAAAAACACGATTGTAAAAAACTTGGATCGAGTAATCAGCCGCCTTTGTGTCAGCAATAGAATATATATTATTTTCCTAACAATGTTCATTTTGGCAGCACTGCCACAGGTGTCTGCCGGTGCTGAACGAAGTCGAATCCACTGCGACAGACTTTGATGTGTATCAGCGTTCACGCTTTCAGAACTTTGCCGACTCCGTATCGATCTGTGAGACTCACATCTCAGCAGGTGATTTTGCTGTCGCCCGGGGCGTTTCTGAACCGCGTGCACGGCAACTAGTAGCAGTAAGTGGCACCCCCGGCGGCCGGAGGTTGCTTGCGCAACCAAGTTCTGCGTTCGTCACAATATTTGGAGGAACTTAATTTTCCCCAGAGCATGCGGTCTGTTCGAAAATGAGTTTGCTCCACAAGAGCCAAGTAGGTCTTCACTGTTCTGAAAATATCAAAATCCTTCTAACCCCGACCGATTTCACCCACTTTTTATGAACTCAAATCCTATATCCAGTGGTATTACCACTGCCCAGGGTAAAAATACCCCGTCCATATAGCTAACGATATGATTCACATCAGTTAGATATCCCCACAACACCTATTTCCCTCCTCTCGGCCCAGCGACATACACTTTTAAGCCATCACCAGCCTCCTCGCCGCTAAACACGTAGGTATCGTCATTCGACAGGGTACCCTCCCCACCAATGCTTGAACTCCACACCGGTTCTCAGCGCCTGTGACCTTTCTCACCTCTGTGCTTCGCGGGCATCAACAGACCAACAGAAGGCGGCCGCTGATTGGCGGAGGCGCGTTCACGTGCATTGCACTTAATCCAGCAGAAATCTTTCGATGGAAATAGTAGTGTCGCAAAGTTTGAAGATGGTCATGATTTACTGTGTCATTTTCAGAAATTCTTAACCACAATTGTTCAAAATCGGCCCGATTATTTTATTCACTATTGAAGGCTGCTCTCCCAAATACGGACAAGACAGCGACCAACCTTGCAGAAGTAAGGAGCATCGACTCTGGCATCTGCGGAGTGGAGAGGGACGGAGCCCAAACCCATGGTAACAGGGAGAGGGCGGAAGCGTTGGGACATGGGACTAATAACCATCCTCGAGAGCACTGCTGAAGCACTTCCGGTAGAAATATATTAGATAAAAGAGCGCCATGCATTGTTCGGTCACAATGTTCAATGGGACATTGCTGCTGATGAGAATCATTCCATCTACAACCAACTAGTCATCGAATTTGAGCTAAATGTTGCCTTCCGCACTGGCTGCTAACACCATTTTCCAATTTCTTCCCCATTCGGCTGAAATTTGATGTTTCTAGATGAAAACCGGGGTCCCGGGATTCCACTGGACCCCATATCCCGACGCGTATTTGTCAAGACAATGATTGTCGTCCATCAGTTGCTGAAAGACAGCGCGAAATGTTCACTTTTCAATGGCATGGAAAGTGTGATATTCCGTTGGCTGTCTTTCTGTAAAGGTCTCAATGCCCTCTCACTGACAAGGTGACAGTTCCGACCATACTCGGCTCATCCTAAGTATTGTAAAAAAGGTGTGTCAGGAGCAGGGGCGGACGCAGACCCGAGTTTTGGGGAGGCTAAACCCATGTCTGTCTCTTCTTTTGGGGGGACGTGCAGTTTGGGTGCTCGACAGACCTAGCATAAGCTACCTCTCTAAGTACATGATCGCTCTCTTGGGGGGTGGGAGCGAATATGTTTTTGTTCTACAGACCTAGTGTTAACACATTTTTTTCCAATATCTCTCTGGCGTTTGGGGGCAAAATATAGTTTGCCCCCCCTCCAGCACTTTAAGGGGTCATGGACGGAATCCCCCTGCGTCCGCCAATAGTCAGGAGTGTCGTATCCGGGGGTCAACGGGCCCAAACTCGTAAAACACATGGCTTTGAAGAAAATATGCGAACATGGGGGTTTGAAGGCAAATATCTTTTTTGCCCCAACCCCCCCCCGACCAGCCACTGTCATTGTGTTTTTAGAATGTTTTATGTACACTACTGAGGCCCGAGAAGAAAAACAATAGCATGAAAACATGGGTCTAACAGGCGGCCGACAGTGGGTCACTGGAACACGCTACAGGCAGGCTGGATAAATAAATGGACTATCCGATTGGAGGTTCGGGCTCGGCCAACAAGGAGGGCCAATGGGTCACGCACCCCCCTCCGCGCGACGGAATTCATCCTAAACATCTGGGAATGTCGTAAGCGGAAAACATGTTTAATCTACATCTAGCAACTTTCTAAAGCAATTAGCATGGAAAACCTAACCCAGTCGTTGGCGAACCGACAAAAACATTTTCATCAGTCAAAATAAAATGTATATTATTCTCACGAGTCCTTCTAGCATCGCTCCTGTCCTCTTTTGTGGCTGACAGGCAGCAGTATCTGTTTTGTTTTCGCCGGACGCAGCGGACAGCGGGACACACCCAGTGAGCAGACCGTCCAGAGGCGGATCCAGCGTGGGGGCCAGGGGTTCAAGCCCCCCCAAATATCCGAGCCCCTATAGTTAATACATAGGCGAGGGGCTGCCCGAGGTACTGGCAGGAGAGGTTCGAGCCCCCACCTCCTCTCCTAAATGACTTCCTGGATCCGCCACTGAGACCACCCAGTCTGAGGGCCGGGTCGTCGGGTCAGTGGGTCCGGCCATTTACACTAGCGACCAGCCGGCGTCTCGCTGTCGCCGCAGCGAACGCCACGTCCAGCGAGGAGGATCGACGGCGATGGATTACAGTCTGTTATTATATCATAATATATAAAATTGATTATTTGACAAATTAACCAATGATTAACCGATAATTAAATTAAATCAATCAAAATTGACCAATAATGGTTGATAATAATATAAAGTAAGGGCAAAAAGTATATTAAGATATTTTAACACGGTGTTTTCGTCTGATAAAGTTTTGAAGTTCTATTTGATTATCGGTTTGTTTTAGGTATTATGATCATGACTAGTACGCTCAAAACCACACTTCAAACCATTAAAACTTATGAACCGATTCCTGTTAGTATATTCATACCCGGTCCGGTGCATTTCAGAATGTTGCCTCGACACTCGTGCAAATGCCCTTGCAAACCATTATTCTTCATCTAAGTCCAATCGATAAGTCAAGTCGACAAAAATGGGGATCCATATTAATACCGATCCAAAACTAAGCAAATTGTCTGGGAAATATAATTAAATGGATCAATGGATCGGGATGGATCCACCGCAGTATCCAATCCATGACATGGTCTAGACTCCATTAATCCTATGAGCAACTGGCAGTGGCGGATCTAGCCGGTCAGTTTGGGAGGGGCAAACCAAAGTCGAAAAGCAAAAAATCACGCACTAAAAAGCTGCGCTACAATATCACTTGCCGGTAGAAGTGTCGGTATTTGAGGCGAAACACAAAAAGAAAAAAACGTCACGGGGTGAAACATATGGGCTCGAGATCCTTTTCTCCTATCCAAGGCCCAATATTTACATTGAACTTAACTGGTTCTGTTTGAACTTGAGAATTGCAGCACCAAAACCTTGTTTATAAACTAAAAAGAATAGGGGAAAAAGGAGGTCGATCACTTTGGTGGGGGACAAACACATATTTTTGCCCCGAGCTTTTCCGTTTGGGGGGCAAATGCCTTTCTTGCCCCCCTTGGATCCGCCACTGGCAACTATTCCCAAGGGCAGCAAGCTTCTTAACAACGGATATGGTTTTATTTTAAATGTTTTCTTTAAGCTGTCCACGTCGTAGCTGCTAGTGCAGTCTGCCACACTGGAGTTGTGTGGGTCAAGGTCGGCAGGGAGGGAGAGGCGGACAGTATTTTATCAGTTTCCACCCTCCAACGCCGTAGGGTTAATGGTTAACATCTGAAGCAGTGTGCATCAGGAGCCTCTGTCCCGCTCCATCATCCGTGGTCAAGGCCGTTGCAAAGAAATACAGAGGGGGGACAAGGAGCGGGGGAGCGGCGCTCTCCCTGAGATAACCGGGAGGGGGCTACTTTGATACATCTCTCTACCCCCCACCCCCCCAGAACGTCAATGACGTGAATAACAGGGTCTGTGATACGATTCACCCCCTCCCCTCCATCCTGACCCGCCAAAACATCATGCCCATCTTTCCCATATGCGGCCCCTTCCCAAAAACCCGGGTCCGCCTTTTGTCCCCGCATTGCTGATCAACAGGTCGAAATCGGTCGCGCTAGTAAAAAACATCGGTGACGTCACATCTGAAAGCCACGCCCACAGCCTCGGGGGAAAACAACGCACTAGCGGTGTGATATCAAACAAAAAGTAGCAGGAGGCCGTCGAACCGATGACTTCTTCGCTTGGTGGTCTAGGACTCTGTCGATGCGACTTTGTATGACATCAATAAGTGAAGCGAGACGGAAAAAGCAATTACAAGAGTGATGAGTCATCGGCCTGATACGCGACTACTAAGAACCTCTGGCGTTAGCTGAGGTCGTAATTCCTCTGGATTACATCTGGACAATCAATAAAGGACAAAGTCAATAAAGGACAGTACACGAGTACTACCATATCCCATTCAATACACCACTAAAGGAAGTAGAGAGAGAGAGAGAGAAAAGAGGGGGTCATTCTTGGATCCCGGACTACATCTTGCAACTTCAGGAGGCACAGAGCGACGGACTCCGTAAATCTGTAACTGGCACCACAAGTGGGCTCCGTCGGGCCGGAAATTGGCATCACTACGGAGCCGGAGCGGCGGCTGTATTGATCGCGTCGACTGCCATACAGGCGCCTGCTTACAACCGACGGTGCACCGGCTAGAGATGCCAGATTTCGAAAATGACAAGTCCGGCATCCATATCAACACTCAAACACTTGCTGATATGTTGTGGGCATATTGATAAAGACATGGATATAAATTGTCATACCTTTACGTTATCATTATTATCAAATTGGTTTTAACGTTTCAGTGGCCCAACAGCTTCGGTTGGACACTTTGAAACATTCAAGAACACATTCAAAAAGACAACAGATAACCCGAAGCATATATTTGATGCTGTGCGTTTCTTTTGTAGGAATTTTCTAATGTTTTGAGATACGTATTCTGACGAAGGTGTTGTGCCAGTGACACAATTATTCACAATAACCTTCGTTAAAAAAGTTTAAAGACACATTTTCTATGCCATCAGTTTCGAATATATCACCGAACCAACTAAAAGACGGGCATAATTTCAGCTAGGTCTAAACTGATGGTTGATAGCATATGATTCATCAAATAGCAAACCACAGATGTGGAGCTTGAAATACAAGTAGAGCAAAATACCACACGTCAGGTATTGGGGTTGCACGGGGCAGCCAATTTTTCCACAATCCACAACATTCTCACATTCACAGCATTGAATAAAATTATCCTTATCAACACGCGCGCTTTTTCCCCACTTGTGGAGCAGTTTCAAGTCTGCGTATATACGGTTAACAAAGTTCATTTAGTCAGCTTACATACCTACGGTTGACCTTCAACTTGAAGAAAGTTCCGACACCAGAGAGTAAAGTCGTACTTATTGGATTTAAACCGTAGCGCCAGATGTCTCAGCCTGGCCCAATCGCCGTTCGGAAAATCTATTGGCCGCGCAGCAAGGTGGCGAGGCGAGTCTAGCCATTTTTCAAATACAGTTCCGTGGTTTAAAGGCGTTCCACCACCAAGCCGAGTTATTCCCCACCGTGTGGACGTGCGCCTGACGCCAGCGATAGCTGAAATCCAGTACTTTTACCACCCAATCTTTAACTCATTCACTGTAGATGGCGCAAGCGGATGCCCTGAAATGATATTCAATTGGCACCTCGGAGTACGGCCAGAGCGCGGCGGCCCATTGGCAGTGGAGCGTAGAGGTGTCAATTTTGTCGTTTAAACGCTCCTCGCTCTCACCCTCACCCTTACCCCCCCCACTCTCTCTCTCTCTCTCTCTCTCTCTCTCTCTCTCTCTCTCTCTCTCTCTCTCTCTCTCTCTCTCTCTCTCTCTCTCTCTCTCTCTCTCTCTCTCTCTCTCTCTCTCTCTCTCTCTCTCTCTCTCTCTCTCTCTCTCTCTCTCTCTCTCTCTCTCTCTCTCTCTCTCTCTCTCTCTCTCTCTCTCTCTCTCTCTATCTCTCTCTCTCTCTCTCTCTCTCTCTCTCTCTCTCTCTCTCTCTCTCTCTCTCTCTCTCTCTCTCTCTCTCTCTCTCTCTCTCTCTCTCTCTCTCTCTCTCTCTCTCTCTCTCTCTCTCTCTCTCTCTCTCTCTCTCTCTCTCTCTCTCTCTCTCTCTCTCTCTCTCTCTCTCTCTCTCTCTCTCTCTCTCTCTCTCTCTCTCTCTCTCTCTCTCTCTCTCTCTCTCTCTCTTTCTCTCTCCTCTCTCTCGCCTCATCGGTAGTCATGAGGTTGTCGACGAATCCATGGAAAACGACGTTCGCTTTCGCGATAATTGTACCCAAATTCCTCATGAACAAAGACCGCCCAGCCCAAACCAAGTAGAGGCGCAGTTATTGCTGGTCGGGGGTTTAAAAGGGATGACTTGTTCCAGCAGTAAAGTGACTCCTACTTTGCGTGTTGCGACCCACCACAATATCACGTTTGGAGATTACATAATGTCTGTGGAGGAGAAGAGAGAGCTGGGCGGACGCCAAATCCAACCTACAGGCGGAATCGAACAGTCAACCTATGCATCACTGCACAGGGTCACGGGTTAGGAGCCGAGAGCATAGGTAATGTGTCAATTATCATGTGGTGGTAAGACCACCCGCGGCAGCTACAAAGAGTGCGTTATCAAATTTTGTTTTTCATCAATATTCCGCGGAAAATTTTCGATTGATGCGTCGCACTAAGTCTCACTTTCATGTAAGTCTTTTTTTACGTCGCAGCCTTAGCTTCCCAGTGACATCACCCGAAGAACAGTGGGTCATGGGCCCGGGTCGGCCGATATTTATAAATGCATTATACGAGTCTCTCGCATGGGCAGTTAGTGTAATTTTTCTTTATTCACTTGTGGAAAAAGCCAGTGGATGATTTGTTACGCATACATGTTATGCAATCTGGGTCTAATGTCAAACTTTTTGACCACGAAATACTGCCATAAAAACTCGTACATATCTTAAAAATAAAACATCGAACCTAAGCTATCATCGAACCCAATCATTCCGCAATCGGATGATCACCAAAAGGCTAGTACGGCATTCGTCATCTGTTATACGAACACTTACCACGTCCCTAGTCCTTAGGAGCAAACTCTAGCCACAAAGTCGCGATCTCTCCCCTCTCCGAAGACTGCCTGCGCACGCCACTGCGCTGATAGACCACTCAACTGTGCCCGTTTCATTCCAGACCCCTCTCAAAAAGGCGTCAGTCGCTATCTTTACGCACAACCACTCTCTGAATTGCACAACGTCACCAATATTAAAAACAATCAGGCGTAACGCTGCTGGATTAAAGAGTACGTCGGAATTCAGTTGAAGACGATGCCAGATGGAAACTTCGAGCCGAGACAGGCGCCGTCGCGACGGAGCAGAAAATAGATGGCCAGCTATTTGTCCGCCTGCGCCAGCCATATTTCAGCTGTGTTAACCAGTGATAAAGCTGTTTCTTGGGAGGCTGAATACCTCGCCGTCAAGGCAGAAGGATAGATTACGGCGTCGCATACAGCTAAATAAAAGTGAAGGAATGTAATAAAGCCGAACATGAGCTGTTGATAAAATAAACTAAGACCATCCATCAGCATGGGCATTCATTCAATCAATACACATGTAAGCCAACCACGAACCCATTCAGAATTTTTACACATTCATTCAATGATTCATTCTGGTCTTACAGAAGTCAATATGCGTACTTCTCAGACAAAACGGAAAAACGGAAGAGCAGCCGCTACTGTGCACCTGGTAAAAATTCATTCATTCATTCATTCATTCATTCATTCATCAATTCATTCATTCATTCATAAGTTCATTCATTTATTCATTCTTTCATTCATCAATTCATAAGTTCATCCATTCTTTCATTCATCAATTCATAAGTTCATCCATTCTTTCATTCATCAAATCTAAGTTCATCCATTCTTTCATTCATCAATTCATAAGTCCATCCATTCATTCATTCATTCATTCATCCATTCATCCATCCATCCATCCATCCATCCATCCATCCATCCATCCATCCATCCATCCATCCATCCATCCATCCATCCATCCATCCATCCATCCATCCATCCATCCATCCATCCATCCATCCATCCATCCATCCATCCATCCATCCATCCATCCATCCATCCATCCATCCATCCATCCATCCATCCATCCATCCATCCATCCATCCATCCATCCATCCATCCATCCATCCATCCATCCATCCATCCATCCATCCATCCATCCATCCATCCATCCATCCATCCATCCATCCATCCATCCATCCATCCTACCTTCCGGATGTCATCTAACGTGTGGATCTCCGGACTGAGGCCGCCGTGGACACAGAGGAACTGCTGGTTCATCAGCGCCGCCAACGGCAGACAGTCGAAGGCCTCCATACACGCGTCGTACACTCGCTCCGTGTATTTCATTTTACCTGTAACACCCATAACAGGGGTCAAACCTTAATGTCGTACACTCAATCCGTGTATTTCATTTTACCTGTGACACGTTTAACCCTCGCCCCACCGAGGGGCCATCGATGGCCCCCTAAGGTTTTTCCGGGATAGCAGAAAAACGACGAGGCGCAGCACCGCGGTTGAGGGCTCTACCTCTCACTGCATCATTTTCCCATCATCCTTGAAATTTTTTACCCCGGGTCACCCAAGGTGAGGTCACCAGACGAGGTCAACCAAGGTCACCTCACTTCACCTTTAGAGCTCTGTAAGAGCTACATTTCAAAGTCGATCGATTTGAAACTTCCTATACTTCATAACCCCTCCAGGGTCTACAAGGTGTATATCCGGGATTTTTCGATTTCGTGCCCTGAGGTCAGGTCACGAGGCGACCTCTCCCGTTGGAAAAGCATAGGGAAAAGTTGTTTCATGATATAAAAGCCACAAAAATGATTGCAAATACTCAGACTGCTCAGAACAACGTTTTTGGACACCCTTTCACGGATCCCAGGGGTCATATTTGCCCTTTGACTTTTCCAAGGTCATCCAAGGTCACCAGAGGTCAAAACAGTATTTTGACAATAACTTTTGACCTAATTGAGCTAGAGCGGTGAAACAAACACCATCGTGTTTGTCTTGTCACTGGCTTTCATTTGATATACGGCAAGGTCACTTTTTGACCTTTCGTGACCTCAGGTCATATTAGGTCACGAGGTGACCTCTGGCGGTCAAACCACTGGCGGGAGGTCTTTACGTTCCACATAGCGGAAAAAGTACTGGCAATTTGCTATCAAATGTACTTTACCAGGCCTCAATAGCTCTAATGACATAAGAGTTATGCCCAGTTTGCTTAATCATTGCATATTTGAGTGAAAATAGCCGATCTTGACCTAAGTTGACCTCTGGAGGTCAAACCATTGACCTGAGCACTAAAACATGCGAAGTAATTTCTTACTGAATTCACGCGAGCTTTCTAGTGCACTTTGCAGATTTGCGCTAACGCCCATATTTTCGGAGTTAGAGGGGGCCATCGATGGCCCCCGGTGGGGCGAAGGTGGCGCCGGACCCCCGGTGGGGCGCGGGTTAAACAGGGTTAACAAACAGGAGTGTCGCACACTCGCTCCGTGTATTTCATTTTACCTGCAACACGCATAAAAGTGTAAGCCGAGATCAATGTCGCAAACTAGTTCCGTGTTTCATTTTACCTGCAAACGCATACAAGGGTTAGCCAAGGTCAGTGTCGCACACTAGTGTCATGTATTCGATTTTACCTGCAACACGCATACAAGGGTTAGCCGAGGTCAGTGTCGCACACTAGTGCCATTTATTTGATTTTACCTGCAACACGCGTACAAGGGTTAGCCAAAATCAATATGGCACACTCGCTCCGTGTATTTCAGTTTACCTGCAACGCGCGCACCGGGCGTGCACACAAAGACACTCGCACTGGATAACTCAGGAAGGGGGGTTGGACAACAAGCATAGAACCGTCCAGATCGTAATTGACCCGGTTTTACGATTCCGAGGCTAGCTAGACTGGGATAAGCTACCAGTCGTACTTGGTGGTTCTACGCAAGGCTATTCAGAAGGTATGGGTCTAACAAGGAACTAAAAAACGAGAGCTGAACCAAAACCACACCATGGATCAAACCTTGCAACACACCGGTTCCCGGACAACACGGTCAGATAATGTTCCCCATACGGTGCTGAATCAGCAACCGTGTCCATTCAGTTATAGTGGCCTAGTTTCCATTGGCGAGAGGCGATCAATATAGGACTGAGGGTCAGGATTCAGCGATCGTGGTTTCCATGTTACTTTAGCTTGGATAAGGATAAAGCTGTAACGGATAGAAACGTTTTCGATATAAATTTTGTCTACATTTCTGGTGCACCAGTGAAGTTTCTCTTCACTTTTCCTTCACCCAAATTTGTGTTTTACCCTCTGCAGTTTGCTCTCCTTCACCCTTTACATTATAAGGAAATATTTACCATCAGGCTGTCAAATACTACCAGATCGTGTTGGATGCAAACTAGTGGCGGATACAAGGGGAACTAGGGGAGGCTCAAGCCCCCCCCATGTCCGAGCGCCTATAGTCAATACATAGGCTGAGGCTGATCCGAGGCAAAGGCGGGGCAGGCTCGAACCCCTAGCCCCTCCCCCCAGGTGAAGTCCTGGATCCGTCATTGGTGCGAACCGACGAGAATCAGATTGAAGCCCGGTTTCAATTCCCAAAAGCTCTATAGGGATCGTAACTGTATCCGGATGCATTGTCCGATCGCGATTGAAACTGTGCATGGAACCTAGGTCAGTATCGCGAAGGGTTAGGAGCTCTGGTTCGGCGAGGTTTGGTCGGGAAATATGACTGGATGATCGCACGTGGAGCCTTGATTGGCAGTACACCGCCGGGCAGAAACAAAACAGCATCCATTACCATCCCCATTGGGCATCCGAAGCGCCCGAATAGAGTGGAATTAGGTGCACGTGCATAGGCGGATCCAGGATTTCCCATCGGGAGGCACATGGTTGGGGTGGGGGTACCATCCGGACCAGGAAAGCCACGTTTGGGCGAGAAACCTATCATCTGGGTGACAAATCCTATTGCCAAGTGTCGAAACTCGCATCAGGGGGCATCGAATTTTCAGGGGGCACCGGTGGTATGTCGGGGGGGGGGCAAGTGCTCCTTACCCTAGATCCGCCCATACGTCATTGCTACTTGACCAAATTGTCGTCACGCGTTACTTGCAGGTCCTGGATCAGGAAATGGTACATTTCTGAAACTGATGTTCTGTGTCACCGAACGCCAGTGATGTGGAAATACGTCAGCGGCTGTCGGGTTTATTACAGTTGCGTGTCGTCACGCGCTTATGGACCGAGAAATGTGTGTAGTCGCGTTGAACGGTACCGTTGCTGACTCATCGGGGGCTTAAAGGGGCTCAGTTCCAGCCCCACGAGGACGCCACATTCCCTGTAGCGAACTTCGGCGGTCCAGATGGAGTGTTGTAGTTAGACGGATATCCAAGGTGGATACATGCCGATGAGGGCATCGCCAACAAAACAAAAAATGCTGGCACGCTGATGCTTCGAAATCAGAAAAGGTGACAACGGTGATTATCCAATCTTCCTTACCACACTTAAACTGAAATTACGTAATAACTCTTAACCCTTCCTCGCCTGGGGGGGTTCGATCGGCCCCGTCCCCCTCGGATTAACGTGAATGATTCCAAGCTGATTTCGATGAGATGAGCCGCATTGCATTTCTTAGTGATCCATTTGACAACCTAT
Source organism: Lepas anatifera (assembly GCA_034440635.1). NCBI lineage: Eukaryota > Metazoa > Arthropoda > Thecostraca > Lepadidae > Lepas > Lepas anatifera. The sequence continues at coordinate 679,962 of JAOTON010000713.1, read as the reverse complement.
GGCTGATAATTGGTGTCAGGTCCGGTTCATGAATTTTGACATTCTCAGACCCTTGCAATACGATTTTGTTCTTCTGAAGTGAGGTTGACAAAACCAAAGTGTATTTCAGCTTCTATAATATATAAATCAAGTTTTTAACTTTCATTCGAAAGATCTTAAAAATAATAATATACGCGCTGCCATCAATTTTGAGGATATATCAATCAAATTTTTAAAAATCATTCAAAAGTTCTTAAAAGAAAAATATGCGCGCTGCCATCAATTTTGAAGTCACTTTAAAGACCAAGGTTAACAGAGGCCAGCAAATGTCACGCCATTTTAAATTGTTTCAGCTTTCAACTTTACAACTAAACAAGATACAGCAGCAAATATAGTATCATAGTGATGATCAAGATCGGAAGATTTAAATGGTATGCAGCATGACCTTGAAACATCATTATCTGACTCTGACCAAAGGTCAAGGTCACACTCTGACCTCATAAGACCATGCCACATAGTATTTGAAACATTGGGTCCAGATTAATACATTGGTACCTTTGGCTTGGGGAGGGGATCGGACCCCCAGGCGGTGGTGGATACGAAGAGCCCAGGCGTTGTCGGGTTAATAACGCACAAACATTACTAACATTAAAAACACAAACAAACATTACTGTGAGCCGTCAGGACCACTGGGTACAACCGCGTGCGTGTGACCTATAACCCTTACTGCGACACTTATCTATGCAAATGGTAATGGAGCTGGTCACCATTACCAGTAGCTGGTGTTTGGGCCCCATGTCGCTACGCTTCATCGGCACCGGGAATGTTCATTGGATCGCCCAGGCAGGGGCGTCACCAGGGTATCACCAGGGCGTCACCAGGGTATCACCAGGGTATCACCAGGGGCGTCACCACGCATCTCTACTGGGGGGGTCTAAACTTGCTGCGGCTGGAGTGGAGGGGAGAGGGGGGGGGTGAAAGCAAGACACAAACTTGCTAATGGCTCCATCGGCATTGACAACTAGCTCACCAACACAATGCAGGGTGTCCTGAAGTCTCAAGGTAAAACAAATATAAAACCCTAGCCGAGTCTAAAATATCTTGGGGGACGTCTCTTTGTGCATCCCCTCGTTCATAACAAAGCGGACGCCTCCTTGTACTCCCCGATTCCGACGCCAAGGGCATACAGCTGCGAGGGCAAGGACATGGGCGGCAGGGCCAGCGGCATGTACACTGCAGCACTCCTGGAATTGTGTACTATTCCAGTGCGTTCGAATGCAGTGGCGGATGCAGGACAACATTGGGGGAGGGGCGCTGGGGGGCTCGAGCCCCCGCCGCTATTGCCTCGGAACAGCCTCCAGCTATGCATTTACTGTAGGCAGTCTGACATTTCGGTGGTGGGGGGTTGAGTACCCCCCCCTTTATACGCCACTGCTGGAATGGTGCAACAGTACAATGGTCCGGAACAGGGGCAGCAGTGACTTCTACTCAATTTGTTTTGGTTTGTGAAGAGATTAAATACTCGTGCCAATGCTTCTAAGGGCTCACTTTTTAATTATTTCTAGGACCTTATCCTTCTTGCTCCCATTCCTTGTTGTAATGTTCAGACTTGATAGTATGAAGTGTCAAGTTAAGCCTGTTTCAGAGTCGACAAAACGATTCTCGTCCTGTCAAAAATTTGACCAAGCACTTTCACGTGCACAGATGTTTAGGATTCCCGACATATTCCTTTTCACGCGTTAGCTTTAGCGAGTTTGAATGGGCACTAGCCTACAATGTGGCAACCGCTGACCTACAGTCGCCACAAAGCATGCAAAGGCCTGCAAGAGACGGGAAAAGGGGTGAGAACTAGGGAAGGGGATAGCATATACCGGTGTGGGGAGATATTTTCCGGGCATCTTTTGGGCCCGGATGAAACGGGACTGTTTTAGTGAATATACGCGATGGAACACAGGCGGACTACACAGTAAAATCGTGCTCGCATGCTCATCTACGCTGTCGCCAACAACAGCACAAAATGTGCAGCGGGTACTTACACTCTTGTTTAAATGTGAAGTACTCGGTGAGGTGCCGGCACTCGTGGTTCCCGCGAAGCAGAAACAGAGTACTGGGATGGTTGATCTTCAGCGACCACAAGTATAACACACACTGCGGACACACAGATCAGAGATGTAACACACACTGCGAATAAACAAATCAGAGGTGTAACCATACGCTGCGAACACACAAATAACAGACACAACACACGATGCGAACAAAAATCAAAGTTATAACACACATTGCGAACACACAAATCACAGATAGGTATAACAAACTGCGAACGTACAGAAATATAATGCACCACAAACACACAAATCAGGGATATAGAACACATTTCCAATACTGAAATCAGAGATAGGACTCGCATTGCAACACAGAAGTAGCCAAGGGTAGCTTTCACTACCGTTCTCATTCATGATTTGCGTTCAATAAACCTTAATTTGGTTATAAATCTCTAGAGATCCTCTAGAAACCTTTAGGATTTACCAAATAGCAAATAACTCTGCATAGTCGCAAAGGACAGCCATGAAAGTAGTCTCGGGTCGCACCGGGCCCCGCATTAGCTTCGGAAGATAGGGGGAATGATATGGGGTTTGGCTTCTTTACTTTCCATTTGAAAACAATTGCAGATTTCAGGCGGAAAAAAATGGGACAATGTTGCAGTCAGCAGGTGCGAAAGGTAACAAGCCCAAATCCGATAAGTTATTGGTTCTAGAGGCAACTGTCTGTCACCGGGAGGTTGAGGGTTGATGAACCTTTTACTCATTTGGCGGCGGTTTTCTGAGGTTCATAGGAACTAGATGGACTTGCCGGGTACCATGGGCAGAGACTCCGTCCTGGATTTTCACTCTTCCATGGGTTTTTATACGTTTGTACTACCCCGTCAACCTTACTCCATCTAGGACTCCAACTGGATCGACAACAGATCTACAGACATAGCGAATACTTACTTTGTACTAAAACCGAAGAGTCAGAGTTCGAGCTCAGGTGAATTATAGTACACACAAGTATATATGAATAAATTTAACATTATTCATGCATGTGGGGCTCCACTGCAGCGGCGGGAATGGCCGGACTGCTGAGAAGAGGACGTCAGACTCTGACGCAGTAATATATGACCTACACCCACCAGCCGGCAATCCAGTCCTAGTTTCAGAGGTCGTAAAAAGTGCTCAAGTGTCACCAACGGAATTTAAACCAAACTTGTGTGACTAAAAATGTTGAGCACTGGCACAAAAAGGGGATTATTTGCAAAACCCTTTCAGTTCTTTTGAGTCTTAAAGAGAGAGACTGAACGTCAATTTTTCACGGTGATGTAGAAAGCTTGCCAATCTTGCCTATTTTGTCATAGAAGTGATGTGTTTCGTCACCAATATTGTTGGCGAGATGGCAGATTTTTCGACCTCTACCTAGCTGTTTGGTGTTGATCTACGATTGCTTCTTCTTTGACAGAACACCAAAGGATGAAAACTGAAAATATCTGGTTTTCAAACCTGGCCTGTGGACTTACTATTCGATTGTCTAAAGCATTGAACCCTTGGCATGCGTCCGTGCCCCAGAATAACACCACGGCTTAAAATGCCCCAAACGAACATACGTAATCAAGGGACGAAATCCATCCGTTTTCTAGGGCTAACATCATTAAAACCCCAAATAGTTTTGCCTTGTCACCTTGTTATACGTTCGTGCCCCAGAAAAACACCAGGGCTTGAAGTGCCCAAATGAACATAAGTAATCCAGGGACGAAAACCATCCACCTTATGGGGCTAACACCGTTAAAACCCCAAATGGATTTGCTGTGATTTTTAACATTTTCCCAGAAAACGTGCTCTTAACCCATTCGATCCAGAGATGGCGCTGTGAGCCAAATCGATAGGAGAGTGCGTCACCCGGCGGTGTGGGCGCAGAAGCCAGACAATACAGCGCGGCTAAACTCCAGAAAGACGGCCACAGCAAGGTTTCCAGCGTCCAGCGCATCTATAGATTCAAAGTGAATTAAATGGGATAGATTTCGTAGTGCTGAGTCGAAGATCATGATTATCAATTCATAAGGTAATCTGTATATGTGTCCTCCAATCCTGGTTACCCTCCGAGAAAATCTACCTGTGATTGGATATTCTGGCGCAGCCCTTCATCAGAATCTACATTATACAACAAATGAATAAAAAATTTTGAGGTCACAGCCCACACTATGACCGATAATTTCTGGAATTGTGCATTCATCTATTTTCTAATAAAGTGTGCGATGCATGACTGTGCCCGCATATATAACCACACTGAATTCACTCAACTTTGCACCCAGGATTCCGGGAGACAAGCCCATCACCAACTTATCAACTCATGAATTAACTGCGATCCTCCGAAAATGGAACAAAATATACCCAGCAAAAATAAGTTCCATCACCAAAGATGTTCATGCACCAGAGGTGAGCTTGGGACGACATTTGAACGTCCGTTCATTTTTGTTACATTTAATTAAGGTCCTGTTTCGTCCCTTTCCGTGAAATGTTTAAGTGATCCCTTGTCCCATTGCATTTGATCCTATCCAAAGAAATCGGCCCACTCTGTCCAATCCCGAATGATATCTGAAGCAACGTCCCATCTCATATCATCTCGTTGCTTATCGCATACCGACATCAACCACAACACTTATGGTATTGACGCCAATCTTCCCCTCCGCAGCCACAGTAAGCCCTCATATCTATTCTGACTACGTGATATTATTCCCCAATGGAAGCAACGCTGTAAAAATACCACTCTAAAGCTAGGGGAAGACCAATCGCCACGGAACCCCTGGAAGTAATCCATTAGATTAAAAGGTGGTAACAAAAATTAGTTCGACGCTGCCATACCTAGAGTAGGCCAGTCGTTTTAATGACAGTCAAAACCATGACCAATCATACTAGCGGCCGCGTAAATCACGAACTGGAAAGCAATTATGTGATCAGCGTCAAAATGACCTGCGTTCATAGGCAGAAACAACGGCATCAAATTGAAGCACAGTTTAACACGAAGGCGCCACTAATCGTCAAAGTGGCGCCGGAATACTGAACGAAGTGGCCAGCCGGGTTCGTTGCCACCATCAGAATGTCGACGCCAGGCGCCACCATACTTCCACAACGGAGTCCTTTTGTGGCGCTGCGCGACTTGTTAAACATTCAGATGAATATCATTGATTCGTATGCATTATGCAAGGTGGGCTTTGATGTTTGTGCCAGCGCATTATGCGACGGGTGCATATCAGCAATGGTTAAAGGAAGTTTCGAGAGATTACCACAGGCCTCAGGGCAATAAGCGACCTTATTTGTACTCCGTTGTCATATGAAGTCTGGGAGGCAAGTTTACGTTTGCTTTTTCTCGTGTTTTAGGGCTCCACTTAACCATTACAAACATTAATACATAACGCGTATGTTAAAATCGAAAAATGCAGCTACATCAACCATGATCATTAGTGTTTCGTGCATGCCTAACTATCGCTAACATCGGAACAGGGGTGGCGCCAGGATCTGCCCCTGGGAGAGGGACTGTCACTAACAGAGGACCAGATCTTGACGTCGATGAGGATCACGCTAATCAAAAATAGAGTCAAATCGCTTCCGTTGCTGATATCACTATGCATCTTTCACGCAGGTGCTTGCAACACCCAGTGCCTGCCTTCGTGGTGACCTTCAAGATGAGCAACGTTCAAAGGCGGTCAGTTCCCTCAGTGGCAGATAAAAGGGGCGCCCAAGGGGGCTCAAGCCCCCCCCAATGTCCGACCCCTATAGTCAATACACAGACGAGGGGCTGCCCGAGGTACCGGCGGGTGAGGTTCAAGCCCCTCCCCCTCCCGCCCCCCCCAATTAATTCCTGGATCCGCCACTGAGTTTACTTGGCATTCAATGGACGTTGTTAAAAAATTAAACCTTCCAATCGGAAAGGTCAGGTGTTATCCCCGCGCCCAAGGGCGCCAATAGTTCTAATCCAAAGGAAAGGGTGTTTTGCACCACTTTCTGAGCTCCTCGGACTTACATAAGGATATATAAATAAAAAGTATTGCTACGATCGTCACATGGACGAGCATTTACATCTTGACATAACACATTCCTACACAATCCAAATGTTTTGTGAGAATCGCATAAATGCCATTCTTCGTAGATCCAACCCACACAACTCGGGTTATTACCATACTATTCTCAAGATGTTTTGCGAAATTATTCAAATACAATGATTGATTGGACTTTTCCTGAATGCCTCATACTTATAAAATCAGTTTCAACTGCAACTCATGCCCCGTTACGGCGGATACGTATCTGGCATAATTTTGCCAAGAAATCAACATTGGGCAGGCCATGAATTTGACAAGGCAGACCAAACACGGGAGCACCCAGTAAGGGGCTGTTCACATATGACGTCAGTAACCGTAGGGGGAGGGGGTCCGGCATTTTCTTTTTCTAGCGAAGAGGAAGGGGGTCGGGTTTTTCTGGCGATTTCTGACGAGGGGGTCATCGGTTGTCATGGAAATGTTTAATTGAGCGAGAACTGCGCGGGCCCCGGGTAGTTGAAGAGCGGGTACTTCAATGTGTTCGTAGTCATGTTTCCTAGTTATACCCAGTGTCCACTGCTACCAGCTGCCCGTACCGCCGGAGCATTGCAGTTCTGCGGCGTTTCCGAGTGACTGCTCATGTCGACCGCCGTTGCTGTCAAGAGGAGGGTGGCTCTGACAAAGGGGGAGGGGTCAGCCATTTTCTGACTATTTTTTACAAAGGGGAGGAGTTTGAACACGCACAACTTTGTCTGGGGTCATATGTACACAGGCCTTTACGTATGTCAAGGTCAAGAGAATTCAGATCCGATACGAATTACTCTGATACAGTGACGGGAAATCTGTGCCAACTTATTTGGAATTCAGAACTACCAATGCAAATCCGGTTCGATTCCGGGAGACAGTAGGACAAATGTTGCCAATAATTCATATCTGGTTGGTCCAATTATATATTTACACGGTGATGGCTCTTTCTTCATTCATTGACAAAATATCCGTTTAAAGAATTACCGCATGTTTCCCGATTTTCGTGGCACATTTCTGGACATCGTGTTCACATAACATGTGCACAAATAGCTTAAAACAACACCTACGATTTCGGTAGTTTTCACAAGGGTAAACAGCTATACAAATCTCCATTGCTCCACTCCGTCCCCTCGAACAAGAAGCCAAAGGCCGCAAGCTTACGCCCGTCTGGCCCCGATTTATTGGAGCAATAAAGCGTTTAGGCGGTGCTATGATCGCCCTTATAAATTGCCATCATCATCGCCGTCTAGCTGAAGGCAAAGCGGAGCGCCGTGGCTCAACCGAAGAACATGCAACGCTTTAGAAGTGCCAGAGACAATATTTCTGGGCAACTTCTGACACTTGGTAATGCCTTTTGGGGGATGGAAAAATGGCTAGTGTTGATGGCAATAAAAAGATGTTGTTCGCGCTAGACAAATATAAATACGGGACCTCATAAGCATCGCCACCGGCAATAAAGTGAGGGAGTCAGCCAACCTTCAACCTGGTGCTGAAAACAAACTTCCCAAGTTAGGACTAAAAACGGTTCGAATCCAAACTCCTCGTTGCCTTTCGCAGCGACTTGTTATAAAAATGTCCTGTTCCTTACATTTTGAATTGCCATCAGAAATATTCCAGTAAACCTTTCCGCTCTTCTCGGCAATGATCACCTGAGCTGCTGGACAAGCCTTTACATTCCTGAAGGCTACTAGGCTCGAGAGCTTACCGAACGCAGGTGGCAGGTATGAAAAATACCGCATCCGAAGAGCACCCCTCATATTAGAAATAACGATTACACTATAGAGGTCCCCTACAAATTAAACAATAGGTGCTTCAAACTAGGCTTAACTGTCTGGTCCTAAGGTATGGTAGACTCAGAATAGCTCCCACCATAGGGAAAAAACAAACCAAAACAAAAACAGAAAAGTTCAACTAACCAACTAACCCTATCTAACCATCCGTTCATGTTTGCTAACCAACTAACCCTAACTTAAGCACTACTAACTATACTAACCACATCTAAGACTCACAACTAGCCAACTCACACCCCCTCCCTGACACTCTATCTGTTCTATTACCCTTCTCTCTTCCACTATGCGGTGGCTACCCAGCCAGAGAGGGTGTTGTAACCTCACCTCCTGGTTGCAGGATAAAGACCCGCGGCATCACATCATGGTGCTTGCGGGTGTTTCTAATAGCCCAAAATTATTATTTTTCAATGGAGGAACTCGAGTAAAGTAAGCAAAATGGTCATTCGATAACAAGGAACACAATTAAAAAACTAATATTTACGCTAGCAAGACTCTTCACGTACCCTTTTAAATCCTACCTGTGCCCCAGGCTCGGCATCTCTGCCATAGCAATCCTCTTCCCTCGCAAGTGTTGCTACAATTCGCGACCCATTCCTTGAAATAATATTCGCCCCTTTGTTCTGCGACATTAAAGTAAACACCCCTCCCGGAAAATTCTCCCCCACACTTTAGAGGCGGGCAAATGTGCTTGCACAGAACGCCTTATAAAAAGCCCTTCACTAACTAACATTTTGACTGAGATCAGGAATTTGTTTACAAAATTGTGGGGGCCAGGCCCCCTTTTTCGACGTTTATGTGGGGCCTGATGGAAGAGCGGAGGAGGCCCAACGCGACGAGTCCCGTGTCGCAAGGCAATCTCAGTCCTCTTTCCACTCTCCATCACCCGGGAAGTTAAAAACGCGCTAACAACTCGCCATATCCCCACCCAGCGCCTCAGTTGTTTCTAAACGCCCAAAAGTACAGTTACGATGCAATTTGGGTTTCCGGGCGATTATGCAAAGCATCGACATATCGATCCCGCACGTCAGCGCCAGGAAAAGTTCCCAAATATAGCGCTGAGGATAGACAATGAAATAAAAAAACACTAGCGGACGTCTATCAGACACGCCAAATGACACTTAATGTGTCATTTGCTGTGAAAAAGGAAAGACATGCAATTAGTTGTTCCACGGTTTCCACCAGTTAAGAAAACTTGGTAGGGCCGCTTCCGCCCCATGACGAATTTGCATGGGACTGAAAATGGCTCCTAAATGCCGCTGGTAATCAAGCAATGTTATAGAACAAAAGGAAATAAATAGCATTACCGCAGACACGAATATAATGGGTCAAGAAACAGAGACAGTCATAAACAAGACAGGAATTGGATTCATTTAGAAGTTGTTTGCAAGCTGCACCAAATCTCACGTTTCCCGTTACGTTTCGGGGCAAGTATTATTATAAAAAACACGTCACGTGAAGAACTGAAGAAATGTCAGGCACGAGTTCAATCAGAAACTCTTCTAAATGTCAAAATAGGGCAGCAGGTTCGCAACAGTATCGGGTAATGACAAAAAACAACACCTAAGCAAACAGAGATATCGCAGTGCACAGGAACAGAAACACACAGCTTTGCTACAGACGTTATGCCTCATACAGCTCCATGAGAAAATAACAAACACATAAAAGGCCCATCAAAAACCAGAGAGAGAGTTGTCCCACAAGAAACAAGGCAAACCCCCCGTTGAACACTCCTCTTAGAAAAGCTATATGCAGAGACACTGGAGAGATCATTGCCGACTTACCTCTATACTAAAATAACCTCTATCGACGTAGTCTCCCAGGAACAGGTATTTGGTTGTGGCAGGAGGTCCTCCGACTTCGAACAGCTTCATCAGGTCATAAAACTGTCCGTGAATGTCGCCACACACTGCCGGCACGTACAACAACTGCCTTAGTCAAGGTACAGTGTGAGGGCCGCCCCAGCACAGGTCCCCCGAATTCAAACAGCTTCATCAGGTCATAAAACTGTCCGTGAATGTCGCCACACACTGCCAACACGTACAAAAGCAGCCTTAGTCACGGCACAGTGTGTGGGCCGCACCAGCACAGGTCCTCCGACTTCAAACAGCTTCATCGTCATAAAACTGTCCGTGAATGTCGCCACACACTGCCGGCACGTACAACAGCAGCCTTAGTCAAGGCACAGTGTGTGGGCCGCACCAGCACCTCCTCCATCCATGGCGTCGTTGGGGGGTCAGGGGGCGCCGTGACCATTTCAGGGGGCGCCGAGGGTCGATGGGGGGGCACCTGCCCCCTTTACCCCTCTGGGTCCGCCTATGATCCGCCTTCCAGCTTAGAAACTCTACTGAACTCTATTGCCTAACAGAAGGCTCGAGTAGAGAAGCCTACTCTTCTGGTAGGAGACTGGAGGAGGTTAGAGAGGCGCCGGAACAAACCCTATGACAAAATATAAATACATGACAGTCATAGGCGGATCCAGGGGAGCAAAGGGGGGGCAGGTCCACCCATCGACCCTCAGCGCCTCGTGAAATGGTTACGGCGCCCCTCAGAAAGGCCGATGGCGCCCCCTGAAATGTCGCTTCTCACCCCCCCCATTCCCCAGGATGCTAAAATCGGTGCCCATCGATAGGATTTTGCGCCCACCTGACAGGTTTTTCAGGTTAAAAGTGGCGCCCCTCTGGTCCAGATGCCCCCCCGGCAGGTGCCCCTGACACCGATTGGCAATCCTGGATCCGCCTATGATGACAGCACACGTTGGGAGTCGGCATGCATCGTCAGAACACTTGCATATCAATGGAGATCGAGCACTAGTGGTAAAAGTAGTTCACAGGCGTTACCTAGCCTTGGTTACATTATAGTAACAAAGTTTCAAATTTTAAGATTCTAAGCATTTTAAGCAGCGTGAATACCGCTAACCTTTGGATCATAAACATGCCAACACGGCTTTTAATCTTACGATTTGAATCATTTCAAGCAACGTGAATGTTGTTGATCTATAGATCATAAGCAATAAATCGTACAGCCCCGACACCAAAACAGCCGTCAATGCACACGAGCCCGTTTTTCTGCGCCCCAATCCTGCGGTTAAGACGTGTAATAGAATAAAATGGATGTTATTCATACCTATCTCTACCATTCTAACAGGCAACCGTGCATCGCGTAGGTGTGTCTCAGTGGATTCTAGCGGCTAGGACTATGTTCGACTTTACACTGAGAGTACAGTTAAGCGTTTTTGTTACCTAGTAGCATTAGCTGACTGGCTATTTTCAGGAAGACATTTCACTTTCAATAAAATCATATCCCACGAAGGGTACGTTGCTCCCGCTCCCGCTCCCGCTCCCGCTCCCGCTCCCGCTCCCGCCCCGCTCCCGCTCCGCTCCCTCCCGCTCCCTCTCGACACAGCCCGCTCCCTCCCGCTCCCTCCGCTCCCGCTCCCGCTCCCGCTCCTCCGCTCCCGCTCCCTCGCTCCGCTCCGCTCCCGCTCCCGCTCCCGCCCGCTCCCGCCCGCCGCTCCGCCCCGCCCCGCCCCCCCGCTCCGCTCCCGCTCCCGCCCCGCTCCCGCTCCCGCCCGCCTCCCGCTCCGCTCCCGCTCCCGCTCCGCTCCCCCGCTCCCGCTCCGCTCCCGCCCGCTCCCGCTCCGCTCCCGCCCCGCTCCGCTCCCGCTCCCGCTCCCGCTCCCGCTCCCGCTCCGCTCCCGCTCCCGCTCCGCTCCCGCTCCGCTCCCGCTCCCGCTCCCGCTCCGCTCCCGCTCCCGCTCCCGCTCCCCTCCCTCCCCTCCCGCTCCCGCTCCCGCTCCCGCTCCCTCGCTCCCGCTCCCGCTCCCGCTCCCGCTCCCGCTCCCGCTCCGCTCCCGCTCCGCTCCCGCTCCCGCTCCTGCTCCCGCTCCCGCTCCCGCTCCCGCTCCCGCTCCCCTCCCGCTCCCGCTCCCGCTCCCTCTCTCTCTCTCTCTCTCTCTCTCTCTCTCTCTCTCTCTCTCTCTCTCTCTCTCTCTCTCTCTCTCTCTCTCTCTCTCTTAAACTCATACACCGAGCCAAAAGCCGGCAACTCAAAGAGCTTCTCTCCCCGGGCGACTTCCTGACAAAAGGACAATGGTGCCAGCTACGCACTGCCGTCAGTGGCAGCGGAAGGTCAGGATTTCAGGGGGAGGGGCTTTTAGACCAATTTATCTCCAGTCACCGATATAGGGTTAATTTCTACAGACACAGGTGCTATAATTTCTCATTCTGAAGTGTGCCGTCTGCCGCGCCCCGTGGTACCGCCCATGCGCATGCGTGACATGCGAGAACAAAGAGGAACTGCGATCAATTCGCGCAGGTGTTGATAACGCTGAAATTGTAGCTCGATTGGTACAGCGTTGGCCTCCAGCATGGGCGCCGAAAGCGGGGGGCACTGGGGGACGCGTTCCCCTGTTGGCCAACCAGGGGGACGTCCCAAAAAAAATGTTTTGGGTCCATCGTCATCAATGCTGTCAGATGCCGAAATGCGCCTCCCAACGGTCAGCACCAGCCCGGGTCCGTCCCCCTACAAAAATTTCGTGGCGGCGCCCCTGGCCTCCAGCCCGCTGCTCAGGAAGCCGCGCAGTGACAGTGCATGGGGAGAGGCTTGGGATCGATTCCCTGAGGACGCTCTGAGGTTCAATATCTACCCGACGTAGGTAAGCTGGCAAATGGCTAGTGAGAAGTTTATCTGAGCGGGGGGGACTCAAACCCTGGGCTTTCGGGGAGCCTGGACGCAGGCTTTCCAAAGTTCCAGTCCCCGAGGGAGTCCCTCGTTCGGATGGTGAGACCCGATATCTGAGACAAGTTCCTTGAGCACTTTGCTGAGACTTCGATCCCCAGAGCTGCACTAGCCCAACTTGGACAAGATGTATGCACGAATGTCGCAGAGGGCGATCAAAATGCACATCTGACGCGGAGCAATTACAAACAGGTCTTCATCCGCCAGTTCGCACACCACCCAAAGATCGTACACAGAAAAGTAGTGCGGTAAGCACAACTATAAGGAGGACTGAGAAATCGTTTGATTACGGTGGCGCGCATGCAGCGGCGGATCTAGGACTTCATTTCTGGGGGGCTAGGGTCTCGAGCTTCCACGCCATATGTATTTTCTGTATGCCCTCTGCCATCTCGGGGGAGGGGATTCAGCTCCCCTATCCCCCATTGTATCTGTCACTGTGCGCAAGTCCGTGTATATATATATATATATATATATATAAATATAGATATATATATATATATATATATATATATATATATATATATATATATATATATATATATATATATATATATATAAATATAGATATATATATATATATAATATATATATATATATATATATATATATATATATATATATATTCCCGGGTCGAAAACGACAAGAACAGGACGTTGTCAAGAAGGGAGGCATTTGGTACTTTCATATATCAGCTCCCCCAAAGACTTAATCAATCATGTTTTTGACACGTAAAAAGTACCACATGACGCATTAATGTGGGCAATTAGGTGTGATACCATTGCTGGTCTTGCTTTACAGCACCTGCACCTATCTTACCTACCATGCCCGCCTTGCCACCCGCTCCCCCACAGGTCGAAACGCAGCAAAGTTTCAGGTAATGAACCGAAGCTGTCGATATTTGGGAAGCCAAAACTTATTTGAATCACAAGCGATCCGATAAATTAAATTTTTTTTCTCTTTCTCTCTCTCCCTCTCCCCTTCCCTCCCTTCCTCCCCCCCCCCCCCCCCCCCCCTCTTTTTTTTTCTTTTTCTCCCCCCCTCCCTCTCTTTCCCTTCTCCCTTTCCCCCCTTCTCCCCCCCCCCCCCTTCTTTCTTTTTCTTTTTCTCCCTCTCTCTCTTTTTTTCTCTCTCTCTCTCTCTCTCTCTCTCTCTCTCTCTCTCTCTCTCTCTCTCTCTCTCAAACTCTCGTCTCTCTCTCTCTCTCTCTCTCTCTCTCTCTCTCTCTCTCTCTCTCTCTCTCTCTCTCTCTCTCTCTCTCTCTCTCTCTCTCTCTCTCTCTCTCTCTCTCTCTCTCTCTCTCTCTCTCTCTCTCTCTCTCTCTCTCTCTCTCTCTCTCTCTCTCTCTCTCTCTCTCTCTCTCTCTCTCTCTCTCTCTCTCTCTCTCTCTCTCTCTCTCTCTCTCTCTCTCTCTCTCTCTCTCTCTCTCTCTCTCTCTCTCTCTCTCTCTCTCTCTCTCTCTCTCTCTCTCTCTCTCTCTCTCTCTCTCTCTCTCTCTCTCTCTCTCTCTCTCTCTCTCTCTCTCTCTCTCTCTCTCTCTCTCTCTCTCTCTCTCTCTCTCTCTCTCTCTCTCTCTCTCTCTCTCTCTCTCTCTCTCTCTCTCTCTCTCTCTCTCTCTCTCTCTCTCTCTCTCTCTCTCTCTCTCTCTCTCTCTCTCTCTCTCTCTCTCTCTCTCTCTCTCTCTCTCTCTCATCTTTTCGGTAGTACTCGCACTAGTACCCTGTGGCTTCAATTGTTTTCCCATTTGGTCTAAGAAGAACATTGTCCAATTTCGAAAACCGGGCACCATGAGCTGCAATTGAAAAGTTCCAGAACACATTTATTTACCCTGGATACATGAACAGTTTCAGTGCGCTCTTTTACGTACCGATGGCGGGAACGGACAATCGACTCATGTAACCGGGAGTTTCGAAAACAGACTCCTGGTTACATGAAGATAGGTCCGTTCTCGGCGTTGGTACGCAAATAGAGCGTACTGACCCAGCTCATGTATCAGAAACATGTAAACAGCCCATGTAAAGAGAACCTCTCTTTCAATACCCGTGGGTGCCTTCCAGCGTTTGGGACGTGAAAATGATGAGCTGTACCGATTCCAATTTATATAATAAGCGTATGAGAACCCCGCCGAGTCGTAACTGGAGGACGAAATATTGACTGACACCATTGGGAAATGAGACACAAAGCAGGAACGTAAAACCCATGGCACGGTCAGTGCCCGTAACTGGTACTGTTGATGAGCTGCCGCGCGTCCCATCAAAATGACACTATTCCGGAAATTGTCACAAGTTGTATAGGCTTCCTAACCCGTGTTATATGTAATCAAACACCACCAACGCACCAAAACTGGAACTCCGGCCAAACGTGAACGCTTCTTACGTAACACCACTTTCTACGATGGACTAGGGCTCAGCGAACAAAAATAGCACGCCTTCAAACTGTCTTATTTGTGGTGTCTTGCTACACCGAAAACCTGCAGATTATATGCGCTGTCTTCCAGTTTACGGTGATGCGATGCTAGCGGCAGCCGTATGTACCGGCCGAGGCGGATACTCAGTGGCTTTGTGGGGAGAGCGCTGTGGTCAGGGGCGTCACCAGGGATTTGTTACTGGGGGTACCGACACCGGACTGACGATAGCCACAAGGGGGAAGAGGAGAACAGGGTATACGAGACGAATTCTGTCCCTAGTGGCTGGCTTTGAAAACGACAACACGACGATTCACTTCATCAACTCAATTACGTAGGTCCACGCAAGTCATAGGGATAAAATACAACAAAACCTACCCCGCGTCGCACAATTTTTGGGGACCTCCGCCTCATTTGCGAGTTTATTTTCGTCCCCCGTCTCCCGCTGTTTGAGGCCCATGCGCTGTGGTGATATGAATTTTAAACGGGCCCTGAGTGGTTAAAAACAAAATACATAAAAGGGTACAATTGATGAGCTTCCCCGCTGGCTCTGAAAATACTATCAAACCCAACTTTAGGAAAGTTTGGCATTCAGGATACCTAATTATGCCGTCTTCCACCCCTAACATACAAGAAGGAAAAAAAAAGGAAATGGTACAGCCATAATGCGTTAAAATAAGAAGCCGGTCTCCGAGACTAGTTAACTCCAAGAGGACATATTAAACTTGACCCCAATCCCTACCCCCTCCTCTCCACATCCTGCAACGCTTCGCAAGGACATATTTCAGTGAAACTTGTGTGTTAGGACCAGTGGGCCTTACATTAATCGGTTATCGACAAGCCAGCCTTTGACTACAGTGTGCCATGAAACGTCCTCCCTGAAACATGCGTCATGCTTTCCCTGGTAAGTGAAACCAATTCTGATTTCTCGCCATATCGATAAAACGTCTAAGCCTGTTAAAATTCACCTCACTATGGACTGAACGAGGCTGTTGTTATCACCACCCATCACCATAAAGACTGTTTAATGAATAGCTCATGGCACGCCTATCCCGCGCTTTACACCGCCTTCGTCGATGTTCTGCAATTCAGTGGGACGTTAAAAAGAGGCAGCAAGCGGGCCCTTTGACACGGACATACCGGCTGGTATTGTAATTGCGCCCCACTCAAAGCACATTGGATACCGGAGTCGCCAGCTTGCATTTCAACCTCACCGCCGGCCTTACCCAACATTGATTGCCGAACAACAGCTTCTGATTGTTCATTTCAGTAAACATAGTATCATCAGTGTCTTGCCTAATGAATTTTCACCATCGGCAGATGATTTTCAAACTACCGGAAAAAAACCTTTGTGGGTAGGGGAAGTGGCACACCGGTAAACGGCCACCCCCTTTTGGGACAATGACACCGCCACACCGGAAAAGCGTGATCGCTTCCTTTAGCGCGCGTCGCAGAGCAACGTTGGGTCCGGAACCCAGATTTTATACAATTTCATAATATAAAACCGCAACTCTGTGTTTTTCACAATCGAATTCGTAAGATCATGCATGGATGGTACAAGATACTTATTGGTATTACGAATATGGCCCAAAATGTTACATTTGTCACCGCAGGCGCGACGGAATCGTAATGGCGTCCAATTCATGTCCAAGTTTGTTTAGGAAGACAAAGGGGAAGACGGACACCACGTGGGGCAAGATGACAGGTGTCCATTTACCCCCACAAGATATATTTAATCTTATATAATATAATCTAAATAAACAAATGTATCAAGGGTTTGGGGTCCAGCGATACACCTGAGCGGAGGCGGATTTGGCTGATGGTTTGGGGAGGGGGATGGGGACACAGGGCCCGAAATGCTGGGAACATATAATTCAATGTGGGGTCATCCAGGGGCAAGTGTAACCCGGACCCTCAGCGCCCCGAAATGGTCACGATGCCCCCTGAGAGTTGATTGGCCCCCAAAGTGCGCTCCAACCCTCCCCTCAGGAGCGGGAAGAGGCGCTCTTAGCCCGCGAGAGAATTTGCGCCCCGATAGGTTTCGTTCCAAAGTGGCACCCCGGCAGGCACGCACCCAGGAGTTATCGGGGAGGGGCGCGACGAGATGGGGCAGCAGGCCGGTGGAGGGGTACATTTACTCAGGGGCCACTTGTTCACCGCAAAGGCGTCCAAATTTTCGCAACCTGAGGGAGGGTGAGAGCGATGAATTTTTCTCACAGACCCAGTGTAATTTTTTAGGGGCGGCGTGTTGGGTGCAGGGGCAGTAAAGTCAGTGTAAGGGCGGCATGTTGGGTGCAAGGGCGGCATTCAGTGAAGCACTGCTTAAAGTCAGGTAAGGCTCATCCTCTCCTCGATGGGTGCCTTCGGTCCCGACATGGATGGGTGGCACTTGAGCCAAAGCGTTGGGGGCGGGCCCGCGCCCCCCACCCCGGGTGCGCGTCGCCCCTGGTCCGGATGGCGCCCCGGCAGGGGCCCCGCCCATCGGCGATCCTGGATCAACCTAGCACAGTTCCACGACAGCTTATACTTAATCCTCCGCCATTAAAAATTCAGAAAAGGTAGACCCTTTGACATTTTACAAAAGGCAAGAAAATGCCCCCTCCCCGCGGCGGACGACAGTCGCCTAGTGGGGGATGCAGATGAAATCTTCAAGGCCTGGTTCGATCACTTTGTTCATCTTGTCCATCTTTCCCATGGGGGACCATGTTACCCTTTAGTGGAGCAAACGGACTTTGCACTTTTCTAAACTTATGCAAATTTTAATATGATAATACAGACACACAGCGCTGCGCAGTGGTAGATAAATGGCGAAGTATCTCTACAGCCAAAATAGGCGAAACAAGCTCATTAAGTCATCAAAAACTTACCCATCGTTACGGTGTTCGTCACCCCCCACTTTCCCCTACGAGTCGCCACTTTTAGCGGGCTAAAGGGTCCCCGGAATCGAAACCGCACGTGCCCAGTGTTAGCAAAACCAAAAGCACGACTGTAGATTTGAAAACAAATACAGGCAGGGTTGCCAGTTTGGCATATTTACAGCCAGATGTCACAAATTTGGCATATTTGTACAGGCGATACTATATATTCAAAATGTTATAAAAAGCCAATCATGTCTCTGAACACACTAAATTTAGGACTGTATACAGAGATGGTACGTTTGACGTGTTTTCCATGTTTTTGACAGATTTTAACCAATATTTCACAAATTAGGTCAATATCATGGCCAAAAATATGCCAAATATGCCAAATTTGGCATATTTTCATTATAGAAACCTGGCAACCCTGAATACAGGACATGACGGTGGATACGGCAGCGTACTTTGGGTGGCCTGCATCCAGTGCGTGGTTGTATGTGCCCGGCAGTGGTGGATAAAAGGGGGGCAGGGGCTCAAGCCCCTCCCCACAGAAATCTTAGTACCTATTTTATTTTTGTATTTTATTTATTCAAAATAATCGCCAACAGATAAAAACCACTCACAGGCGAAGTCAAAGCATTAAAAAGACTATATAAATCACAAGAATCGAGACAGCGTACTTCCTAAAAACGGCAAAAGTTAAGATATAAAAATATAAAAAACACAAAAACATAAAAAGAGATAAGAGCTAAAAGTGCAGCTCCTGCCGGGCATTTACAAATCTCACCACACATGTCCTAAAAGCATTAAAACCATCACAAAAGAAGTCGGCCCCGGATGCGGCTAGAATTGTATTCATGCCTCTCGGCACCCTACAGAAAACACTCCGGCTATGCACTTACCCTATGGTAAATGCATAGCCGGAGACTGTTCCGAGGCAATGGCGGGGGAGGCTCGTGCCCCCTAGCCCCACCCGAAATGCAGTCTGGATCCGCCATTGGTGCGTGGTACTCGGAATATAGTTTGAATGTGAACGTGGAGGTCCATTACCCCGGGTACATGGGTAGCTTCAATGCACTCTATTTACGTACCTACCGCGGGAACGGACTTTTGACTCATGTAACCTGTAGTCCCAAAGGCAGACTCCCGGTTCCATGAGTCGATAAGTCCGTTCCCCTGTTTGGTACGTTAATAGAGCGTACGGAAGGTGTTCATATATCCAGGGTACATGGGTTGTCAGAAAATCAGCTACGAACAATGAAAAAGTATAACACAGAAAGGGGTGCTGAGGATCACGACGCTTCGTTGGGCGGCTCCAAGGCTTTGCACAAGAAGATTGTCGGAAGGCAAGCTTGTCGAAGCTTGTCGGTAGGATGAGGTCAGCGACCTCATCGACCAATGGTACTGGGCGTGTAAAACGGCTCCAAAAGAACCATATAAAAATTCGAAATACATATGCAGATATCGGCGTAGGTCTATGTAGAACAGGAAACCAGCATGCTAATCATATATTTTTCTATCGTCTACAGTACGCAGTGGACGAAAGTATCGAACGTAAGATGCCGTGGACGTTATATATTTATTCGTGGACAACAATTCACAAGCGCGTGCGGGCTTTTTCAGTGGTTTGTGTGATTAATCAGAATCGTCCCCAGACACTATCGTAGTTTCAAAACAAATCCATGCGATGCGAAATGAATGGCGTTTTGATATTTTCATTACCATATATTCATTGCTATCACGAGGGTGGTATATTATATCACAAAAGTGGTACAGAAACTTCAGCAACTACCAATCAGTAGTGAAATAGACAAAACGGAGGTCTCCCTTTACTCCCCTTCCCTTTCCCTTCCCCTCTTCCACCTCTTCCAGCACCACATGTCAGTCATTGACGGACAGGGGGGCAAGGTGGAAACTTCCTCCATCAAACCTCGGCGCCCCTTGAAATGGGCACAGCACCCCCTGAAAGGTCCATGGCACCTCTTAAGCATCACTTCCCACCAACCTCCCCTCCCTTCCCCGGGATGAGAGTATTGGCGACCCTATGATAGAATTTGAATACCCTATTATAGAACAGCGAATTATGATACCATAATTTGGCGCTCATCCGATAACTTCTGGCGCCCCCTTCCGACTATGTGCCCTCTACCCGATCAAAAATCCAGGATTCACCTATGCCGTATGCACTAGCGGATCCAAGGGGGTGGGCCAAGGGGCCATGCCTCCCTCAAACGGCAAAATTGTGGCCAATTTTCTTCAAAAACAGTTTCACAATTTCTCCCCGAGTTACCCCCCCCCCCAAAACGGCGCCCCTGCGTCCGCCTATGCCGCACGTGACCCAGTACCGCCCGCTGCGACAGCCTCCGACATCGTACCTGTGACAGGCGCCTCGATGTCAATCATGGTCTTTTCCGACCGCAGCATCGTGGCTCCGTTATTGATTATCCGCAGCGCCGCCGACTCCTCGATCCGCCCCTCCAGAATGAAGTGTTGTTTGAGAACCTCTGGCCGAGGCTTGCCGGAGCGCGAGTCGAAAACCTCGGTGCATGTTAGCTTATGACTGGGCGGGAACGGTACACCTGAAACAGACACGGTGAAGGGGCGTCAGTGCCGCTGCCGCTATGCGAGGGCATATCGGATCAGTGGTGTCATATGTTACGGGTTGGATATCCGAATGGAGGCCCGAAACTTTATTTATTTATTTATATATACATACACACACACACACGCACACAGGGAAGTCCGAGAGACGCACTAACTCTAAAGGCTTACTTTCCCTATAAGTCTAACAGCTAAATTTTCATGTGGTTGTTTAGCCGAAGAATTGTCTATGATGGTCCATGTTTAACCGATGCTCGAAAGGAACTCGCCACGAGCCCATCAAAAATAAAAGTACGTGCGTACTCTGCCGGAGTGGGTCGGTAAGAGTACGCAATAGACGAGGGAACCACGATGCCCGCTGTGTTTTAGGTGCATAGGCCATATCGCGAAGTTTTTGTCGCCAAACTAGGCGATTGTTTGATTTTATATCGTTCTGATATACAAGAACTATGTTGTAACGTTTGGTTTTCCCAATATGAATGACGGACTCTGTTCCGAGCGAAAATTAAATTTTCCTATCTCTTAAGCATGCGCACTCTTGCACAATGGTCTACTGCGTACTCTTGCCGGACATGCTCCCTTGGGAAGAAAGTATTCATAAACATGCTGGCAGGCATTTTAGCGTGAGCTCCAGTCCTGGAGCGCACTCCCAGCTCAGCTTTCTACTGATGACAGACCGTAAACAATACTTTTGATAATTGAAGCATGGTCTACAGGTTTACCCAGTTAAGAAATATTACTCAAGGGTGCCCAGAAACTTATTTTGCTCTGAACTCCCGCGAAAGAACAGGAGCACGTTGAATTTTGGTGTGCAGCCTAGGCACTGACCTTGCTTTTTATGCCAGGGTATCCACCATCTCAGTGGTTGCTAAGCAACCAAAACAGCTATGCGTACTCTTATCTCCTGCGTACTCTTACCCACCCTTACCCTATATATATATATATATATATATATATATATATATATATATATATATATATATATATATATATATTCGAACATTTCGGCAATATGTTCTCCTTGATCCATTGGCGATCAAATATCACGGACGTTTCACATTTAGATGTTTTTCTTTGTAGTTTTTCGAGTTTTCGTATAGTTATTCTATTATCGGGTGAAAGGGTATGTAAAATGGTACCAAAGTTCATTAATTTCGACTAGTTTCAACTGTGTCTCGCAATCATTATCAAAAATAATTATTATTTATCATCATCTTTATCATTATCAAGAATAATTATTCTTTATCATTACCTTTATCATTATCAAGAATAATTATTATTGATAATAATTGCGAGACGCAATAGAAACTAGTCGAAATTAATGAACTTTGGTACCATTTTACATAACCTTTCACCCGACAACATAATAACTATACAAAAACTCTAAAAACTACAAAGAAAAGAATATACATGTGAAACTTCCGTGATAATTAATCGTCAATGCATCAAGAGAATATATATATATTCTCCTTCATGCATTGACGATTAATTATCACAGAAGTTTATCACAGAATATAATGATAAAGGTAATGATAAAGAATAATTATTATTGATAATGATAAAGATGATGATAAAGAATAATTGTTCTTGATAATGATTGCGAGACAAAATAGAAACTAGTCGAAATTAATGAACTTTGGTACCATTTTACATAACCTTTCACCCGATAATAGAATAACTATACGAAAAATCGAAAAACTACAGAGAAAATAATATAAATGTGAAACTTCCGTGATATTTAATCGCCAGTGCATCGAGAAATTGTTTGAGCTTTTCGAGTTATTTGCAGCCGAAAGACATATATATATATATATATATATATATATATATATAATATATATATATATATATATATATATATATATTGGACATATTCAGTGCGTAATGGGAATCTTCTCAGAGATACTTGACATCCAGCTGAAAGAAAATATATACTGATGACTAAACATCCCCTTGCACAGCTTGAGTGCATGGTATTTCCTGGGAATTGTTTATGCGAAATTTACTTATTCTTAAATAAAAGTATAATTTTTCCAAAGTATAATTTGGAACAAGCTTTGCAAAACAAACCTTTGCTTTAGCAGAACGAATCCATCGCAGCGGGCACTAATCACCGGGAGTAGCCGGGGCATTCAAATAATCACTTATACGTTATCTCAAGCCATCAAATATACTACCAAAATACTCAACAAAATGGACAAGAGAACATTCGATAACATAAAGCAAGCTGGAATAAATCCAACGTTTTCGTAATTCAACTGGTCTAACTTTGTCATAGTGCGGATACAAACTCTGGTTTAGAAGTAACCAGAGTATTGTTTTCACAACGTTCAATTTCTAAGAATTCTTACAGAAGGGCGCATGTAAGGAACTCAACTAGAGGTGGCAACTCATACGATAACGAACAACTTTTCCGGCGATCTATAACCTACATATATATTATAACAAAGGGCTGTGCCGAACATACGATCTCTTCAAATTTAGTCAATTTTACAACCCGGATTCTGGGAAGTTGTCCGCCTATCATTTTATCAACTCATAATAATGCTCCAAGTTGCAACGCAGCGGAACTCGCCACAGGAATCCGGTTTACATTGCCTATGACAGCTTGTACTTATTTGTCAGGCACTGTTAAGCAGCTTTACAAAGATTTGGGTGATTTTCCACGTTCGTTACAACTTAAAATGTGCTATGTTGGACATCTTTCATCTCCCGATCTAATCAATGTACAGTCCTCTGGGCCTGGAAGTTTCTAGCTAAAACGGAGAATATGTAAAGGTCACATGAAGCCGAAAAACATGTAATGCGTTTCAGGAAAATTTTCAATTTTACCTTCCCATTCAGTAAGGATAACTATATAATGCAGACCTTATTTGAATCCTCTCAACTCAAGAAATCGATTTATCATTCTATTCCTTGTCTGGTACATTAACATTATTGTTATTCTATATTTATGCACGTCTTCATATTTCTTTAAAAAAACATTTACTCCAGAAAGTGCATATTCTGGCATCAACATCCGCATCGCAGCAAACAAAAAATTCCGCTGTCGAGCCGAAACCAGCCATTATTTTTGCAGGAGACAGCACCTACGTAAACAGACCAGCGGGGCACGAGATTCAGCAATTGACTCCAGCACTGTCTAAATATAGCCCGCGTGAACAATGGCTGCCCACAGACAGCACGCACAGCCGACTCCTGCCGAACCATCCACCGTGTCCCGCACCGTCGCGACGGTATGGGACACGGTGGATAGTATCGTTGTTTATGGATTACATCTTTATTGTTTGCATTGTTTCAAACTAAAATTCGGTCACAATTCATGGCGCCATGACATCTGCAAAATATTTTACGGACACCTTGGGCTGGATTGAGTTGCTCCAAATGTCCCTTTTTCACTGTCCTGATTACGCTCATGTAAAAAAACCCCATATGTCGAATGCCAGTTTTGTGCGCTGTTCAATTATCTGTCAAATGAGTTCCTTTGTCCAAAAATCTGGGGGAATTTGCGGTATTGCGAAGGAGTTTTCCATGAAAAGTAATATTGGCCACGGATGGAGGCATTTAGGGCCTATGTGCGTCGGTCCGCGCCCCTGGCGCTGGGAATGCAGGGGCGGACGCAGACCCGAGTTTTGGGGAAACCCATGTCTGCCTCTCCTCCTCGGGAGGGGGGGTGGGAGCGAATATTTTTTAACGCTACAGACCTAGCGTTAACACCTTTAATTTCTCCGGCGTTTCGGGGGGGGCAAATATAGTTAGGCCCCCCTTCCAGCGTTTTGGGGGGACATGACCGGAATGCCCCCCCCTGCGTCCGCCAATGTGGGAATGGAAGCATTGCCTCAGGATACCATGTATCTGTCTCATGCCTATTTATATTTATTGATTTTTTAGGCCAATCCCAACATCCACTTTCCCCGGACTTGTTATGGCTGTTTCACAATCTCGTCAGGAATGTGCGCCTTAAAGTCCGAACACCTAAATCCAAATTTTCAATTTGCATCACTACAAAATTACATAATTTCTCGACGCCCAGCCTCAAAAAGATTACCATGTTGGCATAAAAAGAAAAAAGGTTCAATTAATAGCATCCTCACCGGTAAGTCAGGTTTGGCCTACTGGCAAAGTGCCCGATTACACTTTGCCAAATTACAGGAAGCATAAGCCTGGGCGTTGAAGGATCCTCTCCATCAGACCAGATCAAAACCGAAAGGCGGCTTCTTTCCGTGGGGATTGAACCCACGTTAGTTCATGCCAACCCAAACAGGAAACTAGCATTGAAGCCACCCGACCACCTGACACAGTAGTGCGAAGCAACAACTGTCACCAGTGCCGGATACAAGGGGGCTGGTGGGGGGGGGTTTCCGCCCCCACCCACTAGCTCAAACTAGGGGTCAAGCCCCCACTAGGGGGGGAACGGCCAGCCCCACCCGAAATCTCAGTCTATCTTAACTGCATAGCCGGAGGTTGTCTCGAGGCTATGGCGGGGGGAGGACCGAGCCTCCGCCCCCCTCCCCGCGATGAGGTCCTAGATCCGCCTCTGACTGCTACATTTTCGCACCTTTTTGCAAAGCTGGTTAAAACCAGGCCCCCTCCAACAGCAAGTGCGTATCACCGGATGTGACGCCACACCTCGTAACATATAACATGGGAAAATTAAAAGACTAAATATCGAATTTTTTTAAAGGGGCCCAGAATCGAAGATTAAATCCTTATTTATTGCATTTGGGATAAACTTGATTACCGTGTATTCCCACAAATTCGTAAGCGGGCAGTGCCATTAGCAGCAGTTTAAGACACGGCCCAATGATGAAGGAATTCCTCCACGCGCATGTGACGTCACCTGGGCGTGGAGGAATCCCTCTTGAACGTACCTTTAAGTAAAGGTATCTTGGGTTAAAGCTACCAACCGCGCATAGGAGCTTCCTGGATCACATCTCACCTTTGACAGCTTTTGCCGCCAGTGCCTCAAACCGTTCGATTTTTGCATTAAAACTAAACCCTTTTAAGCATCCAGACACTCTCATTGTTGCCCGGTCCTTTGGATTTTGGCACAGTGGGAAGAACCGCCAATTTGGACACTGTTCTAACTGCAGTCCTGTTCCTTATCGGGTGGGACCTTTCGTCCCTTTAGGTCAGCGTCGTTACCTGTCCCGTGAATGCCGAAAAGAAAGCTGCCCTAGAAAGAAAACAAAAGAGCCTTTTTTAGCATTTCAATTTGCCTTTCTGTGTCACTTTCACTCCATGGTGGCCAGTTAGCACCTTGAGAAAAGTTGCCCGGCCTGGTAACAAGATGGCACTTATCTGGATACGGTTTACGCACACTCGAGAAAGACGCAGATTAGTCAGCCCTGTATTATTGTGAACACGGCCGAGTACATCATGGTGAAAAAGACTCGGACCCAGTCAGGTCTATATTCCAAAGTTGCCCGACGGATTCACGCCAATCGGTTTCCACACCACCGTTATAAACCCAAAACGGATCCACATCAGCAAATACGATATCAACACCAAGTTCAGTTCAAGTCCATATCCAAATCAGAAAAAACCCGAATTTTCTGGCCAAAACTATCGATTGGAGTGGACCGTGAATCCATGCAGATATCCATAACGTACTCTAGAGCACTAACTTGATCAGCCTTTTCACTAATCCACCGATCCGGTGGCACCGCCCGAAGGGCACACCCTCGCCTTGTGTCACCGGAGCAGTCCTCTGTTCCGCCGGGCCCCAGAAATCGGGATAGCTCCCGCCGTCTGGTTAGGTGGGGCACGTGAAAGGGAGCGTGCTGACCACTGACATCAATAATACCTAGACAGCCCACCGCTGCGTCGCTGGCCGTGCCCAATTGAACCACTAATATCAGCTGATCTGAGTAGCAACAGACGACGGTGTCATTAGCCCGTGTGTATAAAATCCGCATATAAGCATAGATATATCAACATAAATTTTGCAACAATGTTTAATAATTGAAATAAATTAAAATCCGTAGGCCAATAGCAAACCGTCCTTTTTGCCACACGAATCGGCTGACGTTAGTGGTTCAATTGGGCACCGCCGCAGCGCCACAGCGACGGAGCGGGAGTTGGAGCTGTCCAGGTATTCTTACTGATGTCTGCGGTGCCATTGGCGGACGCAGGGGGGGCAATTCCAGCCATGCCCCCCAAAGCGCTGGAGGGGGCGCAAACTATCTTTTGCCCCCCCAAACGCCGGAATTTTTCAAGTGTTTACACTAGGTCTCTAGAGCAAAAAATCTTCGCCCCCCGGAGAGTGATCATGTACATGGAGAGGTAGCTTATACTAAGTCTGTCGAGAACTGAAAAAGGTGTTTACACTAGGTCTGTAGAGCAAAAAAATATTCGCTCCCATCCCCCCACCCCCCAGGAGGAGAGGCACAGACATGGGTTTGGCCCCCCAAAACTCGGGTCTGCGTCCGCCCCTGTGCGGGGCTGATAAGACAGCCTGACACGGATACACCGATAAGCCAATACAAAACCAGCCTGCTCCCATTGTGTGTGCGGTGCAAACATAAAACTTGTCGCCTGGTGGGAAGACCGTCCGAAAAATAGTTTTCCGCTAGAGTGCTGAGAGTAAAATAAAATATGGCCGGCGAGTAGAAAAGCAGAAGTTATGATAATGTGAGTCAGTTAAAACCCTTACCAAACACTTTTTCAGGTTAGAGTAGACACTTTTCATCAAAATGTACTTATTGCCATACTTTTGATGAGTGTATGTACACCAGAACTGATGAATTGAGCTAAAAAAAAGCTGCACGTCAGCAGTGACGGAAAATTTAGCAGCAATTAGCACAGGAGTGGGAAATTCCGCTTTCCCAGGTATCGCTCTCCACACAGTACCCTGGAATTAAGAACACAGCACCCGAAGTTACATGGGGTTCATGGGGGTCAAAGGGTCAAAAATCACAAAATATGCGTTCAGTAATCTATTGACAGGCTCGCTATCAAGATCAATTTTCTAGGGTGTCAACCTAGGAAGACGAAATTCCTCTGCTCAATTGCGTCTTTACGAGGTCACCACCTAATTTCAGCCGCTATTTCAAATATTTCTGGACTACTACACCAGCAGGCCTTTTGCACACGTATTCAAAACTTCCAAATATCATGATTTAAGATGTACAGAACATTGTATATTTGGCCTGGAAAGTTGAAAGTATGGTGTCTGCTATACCGTACGTGCATGGTGCATGGTGTCTGTATAACGTCTGGCCAGTAAACCCCAACCGACCACCGTCGGTCTGGCCAGTAAACCCAGTCGACCACTGAGTCTGGCCAGTAAACCCCACCGACCACTGAGTCTGGCCAGTAAACCCAGCCGACCACCGAGTCGGTCTGACCAGTAAACCCAGTCGACCACTTAGTCTGGGTCAGTAAACCCAGTCAACCACTGAGTCTGGCCAGTAAACCCAGCTGACCACCGAGTCTGGGCCAGTAAACCCAGTCAACCACTGAGTCTGGCCAGTAAACCCAGCCGACCACCGAGTCGGTCTGACCAGTAAACCCAGCCAACCACTGAGTCTGGCCAGCAATCCCAGCCAACCACTGAGTCTGGCCAGTAAACCCAGCCGACCACTGAGCCTGGCCAGTAAACCCAGCCGACCACCGAGTCTGGGCCAGTAAACCCAGTCAACCACTGAGTCTGGCCAGTAAACCCAGCCGACCACCGAGTCGGTCTGGCCAGTAAACCCAGCCGACCACTGAGTCGGTCTGACCAGTAAACCCAGCCAACCACCGAGTCTGGACAGTAAACCCAGCTAACCACTGAGTCTGGCCAGTAAACCCAGCCGACCACCAGTCGTCTGACCAGTAAACCCAGCCGACCACTGAGCCTGGCCAGTAAACCCAGCCGACCACTGAGCCTGGCCAGTAAACCCATCCTCTGCACTTGCAGTAATCGGGCCGGCCAGGGATTTCCCAGAAGTCGACCCGGGGCTCGGCGTGTACCGCCAGTGTGGGCGGAAGACGCCGGCGACCAAGACGGTAAGGACGTGACATCGATCCCAACTCAAATTGGACTCCGCCGCGCGTCTCTTCCGCTTGGTCCGGATTGGTTATTCGGACTTCTGAGCGCGCCAAACTTAGTGGTTTTATAGCGCATCAATGTGTTTGCCCCTGTTGCAGTGTGGTCAACGTCTGAATTACTCGAGTGTTTTGATGAGAGTTAACCAGAAATAATGCTAGTTTTGTTCCCGCTGTTGCATTGCCATTTGTGTTAGTTTTAACACCTGAAAAGTTTCCCTATTAAGAAACATTTTTTAGCACGTCAAAAACTGGAGAATGGGTCACGTCCTGGATATATCACTCCCATTTTTATTCTTGATCTTTCGAAAAACATAGTTTAAAATGAATACTAAGCATTGTAATATTTTGTACTTTCGTTTTACCTTGCCGATGTGAAGAAAGTTGTTCAACCAACGAAAGCAATAAAAAACGAGCATCAGGCATTGGAGTAAATCCGTTGAAACCAGTGGCAGACAAAGGGGGGGGCTAAGGGGCTTAGCCTTCCCCCGAAATATCAGCATGTCTATAGTAAATGCATATCCGGAGGCTGATCCGAGGCAATGGCGGGGGAAGCTCAAGCCGCCTAATCCCCCCAAATGAAGTCCTGGATCCCCCACTGTAACGTACTATTAGGTATTTCGATATATCGGGATATCTTTGGTCCGTCCCCCTCATGTGATTGTATTCGGCAACAAGATGTAGGCGATAATTTTATTGGCAACAAGATGTAGCGAGATATCATGTCAATTAAAATATCCGGAAGCTTTAATGCATTATCCGAATCAATAATTAACGCTCGCATCGCCGGTTCTCGGCACGAGTAAAAGTTGCGACGCCGTGAGCAAAGACAATGGACTTCGTACCATGCGTACGGTGACGCTAGCAAATCTCCCCCGTGTATAGTCAAGCTAGCTTTGAACTTTGAAGCATCCAAACAACGTAAAATCAACCTTCTCTCCGTTCAAATATCTTCCATCCTACATTTTTACTCAGTACCTTGAACGGCTGCATGAAATAATAATGGCAAGTCTGCATAAGCGTCGCCACCGGCAATAAAGTGGGGGGCCAACCAAACTTCAAACTGACGCTGACAAGAAAATTTCCACGTTAGGACCAAATACTGTTCGAATTTGGGCTCCTCGTTGCCTTCTGCAGCAGCTGGTTATAACAAAGTCCGGTTTTCTATCATTCTTACTGAAATCAGGAAATTTTTGGCCGAAAAGTGGGGGGCCGGGACCCTGCCCCCCCGGTGGCGACGCCCCTGCAAGTATGTCTTTAGTACGTCACTCGCGAGTCACAACCTGCGAGCTAGAATTGTCAAATCGGACGGGAATTCAGTACAGAGGCTTTCCCAGTATTGGCCGCACCACGAGAGTATTGGCCGCACCGCGTCCTGCCCAGCCTTTGCAGTGAACGCCCACTGCCGCTGGGGGCTCAGAGTGACCATTGCCGCCAAATATTTATGGACAAGATTAGCTTACGATTGTTTTGCTTAATGGTATTCTGATTATTCCAATTTTTATTTTACATGGTTCAGAATGATGCCAATATAACTGCACGGCAGCCCGGGACATTACCCTTGCGTAGTGGCAGATCCACTACAGGGGCGGACCCAGACCCAAGTTTGGGGGCAAACCCATGTCTGCCTCTCCTCCTGGGGGGAATATTTTTCGCTCTACAGACCTAGTGTAAACACTTTCAAAAATTTCTCCGGCGTTTGGGGGCAACAGATAGTTTGGCCCCCTCCAGCACTTTGGGGGCATGGCCGGAATTCCCCCTGCGTCCGCCAATGATCCACTCTCATTTCGGGGAGAGGGGGTAGGGGCACGAGGCTTTCCCGCCATTGCCTCGGATCAGCCTCCGGTTATGCTTTAACTGTAGACACTGACATTCCGGAGGAACTCATCCCCCTAGCCCCTTGTATCCTCCACTGTCCTTAAGATTCCCTTTCACGATGGGTATTCAGTGGTGAATCTAGGCAAAATGACCTTGGGGCATACCCTGGCAA
Source organism: Lepas anatifera (assembly GCA_034440635.1). Taxonomy (NCBI): domain Eukaryota; kingdom Metazoa; phylum Arthropoda; class Thecostraca; family Lepadidae; genus Lepas; species Lepas anatifera. The sequence continues at coordinate 649,487 of JAOTON010000713.1, read as the reverse complement.
AAGCGTGAAAAAAACTGTTTTGGAAGAAAACTTGCCAAAATTTGCCAAGAACTAGATAAAATATGACGGTTTTGAGGAAGACCATAACCGGATGCCCCCTAAATCCGCCCCTGTGGGTATTCATGCTAGCTTAGGGAGGGAATAGAACAAAACAATGCTGAAGGCGCGCCCTCCAGAGGTTAATATCCCATCTGACCTTTGGCGTCACATTGGAACTGACCTATTCAGTATGTGACTTATTAGGCCTGGGTGGGAGCGGCATGATCCATTATCCTCAAGATAAGCTCTGAGCGACATTTCCCATCCCCGTATCCGATCTAGATTATGTTTAGACACAGTGGGGACAAGGGTCCATCTATTCTAGATTCAACTGTCTTTGTTGTCGGCGTTCTGGAGTCATCAACCGCAACCTCTGCTGAGTCCCAGAAGACGCAGCCGAACTGGGTGTACGATCGATGTGCAATAAGAGACAATGGGTAAAAAAACTGGAGCTATTCTAGGTTCAAGCTACTCTTGTTGATGACTCTCCAGTGTCGCAGCTAATGCAGCCGGAAGTTTGGTCTCTAATAGGCCACCGTTTGTTTGAGTATCAGCAATGACTTTACGTCACACACCGCCACCACCAGATTTATATAAATGACTTCGGCACGCATTTTCTCCCAGATATTCCTCATCGAGACATGGTCATTGGTCTGGTCACAGAACTTCGTTAGCTGGTGTTGGGAAACTTGTTAGATACAGAGTGGGGGAAGGGGAGAAGAAACCTCCCCTATTCCAGCGCGCAGGCCGGGGCACATTACGCTGAGTCCCGATGGGGAAACGCACGTGCGTCCCTTTTCCACTGGATCTGCCTATTGCGCTCGCCAGCCGAGAACCACTGGCGGATCCAGGAGAGGGAGGGCGCGAACCGCCATTCGAAAGCAATCCCCCCGAGCCCCCAAATTTTTCTGATTTTCTTTAAAAATAACATTTTTATGATGCTGGGCCCCGTTGCCTCCAAAGCGTCGGCCTGGATCGAACCCCGTTGAGAACTGCCCGTAATTTCGCCCCCGGCGAAAATCAGAAAAGGGGGAACCTCGGGACGCAAATGTGTGTCACACTTGACAAAGATGTGCATGATTCCGGAGTTCAAGTCGGGATATCATTCGCGTGACGGACTTCAAGTCGCCAGATGTTAACCATGGTTAACCATAGCCTCAAGCCACAACCCTCCAACAAAAACGGTGCCTTAAAAGAATTTGACTAAAATACCACAAAGTAGCGAACCTGGTTTATAAACCCAAACAGGGTCAATAAAATCATGAATTTGCGTCGGATTTTATTTTGTTTTTAGTGACCTTCTTCACTTTTTTAGGCAATAAATCTGGCGAAACCTCACATTAACTTTTTCGTGAGGGGTTTTCTAAGAAGTATTCATTTATCTTTTGGAACCAGAGTCTCAATACCGGTCTTGCACAAGGGTGCTGAGTATAAAATTCAGATAGGAAAGTATGGTCGACGAGTGGAAAATGCAAAAGTCACAACATTGTAAAAGTCAAAACATTGTAAACCTATTTCATATTGAGAAAAAAGTCGTCAGAGTTTGTACACGCGAGGATTATTTAATTAAGCTAAAATGAGCTCTACTTGAAAGATGAGTGGAAGACGGAGTGAAAATAATGCAGAAGTGAGTGGAAACGTTATCTTACCCGGGTGTCACTTTCCACCCAGTACCGTGAACATGATCACTCGTTCGAACAGTCCCCACATCACACTGATCGCTATTCGGACGAGTGCAGCGGCGAAACTAATCGAAATAAAGGAAGTAAAGCATCGGAACAAATCGAAACGCCACGAATTTCACATTTTAATCTATTTTTACTCCTTTACTTCCAGTTTACACTGTTCCGGTTTAGCTGACAATCTTTTTACTCCAGTAGTATAATCATATTCCCTAAAAACACATTCAATTTTTCATTACACGGGTGTAAAATGGGTTGTAGAATAATGCTGGAAAGAGGAGTTGATTTTGGCACCGTAGAAATAATCCTAAAAATGGCGTACTTTTTGGTATTTGTTATTTTCACAACCCACGGGTTGGGGTTTTATTATTCCTGTTTCATGACATTTTACGCTTCCCAATTCAAAAATATCGGGTGTAAAATATTCACGGAAAAAGAGTGGATTTTGGCACCGTAGAAAAAAATCCAGTTTCTGGCGTACTTTTTTCAGTGTGGACCACTCACTCGAAAAGTCTCCACATAACACTGATCCCTAGTCCGAGGAGTACAGCGTCGACACTCGGTCTGCTGCTCCAACGCCTGCTCTCTCCGACGAAGCACAACAGTGCAAAACGGCAGAGCAAGTACCCGAAGCAGGAGCAAACGTCGAAAAGCTCTATTCTTTAGAATTGAGATTTTCCATTGAAAATCAACTGAGCTAACTCATCAGGGACATGTTTCCATCAACTGCATGAGATCGAGGAACTTTGATGCCAGCCTTAACCTTCGCCCGGGTGGGGGGTCTTTTTAGATCCCCCCTCGGGTTTTTCCGAAGTGACCAAAAAACGGCGGCGCGCAGCGCCGCCAAACTTGGTCTAGCTGTTCCTTCATCATTTTTACATCTTTCCTGAAAATTTTGGCTCAAGGTCATATCAGGTCAGGTCACCAGGCCAGGTGAAGTGACCTCACCTCAAAAAATACTTAAGACCGCATAACTAAAAGAAGGGTTAATCGATCAAGTTGAAACTCATACCACATATTGGGCCCACCAGGAGCTACAACATTTGTTCCGGGATTTTTGATATTGGTGACCTAAGGTCATGTGCAGAGCATGACCTCCCCATTGTCAATACATGGGGAAAATCACGAAATGAGCTTTTCTCAGTAAGTATGGATGGAATCAACTTCAAACATCGGTTACGACTCGCTCTTAATAGCCCATTTCTGGAAGTGGATGCCAAACATTTTGACTTGTGACCTTAAAATGTCACCTTAGGTCAAATAAGCATTTTTTGGTGTTTTACTCTATAAATTTTGAATAAACCAAGACAGAACTTTTATTTTGTCACCGAAGTGTTTGCATAGTCACTGCAAGTCAAATGCTATACATCATGACTATACCAGGTCAAGTTGGGTCAGACCGTTGACCTGGGTCAGGTCAAATTCTTAAATTTAACCTGGCATAGCAATATCATATATCATTCGATTCGTATTGACGAGAGGATTGCAATGGTGCATACACTATGGCTGTATCTTGTTTGGTTTGGAAGCTATTAGCGACAAAGTAAACGCCCTTATGCATGGGTGGCTATGGACATTCCCAAGAATATGCCCAATATTTAGTGACCTGTAGCTCCCTAGGCTTTGACATGACACGAAAATGAATGCCACTGTAATGAAAGCGCATCTCAAGAGCTTTCGAATGGTGTTAGAAAAATGTTTCTAGCTATCATAGTTTCTGAGATATATGAGGTTTTCTTAGTACACCTCATATGAGCGATTTTGACCTGTTTTGACCTCTGGTGACCTTGATATTGACCTGACAAGAAAAATGACCGAAGTATTTTCGATATCATTTTCGAAGAGCTTTCGATTGCCGTTTTACACTTATTTTTCTAGCTCTCTTAGTTTTTGAGATCGTGGGGGGTCTTTTTTAGCCCCCCACCAGGGCGAAGGTGGCTCGTACCCGCCACCGGGGCAATGGTTAACGGCTCGTACAATTTTGATGATCTTTTTCTAGAGAGAGGGTCCCGATGGTGATCTATTCTTTGGCATAGGTCACCACCGCAGGAAAACTCCAATGCACGTGCAATCGACACCCCTTTATTCCCATAGGGTTTAACATTACGGAAACAAAGATGGCCAATTTGCTGAAAATCGGCTCGAACGATTTTGTTTCTTTTTCTTGACCACAGGTCCAGAGGGTGCAATGCGGGTGTTGGGGAGGCGCTTCCCCTTCCTCTGGAGATAATCTCTGCGCCATGAGCGCAGTAGTAACGACATGCCTCTTACCCAAACCATATTTGTTTAAAAAAGGCGCCAACTCAGTGGTTGAATTGGAAAAAAGTATAATTGCCTAGATGTTAAACATTTATGCAGCGTTAAAAGAGACGATTTGCGGGCAAGAAGTGACCCGAATGGCTGTCTTACTGAATGCTCAGGTTAGTGCCAACGCACCTGGAACGCATGAAAATAAGCTTCGAAAACAAATCAGCACCACCTTTGACCTCTGGCACCACCGTTTAGCTCAGAAAACCGATATCACTTGTTGGCAGCCGCCCCTCCCTGGGGAAAGACTGGACCCGCCCCAAGCGAGATCGCACTGAACCAGCCCCGTCAGAAGTAATTCGACTCACTATCACTACTTTTAGGACGCGAGTAAATTCACCAGTCACTCACAAATCCACCGAATGTAGGAAATATATTCAGCACGCTTTCCTTCAGCATCCTCTTGGTTACCATATGCACAATACCTTCAACCAGTCCTGTCGTTAAGTACTAAACATCGATCGCGGTTTGGAAGAAATTGAACCCCACTGTTATTACACTGATTCAAGCAATTTTCTCTTGACCTAGGATTTATCCGATTAAATCCGTCAAGAGTACGCATCAGAATTGGTATCCCATTCAATCCAATGATTGGATTGGTCGGATGAGCCGGTTAGTCTTGGATTGGGATCTGGATTTGGAATCTGATTTTATCGATTTAATTGTGTCGGACATGGATTCCACCTGGACTGATAACCAAGGTGATGCAAACGGATTGTCCTGGGTCTGTCGGAGATACAGACCTTACTGGATTGGAATCTTCTTGTTCATTTCACATGCTGCTATATAAGCCTTAAACATCGGTAGCGGCCCATCATTTCTATCCGCACAGCAGTAAATCACGAACACAATCTGCATGTGACAGGTACAGACGTTCGTCTCCATGCATTTTACTCCCATTTTCACTGTGAACCAAAGGAAAAAAGGCATTCTTACTGCTCCAAGGGGTACATCGCAACAGCCGAAAGTGTTATGTTTTGTTCTACTCCATACACTAAACCTTGCTAGAGAACCATGGCGAAGAGCGAAAAAGTTTTCGCTGAAAAAGCAAAATGCCTGCAGGTTTTTGGCACTACAAGGGTGGTGGTTCCAGTGGAGGATTATCGGAACCCAGGACCAATGCGAGGGACTGGGGACAAGGAATGACCCCAGTTTAGGCGTCAAAGCAATGCACTCTTTCCTCTCCAGCGAAACACATATGGGAAACAAGTTCGATGCAGACTACCGTAGAAGCATTGGCAGATAACATGGTGCGAAGCCGCCCACCTTTTCAACCGCTCTGGCTACACCACTAAAAACAGTGTACTAATGTCGACCTATGGAAAGTTAAACGTCCTCCCACTGCGGCACCGACGTTCCCCAGATGTGTTACAGTTTCATTCTACGGCATCGTCATGGTCCTAGCTGATATCAGACACCCATTCGCTGTAGCCACAAACCTTCTCCACGTCCCTCTCCCCCCTTCCACCTCCAATCCCACCAAAGTCTGGCCTGACGCCAGGCTCGGCTAACTCTGCTTAAATCCTTTCATAAGCACGCTCCGGGTCCTTCTCACACAGCTTCAGTTTAATCAGACCAAAGTGTACGCCACACTTTCCTGAGGCGACCGAGGTGTACGTCGGCCCGCAGGCAATCACGTTCGCCAAAGGTCGCCAAAGTTCACCCCTCACGTCAAAGGTCACGAAAGGTCATGCCCGCCATTGCATACCACTAACGACTTGATACAGTGGCGAGAGGTCTTGGCAACGCCCGAGGGCCTATATTGAATGTGTCAGCTGTCAGAGCCACACGGAAGCGACAGTCCGGAACACTATTTTGTGTTCTTTCAAAGCACGGCATGCTACACCTGGGATAATTTATAATACAGGACGTCAAAGCCTGCGGACATATTTTTGCCGGTGGTCACCATGTGAGGTTTAATAATATTTTCCGGTAAACTCGAGTATAATTTAGGGGCTTAATTTAAGAACAATGGATTGTTTAACAAATATAATCAGCTGTTTTTGCATTTCTTAAGTAAAACCAATCATTACAAAGCATACGCACAAGATATTCATGAGCAAATTGACAACTGATACTAATACAATCTTTCGCATCCAATGGCTCAGAGTAAAAGAAAATATCACTGTCATTGTGCTAGCTAAGCTGCAGTCAATATTTCCTAATACCAGCATCATAAGCAACCATGCACCATCGTAAATGCTGCTGAAATCTGCATAGTCCTACTGATGGAATCCAATATCTCGGGATTCCTGAATAATCGTGCTGATCACATATTTACGGACAATAATTTCCCGTTTTAACTAGTAAGACTATGCTGCGTACACTGTGGCCAAGTATTTTCGTTTTAATCCCCATCCAAACATAGGGGGCCAAAACACACGACCCCGACCTACCTGCCTTCTCGCCAACCTCCGCCCTGTTCCCATGACATTACAATCTTGACATGAGCATGAGCGTCGAAATCACGGGAGGAAGGGGGGACGGGCAGACGCCCTTCCCCCCACCCTTCTAATTTTGACACCCGATTGATATCACCCTCTTCAAATTAATACAAGTGGATTACCTTGGTAGTGATCTGCCGGGTAGACATTTAATCATGTATTACTTACACTTCCACATTTACATTAGGTTTTTGGCTTTGGGTTCCATCCCACCTTCGTCGTCGCCAGGATATATAGGTTCAACACACACACACCCCACCCCTAATTAAAAAGACATGACCTCATGCCTTTCGTGAGTTCAGTGCCAAACCCACTGCCTCTCCTCCCTCTCCCACTGCTCGACAATCCTGTCCCAGTGGCTGCCAAAAACAACAGCCGACCAATGAAAGCCAATCCCGCGGATGTGCCCGAGCACCCGAACACTAGCCTTACATATCTCTTACCCCGAGGGGATGCCAAGACCCTGCTGAGGCTGAATGCCAGAGGACGATTTTCTGTCTTTCGAAATATTAACGTGGAGAGGCACCGTAATGCTATGAGCGTCTATTTGTGGCGTAGCTGATCGCGGCAGTTGATGGGCATTTATCCACGATTGCTGGTTTTTGCAATATCAGTCGCATACGGGAATATTCTATTCAAGAACACTACAATACACAAATTTGCCATCCCGAGATTGTGAAAGGTTTCTCGTCCGAATACGAACCATTTTCAAGCACACAAGATGCACTATTTTAGCAAAGCAGCGAGCAAAATCTAAATTAGAGCTTAACCTAAGCTATAAATGTCTCTGCTCAAACTCTTCACCAGTACCCTCCTTCATATTGCTCCTCTGAGGCTGTAGTCCTGTCGCCCCACAGACGTCCCGGGGCGTCGCGCCGACCTGCCCGACCTGCTGGGTCGGGGTTAATACAGTCAGTCAGCCAAGGACCGAGCCTCTGTGCGGAGCGGACGGACCGGGTACATTACAGAGGCACAGTTGGTAGACGCCACGCTTGGATGTGGAAGGTCCCTGGATCGAGGCTGACCCGTGATAGCCTTTACTGCGGCCGCCTCTTAACTGACGCTACCAGCACTGCGTTTCAAAATCACGAAATCGCTGTCTCCCAAAAGGTACTCTTTTTCATGGTGATGCAAAACGTTGCTACCGCTTCTCCGCTACTATCTAAAGCCCGCAAGTAGCCGAGTCGCGGAGTAGCGCACAACAGCGGACCGTCCTGCTCTGCCAATGGCAGAACCACTGTTTTCTTCCGAGAATCTCGAATATGCTACGCAAGCTGCGCCGGGCTGGAGCCATATCAAACGTCATTAGTCATCGGCTGTATCTCAGCTTTACAAAAACGGCAAAACACCCCCAACAGATGTCGCGGCGCTTCCGAAAAATCGCCAAGTGATCCCCTCTTTGTGCGAGCCCGCAGCCTCGCCGTCGGTCATTTGTTGGGATCCGCGAGAGGAGCTATCCACACCCATTTCAGACGGGGCGATATTCGGGAGAGATGGCGCTGATAAAACTTTCCGCTGTAAAGCTGGAAACGAGACGATCCAGCAAAAGTGGGGCTCCACGAGACTTGGTTCGCGATAATGGTGGGCTAGTCCAATGTACGTCTTTGTAAGCATTGGCCGGTGCTTAGAATGCAATGTCCATTGATAAGCTGCGATACAAGACATAACGCCCCTACCCCGTAAGATTCAGTGGCGGACGCATGGGCGGGGCATTCCGGCCATGCCCCCCCAAAGCGCTGGAGGGGGCCAAATTATTTTTTGGTCCTCCGAACGCCGGAGAATTTTTGAAAAAGGTGTTTACACTAGGTCTGTAGAACAAAAAATATTCGCTCCCCCTTCCCCCAGGAGGAGAGGCAGACATGGGTTTGGCCCCCAAAACTCGGGTCTGCGTCCGCCCCTGGTAAGATTTGGTATATTCAAAGCCTTATCACAAGCAATCCAAAGGACAATGCTAGCGCAAAGTAAAATTCAATAATCCAACTAGTGATCCACGTTCTCCAAACATCCACTCTCTCCCCTCAGGGAACCGATCTTCACTTGCCGAATTCGTCACCTCCCTACCTCTTATTTTAGTTATTTGCCCATGCAAATATTTTAAGCGTCGGCCACGCGTTTCCCACGCAAACAATGATCAGATGCAAGGCAATAGAGTAAAGGTAAAACGGAGCGGGCCGCTCAGCCATGGCCAATGACAGCAATTTTTACAGCTGGCACAGGATAGCTGACTGCTGGAAAAGCATAGGGTGGCTGGAGAGCCAGAAAGTTTCCATCAATACATATATCTACTGAGGAAGTTACAGGTGAATATAATATTTTATTATATTTATTTATCCTATTTTGTAGACACAAAAAGAGTTTCAGTAAATTTTATTGTCAACTGATTGCCGCCAGGTCCCGAGCTGGCGGTGTGTATTGTCTATGGAGCTGGCGGTGTGTTGAAGAGATAGGGACTTTTTGGCGTACAACTTGGCGTGAAAGAGACAATTTACAAACAACGTCCATGTACCGTTATTCTCACATCTACCAGTGTCTTATTTTGAAATAAATTTGAGATGTTGGGATGGATTGACTTTCTGTTTGTGTGTGTGAATTTGTGTATGGACGGAAAGCTGTTGACTTTTTAAATTACCTACCTATAGTGCCAACTTCTTTGGTGTGATACTAAGCGCTGTGATCACCGCGGTGCCCAAGAATCATATCAGGCACAGATGTGTGCTCAATGCCTGGATGTACGAAGACCAAGGAAAAGGATCGTGATCTGCCATTCTTCAGGGTCCCAAAGGACCCAACTAGGTAAGAAATATGGCACAAAAATGATTTTACACTTTTCAAAATTGCCTATGGGGCTGTGGAAGTTGGGGGCTCTCCTCCTTGCCAGTCTGCAAAGTATGATAATTCTGACCAGTTTTTGGTGTAAAGTGTACCTCAAGACTGGTCCACGCAAAGCAAATTTTGGAGAAAATGAAATGTTGACCAGTATTTACCAATACTGAGTGTATAAATGAGAGTGGCAGTTCCCAATACTGAACTCACATAGAATTTGCAGCGTATAGAAACTGGACGAAAGAATATAAAATACCATATTGTTTTCTAAGATAAACAACAATTCATCACATTCATATTTCATGCCCTAGGGCAGCTGGGGATATAGTACCAGTTGTGTGGTTGGAGTACCAGCCAAATTGTTTGGAAATAAGTAGAGGTCAGTGTGATTTTATGCCCATTTTGGTTCCAATTTTAGGTGAGTGGTGGTAAGATCATTCTCAATAGCTGGTGCAACTTCTTTGGCATGCTGCCATACTTTGCCAACTGGCCGTCTTACTGGATGGTTTCCTCTTATCAGTACTGACTGACTGCTGCTTGATTCAGCATGTAGAATTTGACAGATTTACACAAGATCTCATTGGTGTAGCCTTTGGGCAGAATTACTGGTTTCGGGCAACTCTTGTCATTCTTTGTGGCAGGTACAACAATATTGGAGCTGAGTGTGACAGCTTGGACAGTGCTGACCCTTGTTAAAAGTCATAAATGTGTCAATAAGTTAGTAAAACAGGTAAAATTGATAAAAAGAAAATATCTGCTTCAGTGTACAAAGGACTCTGGCCCAGCTGCTGAATTTCTTCCCCAATTGGGGTAGGATTTGAGCTACCCCAAGCATATTTTCCAGTTTCCTGCCACATTCTGCAGATCAGCCCTTGACTAAATGACATTCCCGTCATAGGCGGATCCAGGATCACCGATGGGTGGGGGCACCGTGCCCGGGGTGGTAAGAATTTGATGCCTGGCTTCATAAGAATTCAAGTCCTGTCAGCTGGTGGGGCACTAATAGCCGTTTCCTTAATATATTTGGACAGGCTTCAAAAGCCTTATTCATAAAAATGATTTGATTATTTATAATACCCCTCAGTACCGATTGTTAGTTATTTGGGTTTTCGGGCGCACGAACCAATATTAATTATCGCCCATTTGGTACCCATTGTAATCGTGTTGTATTGTGTTCTTTTCCAGCGCGACTGAGGTAACCTGGACATGCGAAACCTCTTCGGTCGCGAGCAGCAGCGCGCGGCGGAGTCAGCCTGGACTTGCGAAACCCTTCGGCGGCGAGCAGCAGTGCCGGCAAAGCTCGCGTGCAGCAAAGCCGTCATCCAGGCGCTGTGCTACCAGTGCTCTCTCTGATATGGTGGCGTGTAGCCGCAGTTCAATTGATAGCTGGATTTGTCAATCAATTTGGGATTCTTGTCTCTGCGTTTGCAAGAAATGTTCAAAATAAATACCAATGAGATATTGAATAAGCTACGAGTGGTACTAACGGGGTGAACATTTATCCCATGCCTTTTTAGATTAGATGAGTATTTTTATTAATACTGTGTCCCAGTTCCCACAGAAGATCTATTGGTGCCATGCGGGACTTGGCTCGCAAAACTTTCGAATACCTACTTTTGATAAATGCAATGGAACTCTTCACTGTTCTTGTCATTTGGCCTTGCTCAGCGACCAACTCCTCTAGATTTGTCATCTACCTAGGATGGCAAAGTGACTTGTGAGTTATACGTATGGTAGAACAGTGGCCTACCAATATAATTGCACATTTACGGTGGACTCATTTTGCACTGCCAAATTTCTATATTTTCGTATGTCGCGCCGGCTCCCCGGCATTGGATTCGCCATTCCGCCATTGGAGAGCCATTGACCTTTCATAGTGGTTTGATGGGCATTTCAGGAAGCTTCGTATAGATCGGCCAACAAGTGCTCCCTCACCCTCTGAATCCGTTCATTGTCGGTGCCAATATCTAAAGCCATTTTTAGGCACAGGGGCAACACGTTTGGGAAAGGTGTTCGGCGATAAATTGCCGCAAGCATGGTGTTTTATAAATCAGCTAGAATAGTCATTTGAGGAGACCATGGCCTCTCAACCTCCGACAAGATTTGGATTGCCTACGTACACATGGACGTCGAAAGCGGGGGGATGATGAGACGCGTCCCCCTACTCGCGGATCAGAGGGGGACGGTCCCGCAAAAACTTGGTGACTCGTCCTAGGTTTTTATTTGGATCCTCTTATTATTTGCGTTTACCTTCGTTAATTGCGTGGAATTCTGCAACCCAACTCGCTAAGTTTGTCGGTAAAGTGTATTGCCAGTATCGTTTTCAGATACAGCCCATTCGCTCCAAATTTTGCGCCCCAGCGCCCCTCCCCGCCTCTGGTCGTCCCGAGTCATGGTCCATCCCCACCGGTAAAAATTTCGTGGCGACGCCCCTGCCTCTGCACCGCAGTCTCACATTTTGCGGCGCCCGTCATCGAAGTGATCGAGCTTCATATGTGTAGGTGGGGGTGGACAGGGGCGGACGCACGAGTGCTGTTTGGGGGGGGTGGGGCAACGCAGGAGAAATAGTAAAAACATAGTATTGTTAAAAGATCGGTAAAAAATTGTCATTTTGGGGGCATGGCCTCTGCCCCCTCCGTACGCGGATCCAGGAAGGCAGGTGCCCCCCCATCAACCCTCGTTGCCCCCTGAAATGGTCACGGCGTCGCCTTGGAAGGCCAATGGTGTCCCCTGAAACGTCGCTTCTTACCCCCCCATTGATGCAAAAATCCGTGCCCACGGATATGATTTTGCGCCCACCTGATAAGTTCTGCCGGTCAAAAGTGACACCCCCTGGTCCGGATGGTGCCCCCCTCACCCGATCGACAATCTTGAATCTGCCTAAGCCCCTCTGCGTCTGCCAATGGGGGCAAGGAGGGGTGGGTAATGTTCTATTCACTCTCCTCCCCTTGGAAGTTGGATCCGTCGCTGCTCCGGACATTTTTTACTTTTACCCGATTATATGATGACGGGAGTATGGTCACTGGCGGCGGAACGGGGGAGCACCGGGGCACGGTACCCTCCCTTAAATCATAAATTTTAACAATAACCCAATGGCGTTGACTGGAAAGAAATGGGTTGAAACATAAGCGGATCCAGGATTGCTGATCGGGGGGCGTTTCCAGGTGGGCGCCATCCGGCTTGGGGGTGCCACTTTTGACCGGAAAAACCTATCAGATGGGCGCAGAATTCTATCGGTGGGCGCCGATTTTCGCATCCTGGAGGGGGAACAAGCGACATTTCAGGGGGGCGAGAGTCGATCGGGGGAACGTGCCCCCCCCTTTCACCCCTGCATCCGCCTATGGGTTGAAAAGCTCATGGTGCCCGCCCCCTTACATTTGGACGTTCCACCGTCGCTGAGTATGGTAGAAATCCGTCGGAATATATATATTTTCCACCGTTCCGCATATTATTTCTATGCGAATGCTACTTTTCCAAGGTACTATTACCTTTCCAATTTTTTATCAAGCGTCGGTGGAAATTCAGTGCACTAGAATAGTCTCCGCTGATGGCATTGCTAAAATTACGTCGAACTGCATCCTTTACTTTACGTTTACGGTCTTTGCTTGTCCCATTTGAGCATCTCCGGAATACGAGGTTCAATCATCAGCTGGCATGAAATTGTTTTGATGTCACGTGACCGTGCCTCCCTGGATCAGATGTTGATTCCAGCGCAAAGTTTTCATGACAACACGTTGTTTCATAAACAGTTATAATCATCGCATGATCTGATCCCAATCTAAAAAGACGGGTCCATCCAGATAATTTTCATCTAGTTTCGAGCCAGGTCACATCAGGTGGGGCCAAAATCACTCTCGATGGGGACAGCATATTCAAATCATTCCTACTGCTCGATAGCATGGATATCAATGTAAAACGCAGGGATCAGGGATCAGGGATCAAAAACGAGGTGGCAGCGAATAGTTACGATTTTCTCCCAGAGATGGTGCTGCTGTCGCGATGATTCAGCACCGTTCCAGGTGGCGTACATGTGCAGCGGCAACAGTCCGGTACTTACCTGCAACACACAGATTACAGGCATTACACAACGCAGCACAGCAGTGGCGGTCACAAGGGGGGAGTAGGGAGCTCAAGCCCCCAACCGAAATTTCGGAGTGCGGAAAGCAATCGCATAGCAAGAGGGTATTCGAGGTTAAGGCGGGGTAGGGTTAAGTCCGCTGACCGAACCCACTCTTAAAGTCTAGATCTGTTACAACAGCATATAGGGAAGGGTGTCAGTAGTACCGTTTTCATCTGCTTCACAGAGTACGACCCAGGACATGCGACCATTAGCGATTCTACATCAGTGGCGGATCCAGGAAAAAAAACATTTGCCCCCCAAACGGAAAAGCTCGGGGTAAAACTATGTTATTGCCCCCCCCCAAGCGATCGACCTCCTTTTTCCCCGACTCCTGTTTAGTTTCTAAGCAAGATTTTGGTGATTCAAGTTTCAATTTCAAACAGAACCAGTTAAGTGTAAATATTAGGCCTTGGATAGGAAAAAAGTATCTCGAGCCCATATTTTTCACCCTGCCTTTTTCGCCTCAAATACCCAAAATTCAACCGGCAAGTAATATTGTTTTGCATATTTTCTGCGACTTTTTTTTCTTTTCGACTTTGGTTTGCCCCTCCCAAACCGACCGGCTAGATCCGCCACTGTGCTACATATAGATGGAGTTGTCTACACAGGCGGAGGATCACGAGCGGCAGGGAGGCCTAGACCCCCCGTCCCAAATATTTCAGATACTTTACCGTTAACCCTATGGTGTTGACTGAAAATAAATTATTTCAATATACGCCTTATCTCCGCCAATATTCTAGACGTTCCTACAGCTATGGACAGAACAGTCAAAACAAAACAATGTTTTACCCTCAGCTTGACAGAAGTAAAACATTATCCATCCGCTCGAGCCCACAGCGCCCCACATCCCGTACGACACCGTAAAAACCCACGATACAAATATCAACCAGCATGATCTGGCATCATCGTGTATCACCGAGCGTTGCAAGTCTCGCCAACGACTTTCCAACGGCGGCTTAGCTCGCGATGCCTCTGCACATTTGACAACTTTGCTCGGGCTCCCGGTTTACCGGTGGTAGGGAGTTACCCGGCCTTCCTTTCTGCTCTGGACCGGAAGCACGTGCTCTGTATTCAAGCGCAGGGAGTTTAACAAGACAAACGAATAGCACAACTCTGCGCACAAGCTGAACAGCCGAGATAAGCGGCCGCACCATCCCAAAGAAAACACACAAGCCGCTCAGCATTTCTACGCACAACAAAGGTTCGGAATATCTGTCCCTATGAATATGGTAGTGGTGTGTAAAAATACCAGTATCAGTCCATTATGACTGCAGTTTTGATACCTGAGGACCAGAAGAACTCTGGGTCTCTCAGGCTCGAGGATGTCTGAACGCCAAAAACCTCGCAGTCAATAGGAAAAAGGTCACCATCAGTGGCGGGTCCAGGACTTCATTTGGGGTGAGGGGGGTGCTAACTAACTGAAGTCTCCCTCGCTATTGCTCGGACAGTCTCCGGATATGCAATTGCTATAGACAATCTGACATTTGGGTGGGGGAGCGGGTTAATCCCCCTATCCCCCTTGCATGCGCAACTGGTTATCATAACTTGAGTGTAAGAGTGTTGGTTATTTCCCAGTCACGAGCCTGCGCCTAAACTCAGCCAAGCAAACGCTGATAAAGAGAAGAGGGATGGGCCATTCCTGGCTTGAATCCAGTCAAAGTAGACGAGATCGCCGCAAATTAGACGAGATCGACGCAGCGAAGACAAACACAAATACAGTAATCCTGGGCTAGAAGATCCCCATGCGGTCCTCTGAATAAACTACGCTGCCAATGTGGCCCACGCTCACTGCTTTATACATAGCCGGATCCAGGATTGCCGGTGGGAGAGGGAACTTTGGTCAGGGTCAAGGAGCACAATTTTTATCTGGATGGGGCGTCATCAGGGCTAGAGGTGACTTTTCTTAAACTGTGACCAACCAGAAGGGCGCCAATGCTTGCCTTCTGGGGGAGTGATGTTTCAGAAGGTGACGAGTTTGTTTCACAGGCGCTGGTTGGGTGAATTGGCGGGGGGACATATCCCTTGCCCCGCCCCTGAATCCACCTGAGACACTAAGCATGCCTTAAAGGGAATCTGTCGCCGAGGCGTAACAACTTGTAAATCATGCTCAATAAGCCCAATATTCCATATCCTTTATTTTCCGTGCAAGAGGTAAACAGTCTTCACATCGGCGTAAAGTCATAATCTAGCGACGCTCCATTCCATAGCGAACCTGTTCAGTTGCGCCAGACATGAATACGAATAGAACTGAAATACTTTTAGCTAAAATGGGCTATTATTCGTACCCAAAGTGACTTTATAAATTCCTCTTATTTTTATTGGATTAACTTCTTTCCCATTTGAAACTAACCATTGAGCACTGACATCAATAATATCACGAGTTATCATAAAACCACGAGTTCATTTGTAATACACTCCGAACAATTTGACCACTTACCAAACTGGAAAAATGCAGAAATTCTCCACAGAGGTCTACCAAAAAAACAGAAGAAAGTTTTTGGAGTCGGCCCTAATTGAACAAAAAGAAAATCTAAATTCCAAGAGAGGAGATTTCGCAATATCAAAAATATTGGCAAATATTATCCACGTTTAGCCCACGTGAGTTCACAGAAACCTTCATGCGTCAACGGATAATTTTACCCTTCAAACACACGCTGAAGAAGCTACGAAACGCGTCCGTGTGCTTGCTTTTGAATGTATATTTAATATCCAACTTGTCAGTGTGTTCCTTTACCTTTATCGTTCTGTCAAATGGATCTTCAACATCAATAATACCTAGACAGCCAACGGCTGCGGCGCTGCCCGTGTCCAATTCAACCACTAATATCAGCTGATCTGGTGTATACTAATATATTTATGCCGATGTATGTACAGATTTCATACCCGGAGCAGATAAGTAATCCCTTTGGTGAGAGAAAAGCTTCCGTTGCCATGCTGAAGTATAATAGCTCATCTAGACAGATGGTACGAGAGGAGTTAACCAGGCCAAAATCGTGAGAAAAAAATTGGGAAAACATGAAGGTTGTGCGAAATGTTATCTAGTTTCCCCCTCTCCATCCCCTGGATCCGCCAGTGGTACCATCACTAAAAATCCATCATCATCACTAAAAATACATAGCTTTCGATTGGTTCAAGCCGGCCATCCAGCCCAGCAGCGCACCTAGTGACGCACAACTGATGCCAGATCAGCGCAACAAGAGCTCTCCAAAGGTGGACGTAAGCAGATCAGACCCCGGATAAGAGGCTGACCAGTGCTGCAGCCACCAGGGTCCCCACTGAAGTGTCGGCCGGTCACGGCAGCCGCAACGTCTTTGAATAATGTGTGTGACTTATCGACGCACCAACTGCCGTAAGCTTATGGTGTTGAGTTGTTTCCCTGTGTGAGGAGTTTCTGGAGAGTTTTAGTGTTTCTTGCACAGGGAATCCGCCAGGCCTTGAACCCGGGTCGGCCGCTTGGAAAGCGGACAGGAATCGTGCTTGGCTTGCCCGTGATGTTCGAATGATATTTTTTACCTATGCTGACCTTGGTATCGCTTGGGTGAGATCAGGTCAGGCCAATTTTGGCTTCGACCTGATAAGGTCATAAGATATACCTCTTGACTAGACTGCCTGCAAGCTGCTTGGATCCATACATATATTATCACCAAACACGATGAGTAAACAAAGGTACAGGGATTAGAAGACCACAAAACGTCACAAAACGTCCAAAAACCTAGCTTGCCATAAATGGATCAAATTCATATATAAAAACATAAAAAAGACAAGAATGACACCAATTTTGGACCACAGCCAGCTACCGTTTGTCAACACATCCGGCAAAAAAGAAACTTTACACCCAACCACTACCTTGACATACCCAACCGAACAAAACGGTTGGTTCAGCCCAGTCAGCTCAGCTTGGATGGAGCTTTCACACTGCGGTCAGGTTACTACACCCTCTGGAGTACATCATGGTCTTCTAATTCATATCCCATGAATTATAATTTGAATCCCATGACATCTAAGTCATATCATGGATTCAGATCTAACTCATATCCCAAGTTTCTCCTACAAATCCGGCCCAATCCGTTTTCACACCATGCGTATCAACCAAAATGCAATATGTATAAAGAAGAACAAATACAACTAAAGCCACAAAAACGAAATCAAAATATATACTCAGATCTGAAACGATCAGAATTTTCTGGAACATCCTATACCTACAATTCAATCCAAACCAATTCACCAGCAGTTGGGGGAACGGGAGACGTCCACACCCTGAAGTACTCCAACATACAGCTCTCGCCTCACACCCCTCCAAACACTGAATAAAAGCTGACTGGCATCTGGACCGTTCTTTTGTCGTCCTCGCCGACTACATTCATCACCATTACTTCCCATTTACGTCGTACACACAAAACTAATCGCTAGCACGTCTCGCTTTCTTACCATGATGCATAGGTAATAGTGGTGGCCTTAGACGCTAATGAAAGTCGAGGACAGGCAACAGCATTCGTTGGGGTTATACGAATGATGCCTGAACGTTGACTCTCACAACAACGTTGTTGTTCTCAAAGTTTTGATGATAAAAATGTTTCCCGAGAACCCAATTATAAATGATCACTGAGATTTCACGGCGCAAGCGCGAGCCTTACAAAAGCATAATCTGCCCGTAGGAACTTTGACAGCGTTGAACCCGGGAGATATGAAGTTTGTCAGAGTATGGACAGTTTCGCTCGCGGAGGACTCTGAACGGCACTTCCTTTGAGCTTCGTTACCGCTTTCGAACAAACTGCCAAACTCGGAGCATCCAGAATTTCTGGATGTCAGAAGAAAAAACAGTGGGTCGTCGGAAAACACACACGCCGGTCGTGTGTGTGAAAACAAACACGCCGAAACACAGATTCACAGAGAATATCACTCAAATGGAATAACCGCGTTCTAATGAAGGGGATTATTTAACGTGCGTATCATTAAGAAGCTCCATGCGTTACAATGCAGGATCAAAGTGACTCCTGTATGGCTTGACGTCTATTTAGACTTGATTCAAAAAGCCCGTAAATGAGGGAAGAGAATTGAAGGAATGAGGGAAAAGAAGATTCGAGAATCGAGAAAAATTACAAAGCTCTATTCATCTGTTGAGCCAATTCCTACCGCTACGGTTTCGAATATTTTCAGAAATGAGCTCAATTGGTCCCTGTTTATGGCCTACCGTTACCTGAACTAATCCAACTTTTTATCGAAAGGTGTACAAACACCAAAACAACAGATCTGCTGGGTACAACGGCACGTCTTCCAGGTGACCAAGACGCAGATCTGCTGGGTACAAAGGCGCGCCCTCGAGGTTTGAGCAAAAACACCATCCTACGCCACCCCGGGGGTTTAGTGCAGTTAGCAGTGGTGCTACAATTCATGTTTATTAGTGGCCGCGCTCCCTGCCACACTTATTAAGTAGCTACCCCGCTTTACCAGTCTTGCCGTATTTACGCTCCGTTGTGGTGCGCGATAATTGGGCTAGTGATTGCATTTCCCACCAGGGTGATGTTTAGCAGCTACTGACATCTGGCTAACCAGGCCACATCAACACTCCATTATAATCTTATCACTGGTCCGCCTCAGAACCCAGCATCAAACCACGCTGTTTTCCCTTCTGAATGCTGTTTACCTTATGAGCTATGGTCATACCAGTATGTGTGAGCCCCTATCACGCAGAGGTGTCACCGCAGATTTCCATTGAGGGGTGAATCCGACCAGTCCCCCCCCTCCAACAGCTGGCGCAGACCACCGGATGTGACGTCACACCTCGTAGCATATAACATGGGAAAACTAAATGATTAAATATCCAAATGTTTGCACAAAGAGGCCCAGAATCGAAGATGAAGTGCTCATTTATTGCAATTGGGATAAACTTGATTAATGTGCATTCGCACAAATTCGTAAGCGAACTCTGCGATTAGCATCAGTTTGACACACCGCCCAGGGGTGAAGGAATTCCTCCACGCCCATGTGACGTCACACGCGCATGAAGGAATCCCACCGAAGTCCTCTTGAACGTACCTTTAAGTAAAGGTATCTTGAATCCGACCCCATGAGGGGGAGTGAAACGGAGCCAAAATACTTATAGGCTGTATTGGAGAGCACCACCAAGCCGGTTTACGCCCACTAAAGTTCGGAACAGTTGCCCGGATCCACCGAGGTAAGTACGAGAAAAGTCCGACGCTCCCTCGCTCTTATTCAACGGTTGAGAGACGCGACTCCTGTCCCCAGCTCTCAACATCCATCTCATGCACCTTTTACCGAACTGGATCAACTCTTTAGAAGTCGCTGGCCCGCTAAAGGGCGGTCGCGAATACCCCCCCTCGACGGTCACGAAACGGTCACAAACTCGCATAAGTCCCGTCGGGGTCATCTCCGTGACCGAGGAACCGAGAGCAGCAGCCAACAATCGATCTCGGCTGCCGACGATTCGCCACCACGGAAGTAGCCAATTGTCTGCCGACACGAAACGACAATCGTCTGTCGCGGACCAATGACAGAGCGACAAGCCGAACAATGCCATCTATGATCTGCAAATGGAAACAACTGATATCTTTTCATGCGGAGGAATCGCAGAGTATCTGTCGCGGACCAATGACAGAGCGACAAGGCGAACAATGCCATCTATGATCTGAAAATGGAAACAATGATATATTTTCATGCGGAGGAAAAACAGAGAGTACGCAATAAGCTGACTGAGTGGCCTAGTCAGTTTTATTTAGTCGGGAGTAAGATACCTGTATTTGCTTCAAGTCGGAAACCGAGAAAAAGCTAGAACGTATTATATTCTCAGAATAGATGATAATTAGAGATTTAGGGCACTGCAGCTGCAGAGGCTATATGTTTATATTCTCAGCTGTTAAAATGTTGTAACCTTAAATTATAATATCGTTCAGCAATGTGGAATACCTTTCACCATCAGAGCTAAACACATTCACCAAATATTGCGTTTCCTCATCCATACACAGCCAGAGTTGATTCCACCCAAGCCTTTATATCCAGAACCTTCTGAATGCGGCCCTGGATATCGGGACGGCGGAGGGGAGCTGACACGATGACACCATTAACCCCCGGGTGGCTGGTGGGGGTCGCCATGAACACAGGCGAAGCCTGCCCAGCAACAATGCCAGCGGAAATGGTGTCCGCGCTCCCGCAAATTCTGCGTCTTCACAATTATTGGACTTGCAGATGGGAAGTTCGAGCGACTATCAAACCATAAGCTAGGCGCCACGGGGAGGAATGTCAATTCTGAAGGTGGAATATACTATGATGATGATCAAGGACAAAAGTAACGGGTCGGTACAAACGTGTTCAATATCTTCGTTGGTTTTAGTGACGTCAGCAGCTACAGCTGTGCTGGATTCCTACAAATCCCCTCGGCAACGCAGGGCAATCAACACTACAAAACACTATTCACAATCGTCGCGAGTACCACAGAATCTCATCGAGACGCTAGTGAACTTTGGTTTTCAAGTCCTCACCACCATGGCTTTTAAGAATTATTTTTATTTAGTTGCGATTTTAGAGATTTTATTATTTAAGTTCCATTTTATCTATTTTATATAGTTCCTACTTTTTACACAGGGGCGTCAAAAAGCGTCATATGGTGACGGGGTCACTACCCTAAAAAAAATATTTACGGAATTTATGGAGAGTTCCTTACTTAGCAACCGCACTAGAATGAGGTCTGACACTAACGCGCGCCGGAGAGGGGTTTGGAAGGCCAAATACCCCCACCCCCCCGAGATCTCGGGAACTAAGAGGCGAAAAAAACACCGATTGTGGGGTGGGGAGGCAACTAAAACAACTCCCCCGGTAGCTCAGTTGGTAGAGCGTTGGGCTCCGGCCCGCTGCTCAGAAGCATGCAGTGGCAGTGCATGTCCAGGCTTGGGATCGGTTCCCTGAGACGCTCTGGCGCTCAATAGTTTACCCGACGTACAGGTCGGCTGGCAATGACTGGTGAGAGGGTGACCTGAGCGGGGCGGCCGTCCCTGTGCTTTGTGGGACGTTAAACTTTGGCTTCTAAATTAAACCTCCATTGAGGGAGTTGCTCGTTCGGGTGGTGGGGTCGGGGTCTCCGTGACAAGTCCCTGATGACTTTAGTGAGACTCCGACTCCAGCAGCCTTACCAGGAACAACTGAACAAAATTTATTAAAAAAACTATGGTGAGCTATATCATGACCATTTTTATTGATCTAGGTAAAAATTTGTCAGGTATAACAAGGTCATAAAGGTCGAATCTTGGCCGCGCTTGGGACCTGTTGGGAAATGCCGTAATTATGCAGGGAAAAGACAAAAGACGGGAATATGCTAAAGGCAGACCAGAGTCATAGAGAGAAGGTCAAAACAATACTTTCTAAAACTTTGAGGGCCAGGTCATTCAAGATCATTGATCTATGACCTCAGAATATGGTATACACCGTATAATGTACACTATAATTTGCACGATAGCAACCTTTACGCGGGAAATGAGGATTGAACTTTACCCATGACCTCTGACCTTGAACTTAACATTGAGTTACCTTACATTTGACGTCATAGAACGGCCTTTGACGTCATACCTTTGACGTCATAGGGGCACTAACTGACGCTGTCTGGTTTCCAAGCTTCGTACGAAGAACGTATTTACCGCTACAGTCTGTCCAACCCGCTACATAAAATGACATTCTTATCAAGGCCAGACCAGTCGGCAAACGTCTTTCCTTTTTGCACTCCATCACAAAGATCCTAAACCATGAAACAGTTGGTCTCCATATAAGCTTTTAAGACCACGCCCCATTATTTCCTGCGTGCGACACCGGTACTGGCTTCTCTAGCGACTCGCCTATTCCCAGAAGCCCCGGCTCGAAATGGCGCCGGCGTTTGGCCGTCACAGCGCAGGTATAACCCGAAGTGCACATACATGTTGACTTGGAGCGCCGCGCGGAGGCAGCCATTCCAGCCGCCAAATGGCGTCATTTACCGAAATCTTAACCAAAGTGCACGGAAAGTCCATTGAGGCGTCAGGCCACTAGGAGAGGCGATATTTCATGCTCACTTAGCGCGTGCCAGCGTGCAGTTTACACGGCATGGTGCCGGTAGCAGCCGTGTAATGTAGGAGCTGGTTCAAAAATGTATAGCGTGCCTACGACCCACACATCCTCGATGGCGGGATATTCACGTCAACATAGCCATGCCCAGCGGCACATTTCGACATGTATAACATGCAAGCCGGCATTGGCGGATACAAGAGGGGGGCTAAGATGGCCCAAGAAGAGTCGACGGCTCTAATCAGTAGTCCCAAATGAGTCCTAAAAACAAGTATCACTCAATTCAACCATATGTAACGAAATTCGGCTTTAGTACAAACGGAAAAAATATATGCCCCCACCTAACGCGTTGCAGACCAGATCAGTGCGGGCGAATAACGCGTCAGAAGCCTCGAACTTTGCAAAAAACGTATTAATAGACCAGGGCATCGCCAAGGAATTTTTACTGGCAGTGACGGGGAAGGGGGAGGGGGTGGATGAAAATTCTGACAATGTTGACTGCATATGGAACACTTACGATGATAAATTTCAACACATTTATGTAGATCATAGAAGGTAACGGGAGAAGATGCAAACAAAATCAAGTAGTGGTCCAAAATTTCCGGGGACGTCCCCTGATAAGCAAGTATAGGGGATTTAACCCCTCTCCTACCCGCTTTTGACGCCCCTGAGCAGGGTCATATCCTTAAATGGGAATGTGTATGTTAAACGTCAATCCCGGTCAATAGCAGATGTTCGAGCGTGGATTTTCAAATAGCTGGGCGTGCATTTTAAGGCAATGCCGACAGCTACAGCATTAAAAGGATAGCATCCTAAAAAATGTGTGTTTTAAGCTTTCCCGCACACCTTCAGAGCTAAAAAAACATGTAAAAGTTCTTCAAATGAAAAATAAAATATCGAGGAAATTTTGACACTACCATCCACGTTTCATTGGTGCCTAAGAAACTCTGAAGATTTTTTTCGTCTGCAGATATAGATTTATGCCCCTGACTCAGCTATGTTGAATTCGACTGTGCTGCGTTCTAAGCATTGTATTAATTGAGGGGATTGACTGCTGTCTTAATGCGATTAATTACATCAGACAGACGCATAAAAGGAGGTGAAATCATGCGGTACACAATGCTAACAAGCACACATATTTACGATTGTGCAACACGCAATCTCATTATACATTTAATCCTACCACGTATATCATGCCATTACGGCCGCGCGTCAAACCAATAATCCTCATTTAAAGCCCACTAAGAGCCCAGGGTCGGAGCCGCTCGCACAATTTTCATGCAGCTGGGATTCTTTACGTGGGTGATCTGCGGCGAGATGTCAGAGGTCAGGCCACCTCCGTGCCCGCGGGCGGTGCCGCCGTGACCTTTGACTCGGGGTCGGACGCCGAAGTAGGGCACCGCCCTATTGACGACTGAGCGGGCCGACTGAAAGCGCTGCTTTCTGTGGGGTGTGACAAGAATTACGCCCAGGGGTAGTGGCGGTGTCAGAAATTCGCAAATTTGGGTCATATGCTATGGTCCATGCTGGCCAACTGGGTAAGACTTGTATATGTCGGTGCATGGGAAATGCCAACCAAAGGACGGTGTGTGACTCAACCTCCCATCCCCATGGCTATACTACTAGTACCCGGAGCAGCCAAATTCCGTTCGACCCAATTCTCTTTTCTTGTTTTGCATTGGTTAAGTTTGTTTTCCAGAAGAATCATGAAATTGAGATTATTTACGAACAAAAAGATTCCGAAGAGCCGTCACAACCTGGAACATGCTGCGACTGAAGACACCAACAACAGCTACAGCTTCAAACAGAAATAAAAAACTTATCCGACCTAAATCATAATTTGTGTTACTTTGTCCATCCATTATCAGTAAAATCCATAACTTTTCATTCAATAATTATAATAATAGTCTGTCATCCATAATTAGCACAATCGATGTTAAACCATGATCAGTGTCACTGAGTTAAGTGTAAACGGAGATGTAATCGCCACTGCAACGTGGGTATCTCTGAGAAAGCAAATAAACAACCTATTTCCCTTTAAGGTATCACTATTACTTCCATGACGTTATAACGAATCATTCAGATCCGATGTATTCCCTCCGTGACGTTAGATTACATCAGCGAACTTCAAGGAGTCACAACAAGTCTCCAAACGTTACAGGCGCTCGGTTCAGGGCTGTTTCACCGCAAACGCTCATGGATAGTGTTTTGACTTCCCGCTGCACTGCAGGCTTGCAAACGCCATTCGTCAAGCGTCCAGCCTCTGGTTTCCGTGAGAATGGTCAGTTTTGGAGCCTCCGAAGCAGGCAGGGACGGACACAACGATGGGGCTAGTGGGGCTCAAGCCCCCCCCCCAAAAAAAGGTCTGACCCTCGATAGGAATCACATACTATGAGGTTATTCCAGAGAAGTGTTGTGGCGCTTTTGAGCCCCTATCACCCTCAAAATGACAGTCTGAATCCGCCACTGTGAGCAGGGCATGCGTTCGCATGTTACGCCCACCTCCAGTATGTTCCACTCCCAGCGGATTCCAACCACATCTCAATCCTGGAGCAGACCAGTGTCCCAAAACTGATTTTGCGCCAGGGTGCTGAGGGCAAAATTCATATTGGAAAATATAGTCCAAGAGTGGAAAATGCAAGAGTAGCGATATTTTGAAAGCCAATTCAAACCCTTATTCAAACCTTGCTCTAACGTTTAGGGTGACTTTGTCATTCGAATTCCTTTACTACCATACCTTAGGATTATTGAACTGTGCCAAAAAAGTTCTACTTGAAAAAGCGAGTGGAATATTTGGTAAAAATAACACAGAAATGAGCGGACAATTAAGTTTTCCAGGGTGTCACTTTCCCCTTAGCACCCTCGAATTTGGCACACTGGAGCAGACAGAATTGAACCCAAGTTCGATTTTTCACACAAGAGCCCAAATAGAGCAGCGAGAGATATCGAGCTGAGAACTTTCCCCACGATATTTTGGCACTCTCATCGTGCATTTCAGAATCAGCTTTGTCGACATTTGGGCGTCTTCGCTCAATTACGCCGCAAGCTTCGCTGCGCCAAAAAACCTTCATAATTAACCCGACAACGTTGACAAGCGGCCGCGACGCCTGCACTGGCGCTGACTATATGTTTATGGCTGGCAGCAGTCTGGCAGCAATGTTCGGCATTTGGCAGCCCTCTCGAAGCTGGCAACACCACGGGATGGGATTGCTGAAGAGCAGGTGTGCGGCGTTAATACAACACCTGTCTGTGGAGCACTGCCGACCTGTCGGCCAGACAGCCGAACACAGAAACAGGGGTGCCGGTCAACAGAGCTTCAGCAAGCTTCTCAGCAGTCGGATATGGTTTTTTTAACGAAAAGAAACCTCAGGGCATACGCAGATCCAGGATTGCCGATCGGGGGGGGCACCTTCCCGGGGGCGCCATCCGGACCATGGGGGCGCCACTTTTGACCGGCAAAATCTATTAGGTGGGCGTCAAATCCTATTGGTGGGCGCCGATTTTTGCACCCTGGGGGGGTGAGAAGCGACATTTCAGGGGGCGCCATCGACCTTTCAGGGGGCGCCGTGACCATTTCAGGGGGCGCCGAGGGTCGATCGGGGGGTGGGGCACGTGCCCCCTCCCCCTGCTGGATACGCCTGTGCCTCAGGGGACTATCACTTCTCAATCCAGAGAAAACCAGTGGCGGATACAACGGGGTGGGCTCAAGCCCCTCCCCACCCCGAAATATCAGACTGTCTATAGTAAATGTATAGCGGGAAGCTGTTCCGAGGCTATGGTGAAGAAGCTCGAGCCCTCAAGACCCCCCCCCCTCAGTGAAGTCCTGGATCCGCCACTGAAACAACCCTGTAGGCCTGAGTTCTTCAGAATACAATCGAACCAGTCTTTCCTGTACGAAAACCAAGTTTCTTGTGAGCTCCTCCAAACCCGGACTTTCCCTAGTGGTCAGTAGCCACTAGGGAACCAAGGATCCCCCGTACATCGCCCACAAGCCGAAAAGAAACCAGCAGGATCCTGACTGATAGATTATGGTGGCGTTGAGGATTTCATTACGCTTAAGTCCCAGGCACAGAATTTAAGACTTTCAAAATCCTGCACAACACCCAGATCTAGACGCCCCTAAAAAAGAGGTGATAAGAGGAGATGAGAAGTTATACTGGTTGCAGACTGAGATGTGCTCCGCACATTTCCTCAGGAAATGATTGTGGATGGAACTTCGCCTTCCAGTTAGCGTGGAGTAGCTAGTTATTCGCAGGCTCCATAGATGAAGGGACAGACCTGTCCTTGTCCTAAGCAATGACCGTATGCAATGACAGAAAATAATGGCTTGATAAATAAATAATATTCGCCGGTATACAAACTCGAGCATATCTTGGCGATGAGCCAATGAACCAGACAGATGAAAATAAACGTTGCCGGGATGGGAGGATTGTTAAAAAAAGTTGGCACGGCATCCGCGAGGATCATCCACCGTCATCCGATCAGAAGGCATTCACCAGAATTCAGATTAACAAGGCTGACAGCCTGAGAAAAAGCCTTATTCTTCCACGGGTTTCTAGCCCCATTGGCATTGACGAAAACAAGCAGCGGACGTGATTCCGCTGGATGGCCCATCAGACACGCGATACGGGTCGTTAGTAAGCTCGAATTTCCGTGCGCCTTCCACATTACATTACATTACAACTACTCCCAGAAGCTCGGACCTCAGAAAGCCGCCGGAAGTCCCACGTCATCCTCCCCGCCCGCCCAGTCAACTTTCAGCGCTCTGTGAGGCGTGCACGAATTCATACAGCGTTCGGCACGGCACGACGTTCCCACGCACATGTTCTTCTCCATTACCGTTATGGCCCGCCGTGGGTACAAGCAGCGTCATCGAACCGAAAACACAGTCGGCAAGAGGTGAGGACTTGCAAAGCTGGGGCACGGCTCTCCCACGACAATTGAGCAGCAAAATAGTATGTTGTGTTTGTTTTATTAGGCCCGGTCCCGACAGGCACACTTGCCCAATCACAGGGAGTATTGGAGTGGGTGTTTAAGGATACTCTTCACCGGGCCAGATGGAACACGGAGGGCGGTTTCCCGCCGTGGGGATTGAGCCTACGTTAATCCATGCTCTCCGAATCTGAAGGTAGCGATTAAGCCGCTTGGACACCCTGCCCACACGGTGCACTTGCACTCTGGGACGGCGGCCTGCGACCTATTGCAGTTGGCAACGTTTACCGCAGAATCGCTGCTAAAGTGGCAGCAGCTAATGTTTCCTCGCGGATTGGAGATGAGCTCAGGCCTGTCAGGTCGGGGTGGCCACGCGGAACGGTTGCGAGGTGCTGTCATGCCATCAGGGCTTTGTGGCCAAGCTGGAGAGAAGGAAGAAAAACTATACTGGTGAAGTTGGATGTGTCAAACGCTTTTAACTCTGTGCGACGTGATGCCATGTTAAAGCCGCTCAGTCCTACTCCACCATATACCGCTCATATGGCAGGGATACAGCAGGGCCACCCTCTGTTCATCGGAGGAAAAGATAATGTCGAGGACCGGATTCAACAGGGTGACCCACTAAGCTCCCTGCTATTCTCCTCGCGATAGATGGTGTCATCAGGTCATCAGATACAAACATCAACGTCTGGTACCTGATGACGGCACATCGAGGCCCGCTGGAGCAGGTTATTCAACATCCGGCACATTAAGGACAAACTTAGCCAACTCGGACTACAAATCAACGGCGAAAAATGTGAGATTACATTACTAGGCCCCGGAGCATAACTGGCGGTCCTCTGCCCTTCAGAAATCCGTGAACTACTCCAACATCAGGAAATCCAGCTCGACCATCTAGAGCTGCTGCGCACCCATAACCGACCACACTGAAAAGTCACCTAATACAGGGCCAACACATGGTGGAGAAGCTAGTGGGGCGGCTGACAACTTGACGAGACCCACAGGCTTTCTTCTTTGAAAAACTATGTGTCTGTTCCTCGTCTGCTTTACCTCGTGCGCAGCTCACCAGCATATGCATCCAACCTCCTCTCAAGAATAGACGAGTCTGTGCGTCGAGGAGTTGTTTGTATTACAAACGTTGAGCTCAGCGGGATTCCTGGCGGCAGGCTACACTTCCGGTGGGTGTGGGTGGACTGGCGTCAGGTCACTAACTGACATGCACTCCCAGCTTATCTGTCCTCAGTGAAGGCCTCATCACCGACAGTTCCATCAACTCGGCGATTGCAGAAATAAATAGTATACAATCACTGAGAGAGACCTTGTGGAGACATGGAAAAGTCACAAACGCAGCAGTGCCAGATGAAGCAAAACAAAACCGGCAATATGCCTGGGACCGCCTGGGGCTTTCTCTTGGAAGCCTTGAAGCTTCTGAAAGTGAAGTGGATAGGCTGACTCGAGCTGCTGCCCAACCGCATTCGGGAGCGTGGCTGAATGCTTTCCATTGGCCAGCGTTGGCACGCTGCTGGACGCTGACACGCTGCGCATGGCCTTGGCGCTAAGAGTCGGTGCACCGGTTCGCGCCTCATCGCTGCCGATGTGGAACAAACATTGACGCAAAGGACTAAGCCCTGTCATGCCAACTTAGCCTGGTCGCTTCGCGGCACGCAGCCTTAACAAATCATCAACGTCTCTACTGGCCGGAATACCATCCGTACTAGAACCGGAAGGCCTGGACCTGAACCAGGCGTCGATGCTGACGACTTTCCCTAGGGAAGTGTCTCCCGGACCACTGACTTGCCAAACCCCCGCCGCTGCCGATGCAGCGGCAGACCGCGAAGGGCAACGCGGCCTAGAAGAGATCAGCAAGCGGTACCACTTTAGCCCATCGCTGTTGAAACCTCTGGTCAATTGGTCAGGCCAGCATATCTTCTGAGGGACCTGGCCGGCGCATAACCGGCGAAAGTGGCGATCGGCGGAAAGCGAATATCTTCTGCAACGCATTTCAATAACCGTTGCACGAGGAAACGCGACTGCAATACGCCTGGCGCCCGGTACCCCCTTACAAATGGAAGGCGGACGGCAACGGCTCCTCCTCGAAATCAATTTCCAGCTGTGAACTTGGCGCGAGATGAGCCTTCCAGAGAACAATGGGGAGCTTGAGACAAACCTCTTAGAAGGGCTCACCAAACAGATGGTGACATCACACCCTGCGCAACAACTTCATCATCGGCGCCAAATCAGACAACACCTCTATCCTCTCACTTCCGTGCCCCGCCACAAACCATGCCTTTGATCGACTGATGCAGCCTGTTAGCAGAGCCAGCCAAAGTCTGGCCTACAAGCCCTCAGCCCTACAACCACCTGCTGGTGCCACTGGTCTGGAGAACCTGGGTAACACCTGTTATATGAATGTCGTCCTTCAGGTGCTTGCACACACAGGCAGCTTTGTTCGTTACATCATCAGCGGGTTTTACCGCGAAGACCTAAACTCAGGATCGGTAACTCATGGTGACATCGCTGAGAAGTGGCAAGTCTTCTGGAGGTGATCTGGTCGCAGAGGTTCCAGTTTGTTTCCCCTCACGCGCTTCTTGCTGCGGTGGGTGTTCACCGGGGAGTTTAGCGGAACCGCATGCACGACGCGCACGAATTTCTTCTACTTTTGCTGGAGTGGCTGCATGAAGACCTGAATGTTCCTCCCACGTCGGCGACACCAGTGATAACCTACGAGAGTTCGGAGGATCATGCAGCTGCTAACCATGCCTGGGATCAGTTTCTAAAAAAACTGCTCAATCATATCTAGGCTCTTCAATGGGCAAAATAGGTCTGTTCTCTGTACTGCATGCGGCAAGAATCTCCACTTTGAGAACTTCACTTGCTGTCTTACCGCTGGCCTCAGGCCCAGGGTCGTCTACACAAATCCAGTCTCGCTCAATGTCTCCATCAGTACGTCCAAGGTAATCTAATTCCAGGCTGGGCATTTCAAATTGTCAAAAGAATTAGAAGACACAGAAATGCGAACTAGCAGAGGACTTAAAAGATTTCCAAGAAACACCCATCGACAGAGAAAGTGCAATTTTAAGTGGCAAGCATTAAGACAGCTCGTTTCTTCTGGAACCCCTCAAAAACCAGTCTTCAAAATCCGATTCGGGTGTATTTGTCAATCTATAGAAACCCTGGGGAGGACCAAGCGTCACCTGATTGGCCAGAAAACTGGTCACAGGCCGCTCACGCCTCTACAAATGAGGGCAAGTTAAACCTCGGGCTCAACATACCCGGGGCAAACTAATCATACATCTGGGACCGTGGCCGATTCCGCGTGTGTTGGAATCTTCCTAGCCGACCCTAGCCGTTCATGTTGCTATTTGTAGTTCAAAATGGAGGCAGGCAGATAATACTTGTTGTTAAAGCCTCTTGGGCGGAAGGTACTGAGGCAAAACAAGCAGTGCGTAGTACTTCCCTATCAATGAATTGGTATGTTTTGGAGGTCTAAGCATTGTTGTGTTATTTCCAAGTTGCGATACTGTTGGAACAGTTGGATCCAAGATTTCCGGTCCAGGGGGAGGGGCGTCAAAAATTGTACCCCGTGGTGCCTACACTTGCATCCTGTGATGTAGGAAGCAATGTTTCAGAATGAAGTCGAAGTCACTTCAGGAGGCTCCCAGGTTGCATGGGGAGGAACACGTGTCCCCTGTACCCGCTGAATCCGCATATAAACGCTGGCTGGGCGAAGTTTGAGATAAACATTTGATTTCTGTGAGTCACCCAAACCATACGTCGGAAAAGCCCACTTTTGGCCAAAATTTCCGATCTCAGTCAAATGGAAAACCGGACATCTAACACGAGAAAAGACCCAAATTGAACAGTTTTGGTCCTGACGTTGAAAGTTTTCTGTCAGCATCAGGTTGAGTTTGGCGCCCCCCCCCCACTTTTGCCGGTGGCGAACTGACCCAAATGGTACGTGGAGAAGCAATCGGGTGATGTGAGGCTAAATCACAAGTCATAGGTCAATATATCAGTTTTCGAAATGTCGATCTAACATAGTCGTTTGACTCGCAACTGGTTCTTACATTAAAGAAACATTACACGAAATACATGCCCAGTACAAGGCTCCGTTATTGGTGCTCCGTTGTTTATCTAAGTCGCCATTAATTTGGAATATAAATACGACAGTACGGCGAAAATAGTCCTTGGATTTAACGGCTTGGGTATAGGTATGTCCGCTCGGGGATGCGAAATTTATATGCTTTTCGCATCGGTCCGGCTTTCACTGCTCACTCAGTCAAAAATAAATAAATTTATCGGCCCCCAGCGGATGTGCCTATCCGCACACATCAGTAATCCCTTCATAATGGCACGTGCGGTCTGGGAAAACATTTTTCGAGGGCCGGGAACGGGAAAAGATTTTCGCGCCCGCACGTGCCGTTGTGAAGGGTCTCCTGACGTAGAGGAAAATGCAAGTAGCATTTTAGAGGCTGAACTTTTGTGAGTATTTTTTTACGTCACGTGCGCCCCACTTAAAGAGTCTGTTTGAAATCAAGAATGATTCTTCTGTGATCTCTGCCATATTTCCATATATGATCAAAAATTGCCTTAATAGCAACTTTCGCCCATAATTTGTCCTTCATATTTCTACCTATGATACTGAGCCATTATATAAAAACTATTGCTGATCATGAACATTCAATGTTACAATTACAATTCTGCTACGTGGCATTTCCCGGCAGGCGTTATAAGATCATAGTTGGGCAACTGGTAACGGTCGGACGAAATGCATATAAAATCCGACACTGAAATGTGTTTGAAGTTGCCCCGATGGCATTTGCAAGAGTCACAGGCAGTGGCAGGTTCAGAATTTAATCTCGGAGGTCTAGGAAGCTCGAGCCTCCCCCACTGCCTCGGATCAGCCTCCGACTATGTATTAACTATAGGCACTCGAACATTCCAGGGGGACTCGAGCACCGTAGCCCACCCCCTTCCGTATCAGCCACTGGTCACAGGGGAATTGTCCGATGATGACCGTGTTGGCTGTACCGGCCGTTGATCAAAGGCACTGTCATTATACTCGCCCACCACTCAGAATGTGACTGGATACAAACATGACTGGCAGTACCAATTTACAGAGTGGGCGCAATGGAGCAATGACTACGAACATCGACTTTGACAAGGCCCGCACAGGTCTTTGTTTCTGGTGGCATTAAAGAAACCCGGCCGATCGAGGATACCTGCTGCCTTTCCAGGTACATATGGACCCTCGCCCTTACAGGGGAGGTTCCACTTGTCGCAAGGGATTGATTTCAGAATAGGCAGGAGACGACAGCTGTCCTGGGCACCTTGATTCGTCAGACATTCTTGATATATCGGACATTCTTCATTTACAAATCTTGAAAGCGGAAAACACATGACCGGGTCACAGAGCTATGACTTTCATTTCCAAAAGCATATTAAGCAGCTTTTGGTTTTTAGGCCATATGTTGTCAGACGGTGCCGGCGCTGAAGGCGAAGAAACGCCCACATATCTTTGCAACCTGGATCCGCCGCTGTTTCCAGATTCCAGCGGACTGAAATCCTGGAGATCCCCTTAACACTGAGAGACATCGTCATCCAGACATGCCGCTTGCATGCCTGATCTGGCAACCGACGCGCGGCAGAACCGTATGCCAGGTTTTTGGCGCCAAGTTTACAAGTCACATATCGCACTGGCGCGCAAAAACTGCAGGACTGGAGGGAACAACGAGCTAGGCAAATGAGTGAGATTCGCTGTTGATCAGCAGACAGGGGTGGATCTAAATTAGAGGTGGGAGTTTCAGGCAATTTGCAGGCCGGCGCGCCGGCTGCTGATTTTAGAAGCCGTCACAAGCCCGGTTTGTGAAAAAATGGATTATCAAGCCCGGAAGGCCGGTATCATGGAAAACATTAACGACTATATACAAAATTTATTTACTTTAAAGCTGTTTCAAATATATGTTTAAGCCAATTTATCCTGTAAAAGTTTTGGTTTCACCCAAAACCATATCAAAAAGGTGCATGTAGCATCAGTAGCCTCAGCTATCTTAATAATTCAGCAGAAAATGATACTGAAAAACAGTATGAAACAGGCTTCTTATGATGCAAGCTTACTCAGGTAATGACAGCATCACCTTATAAAAACAAAGGGTATTCTAGATAGAGGTATGCAATGGCAGCTATAAGAATCGGGATGAAATAAGTCCACCATGTCAGAGATTTCCTCATCTTTGCACTTTTAAAATCATTATATCGGCAAGCCTCACAATTGAGTTCCAATAATGTTTATAAATAGAGGAGAGAGCAGTGACAAGTTTCAGCTAAAACTTTAGAATATCATGGCGGAATGGCTGTGAAGGAACAAAACTCCTTATTGTCCCTCAATTGATACATGTGAACATTTTCTTTAGTTTAGTCACAAACACTGGAAGATAGTTAAAAGAATGTTCTGCGTCAGCCCGGTTGAAAGTAGGTAAGCCAAAGGCCAACATGAAAAGGCCCATCAGCCAATACAATTATCAAACCACCACCATAAAGAACATCTTGATAAGGAACCACTAGTTTTCCACAGGTTCGCACCAAACATTGAATAAAAATATTACAATCTACCAAAAGTAAATCTGACACAAAACAACAATCCACACATACCATTGGGCGAACACTATTTCTGTTTGCTTTGTTGTATTGACGGCTAGTAGGTATCGAAGCGCCGTGCTTGTCCACATTAGAGCAATCATTTATGAAAACATTTTCACCAAAATTTACCAGAATAGTAAGTTTATTTCAGCGAAAATATTTCAAGACTTTGAAAATATATTTTAAAATTTCACAGATTTAAAAATAAGCACAAAGTGTGTGGTGCATTTCTTTGTTCCGAGAATAGGCCACTTTTGTGCACTTGTTTGTGGACTTCTTATTCATAAGGTCTAACTTTCACAGGGTGAACCTATGAACATAGACCCTGATCAGTGGACCTTCGATGTAATCTTTGAACGCGAATGTGATCCACCTACCTACCGATAATACCTTTAGGTGGTGGGAGGAAGTGCTGTTATGTTCAAGTTCAAAGCTATAATAGAAGTTGTATTTCAAGAGGCCAGGAAGTATTCACAAGGAAAATGCAACACATACTGTCAAGTATATTCATGTTTTGGTGTAATTTCAAAGGTTCCTTTAAGCGATGCTCCCCAGTATCTCCCCACAACTGACTAATTTATATGTTTTGAAGTACTTCGATCAAAAACATGTTTTCTTTGTGGTTATTTCCTGCTTATACTAGCCCTTTCTGAGTGGATTTTGCATCTTTGGGCAATGAAAGAGCAAGATGAAGCTGTGGAAGGGTCAAACTTATCAACATTTGTTCTTGCAGCTAGAGTTACCAGGCCAATTTGACAATTATGGGCTCACAGATAGTTTGTACCTGACATATTTACTTCACCATTTTTCGTAGAGGACATGGGGGAATGGCTCCATAGATACCATTTTCTTTTACCGGAGCAGAAAGCTTTGAAAGAATTTTCTAGCTAGAGCTAGGTGTTAATATCAATATGTTAGCAGCAAATTGGTTAAATGACTTCCTTGAAATGGTATACTGACAATATGGAAGTAACAAATATGCTATCACAATTTATATTTTGTTCACCCATATATGACTTGAAAATTTTAAAGTAATTAGGATATTCATAAGATGACAGTACGGCATGGATGTGTGCAACTGTAGGCATTATTCAATATTTGATTTTAAATATTAATTCAGGTTTAAGTAACTTGCTTTTGACCCTGGCATGAGTAACAGATAAAAAGCTAGAGCTTCATGCGTTTACATTCCTGATGTATGTCTAAAAGTCTCAAAATTAATTGTAAATGCATTTTCAAAAGCTGCTGGTGCATGAATAAGATTATGCTTCAGTGGAAAAAACTAGGTCTGTACTGAAAAAGGCTTATTTAACTTACAGAAAATTGACTTGGAAGTCCCAGTTTAGTTGAAGCCGGAATGAGCCTGGGTGAAGCCCGTTATCAGCCCGACATTGGCTTAAATCAGGCCTTGAGGCCCGGTCAAAGCCCGCGGGCCTGGGCCGGGCTTTGCCCCGGGCCCCGGGCCTAGAAAGTCCCACCTCTAATCTAAATCGATCTGAGGGAGGGCAGGAAAGCTAGAATACAAATAAGTAAATTTTCTGTTACAATTTACCAAATCAGCTGAATATGGTCGGGCCCTTTAATAAGGCCTGACCAGATTGGAATCCATGGACCCACTCTTGATAAAAGAGTTCGCAGAAAATAATTGGAAGGGGGAGCGAAACAGCCCAAATCGTTTTAAGCATTACACTATGGAAGACGTATCATCGGCGTTTGGGGACAGTTTAAGTTTAAAGACAGTTTAAACAGTTTAAAGAAACCATCCGGATCCTGGGGGACGAACAAGAAACAATCATGTCTCCACAATGTTTGTTTACACAAACATTGTTTGTCCCCTGAATAAAACAAAATAAAGTGTTTGTCACTAAGGTATCCTTCCTCAGTGAAGCCAACGTTGTGTATCTTTACCATTCAAGAGCGAGGGCGAGGGCGAGGGCGAGGGCGAGGGCGAGGGCGAGGGTGAGGGCGAGAGCGAGAGAGAGAGGGGGGAGAGAGAGGGGGAGAGAGAGAGGAGAGAGCCGAAATATGATTAGCGATCTCCGGCAGTTGGCCTAAGGAGGAAAGATACATGGGTTATTCACATCTTCCGTCTCTGTTAAAGAGAATGTGGCACCTTCATAACGTGATTTTAACTGAGATAGCCAAGTTGTAAAGCAAGTCGGGAAAACCCGGTTATATATCAGTTGTCTTGGAACTCGAGATTTCCGTAGAAAAAGGCTAAAACCTACCTGAAATCCACCCCGCATGTACCCTTAGCAGCAGGCCACAGTTGTCATGGCTGTTGGCGTGACGACATATGCTGAGGTCAGGATGATCAGCCAATCGAAGCCCTCGAAGCATATTGAATATGGTAGTGGTTGCCAGATCATGACGTCATCCACAGGCAATTATTTATTTATTTCCCTAGAGGAGCATTTAAAAAATCAAAATATTGAGATTATTGTACATTTTGCAGAGAAATCATGGACGCTACCATTATTTTCGGCTAAAAGTATCCCTAATTACACTAAATTCCAGGATTCCACCAAGGTGCCACATTCCCTTTAATGGCCTCACGACACACCAAGGGACCTGACGTTTTCAAGCCATTCCGCGCTTCCAGGGGACATGGGGCACCCCCTCTCTCGAGCCTCACCCACCCCCCGAAACGTCGCTTCTCCCCCCCAGAATGCGAGACTGGCGTACCGGCAACAATATTTAGGGCCCCTAATATGTCACACCGTCCAAAAGTGGCACTCATCTGGTACAAATGGCGCCACCTTCCTGACCAGTAGTCCCCTTTCTGATCGGAAATATATAATCCGACTCTGTTTCATAGGTCACGAGTGTAGCCTTTCCCGGTCCACCGTGGCAAATCCGCCGTGCCAGACACCGCGACAACGAAAATACACCTCAACCAGGGGCGGACCCAGGACCTTATTTCGGGGGAGGGCTGGAGGGCTCGATCTTTCCTCGCTATTGCTTCTGAACAGCCTCCGGATATGCATCCTTCGAGTCTCCCAGACCCTCCCCTTATATCCGCCACTGATCTCAATTCACAGAATGGGTAGACCGGAGCAGCCAAAAATAGTGGACGGAGACGAGACACTGAAAATTTGGCAGGCCGCCCGTGTTTGTTTGTACCGCAACGTTGGCAACACAACAGACTACGATTATTTTCGTGCTGTAGTAAACAGCCACTTTCTTTCTGGGAACAACTGTCCCCAGTTAAAATTGTACAACCACAAGATTTTGTAAGGCTCCCTTGCAGCTGGCTGAGCAAATAAAAGAGGGAGAGAGATTTCCTGCACCGCCCCACCCCCACCCCTCACTAAAATGCATTGGTGACGCTCCTTGCCATCTTGAACGATGCACATGGCCAGTGGCGGATCCAAGGGGGTGGACTAGAGGGGCTCAAGGGGGCACAAGCCCCCTGAAATGTCCGAGCCTCCATAGTTAATACATGGGCGAGGGACTGCCCGAGTTACTGGCTCGAGCTCCCTAGCCCCCCCCAATGAATTCCTGGATCCACCACTGCAAATGGTATTGTATCCAATATGCAAACTTCTTTATGAGCAGAAACATCAACACATCCGTGAGCAGACAATTTACCCAACACTTCATCATAAACCCCAGCCATCAATCCCAGACACCAGCAAAAACCCCAGAATCCCTCTAAACGCTCAGCAGCGCCAGCCGGACCGAAATCAGGATGTGACCTTGACCCGGATCGGACAAACGGCGCGCGTAATGGCCAGATGCTCCGCCCCCCTCCCCCCGGCGGGCGGCGAGCGCGCCATGAAGGCGCGCCAATACTGCCGCGGCGCGCCACTTGCTAGCAACGGCCTCGGCTGCCACCAGGGGGTCATAACACCGGCCAGACCGCGTCGGGACATGTGAGCGAATTCGTCGGAGAAAACCGGCTGGGTTGGTATGATTGTAGCGTGGACGATGGGCAATGCTTCGTGGAAAACGCTCAGGTGCACATTAGACTGACTGCTCGATTATAGCGGGATGCATTGTTATTGCGGTTAATGCTGCACAATGCGCATACACAAATCATGTCTGGCTGGTGTCCTGGACTTTCTCCGTGCAGATAAACTAGTAGAGTATTAACCGGAAAATTTTACAGAAAAGGGTGGTGTGATATTTATGTTTAGATTGATACAAGCCTAGGCTTAATATCTCATCTCAATCTGGGGGGGGGGTCCAGGATGGGTTAAGACCGACACGGTAATTCAAGTCCTATACAAACCCTATGATACCCAAAATCTAAAGAGTCCTGATCCCCAGCTACCCCCCCCCCCATCTCCACCCATGATAAAAACCAGAGAAGAGAAATAAGCGAAGAGTAAGCTCCCTACACTTTGCGACTTCCACATCGAAAAATACTTGACCGAAACAACGCACGCACTCATTACCTCAGATCAACTTACTAGTGGAAATATTGGGTTTATACTTTCGCCTCCGACTCAGTGATGTTCGTATAGGACATTAGTACAAAGATGTTTTACTCAAGTTGAAGAGGAAATTGAACCCAGACTCATCGAAAAACACCTTAAAGCGACGAGTTCCGGAAACAACGGTGTTTTAAAGCTACTCTTCCTTTTACCTTGATTTCCGCCAGTAAAACCACAAGGCACTTGCTCAGCCGTGAAGTTAAATTAGCATCTGCCATAGGCGGATCCAGGGAGCACGGGGTTAGGTGACGCCCCTCTTCTTCTACCCAAATCGGGCACTGGGCGGCTCCTGAACCCACCCTGGAGCCCCTGAAATGTCGACCGCAGCCCGCGCCCCGGGGAAGCTCGCCTACACCATACAATTCGGCGTCCCCGACACCTCACAGAAGCAACCTCTGACCGCTGCATCCCCCGATCGGACACCCTGGCTCCGCCTATGATCTGTGCACGTGTCGGTCTGCGGTCGTAACGTCACGTTATGTAACACTATCACTCCCAAGAGCTCCGAGTCATCCTCTATCCGTCTTGCATCTAGTCCGTACACGTGGAGATTCAGCCTTGCCATCAATAACCGAAGGCGTTCAAGGACGTCACGAGAAGGGCGGGTACATGTATGTCAACCGCTCTGCATGGCCGGCGATTTTCACTGAACTAGCAGCAGTGGCGGATCCAGGGTCTGATTTCGGGGGGCTCCATCTTACCGCAACCTGCATCCGCCACTGGCAAAACCTGAGGGAAAACATCCGATTGGGAGTTATCTAACGGTTCTGGAAGGATGCTTACATAAGTGATTAATCCGCTCCTGGGAAAAGCAGATGTTTCGTTTCAGGACGATCATGTGATTCAAATTTAGTTACTTTTCAAAATAAACATTGCGTTGGGATCGATTCTTTATAAATGAATTTTGTCCAAGTTGTTGTAATCGGTTTTTGGAGTAGGAGCCTCACTTGAGTCATCAATGGAGTTGTCGAGAAAACTCTGATCTCATCATCGTAACGAACAACTCCCGCAATGGCCGGTTAATTTATAAGTCTAAGTTTAACGTTCCTCAAAGCATGGGACAGTCGCCCGCTCAGGTAACCCTCTCACCAGTCAGTTGCCAGCCGACAAACGTCAGGTAAATATTGAGCGCCAGAGCGTCCCAGGAGAATCGATTCCAAGCCTGCACTGCCACTGCATGTTGCGGAGCAGCTGACCGGAGCCCAGCGCTCTACCAAGTGAGCTACCGGCGCGGGATTTGCTTCTAATTTCCATCCGATGCAATTTGACCGGTATATTTATCCACACTTTAGGGAATAGTCACAATATTCTACTGCACAACCTTAAAAATAATCAAAGACACCTGGGAGCTCCAAACCTTCTGGATAATAATTATTCGGGTTTAAAGGCGCACCAACTGCTAAGGGTAAACAACATCGCTACCCCCCCTCCCTCAACCCTCAACCAGTGACTCAGGAGGCAAATGTTTTGCAACTGAGCCACGAATCCCCACATTTAGTGACTACAAGTGGGCGGAAATTTCGTAGCGTTATTTGCAAATAAAGAAAATATACATGAACCCACGTTACACACATATATTTTCATGTTCAGGACGGTTAACACGTGCAATTGCGCCGTTCTTCCAGTCTTTAGAAAAATTGCATCGTACCGAGATAGGCCGCTGAAGCTAAAACTACAAAGACGAGCTCATCGTCAGTTCTCAGTAACAAAAAAGATATCTCAAATATTCACCCGGGAAGATTCACTTAGGAGCGCATCTAACAAAGGTCAATCATCAAAAGGTCGCCTCACTTCAATCTTAAACTCCAAACATTCAAAACCGCTGCAGTGAGAGCTCTGGTCGCCGGCAGGTCGCGGCGTTTCGGTCGCCGTCGCTCCCAAATCAGTCGGCCGCACTGGTGACCTCTAACCCTCAGTAATTGGCTACCGGCGCCGGCCAGCCCCTGCCAACAACGCAGGTCGCAACAGGCGGGGCTGCCCCTCCCCCTGCTCCCAAGACAGGATGGAGTGTTCGACGGTGGAGTTCCAACAACTCGGGGCGCTGCTGCCAATTTCAGTTGCCGCCGTATTTCCGGGAGTGCGGTAGCAAACTTCATCCATTCCCAACAATGTTGTTGAAGTTATCTATAAATAATTAATCGTAGGAGAGGAAGTTCTCTCTCACAGAATTTCGCTCCAAGTTGAACAGCTAACATGATTTTCAACATCAACCAGGGCTGAATTCACAATCCTGTGGTACATCCATCTTGTTAATCAACAGAACTTGGGATCTTGATGAAAAGTGTTGTCAACATGAGCTAACATAAACGAAACAAATAACCACTATCTTATGAAAATAACACAATCATCTCGTATTTTACCTTAAACGAAAGCATTCCTTACGGAAACATTGAAGCAGTTAAGTACCAGAACCCTCGGTGTACTGTCCAGCCCCTGACCGGTACAGGGGCGTCACCACTAGTGCGTTTTGGAGGCTTGGCTCCCCGCTTTCGATAGATGAAGTGAACGAAACCTCCCTCTGCTTTTCACTACATGTAAATTCCAGAAAATGCATGTTTTCTGATATGTCCATGAAGCAGCCGAAGCTGAGCTTTATATCACAAGAGCAGGGGCGGACGCGAACCCGAGTTTGGGGGGCAAACCCGTGTCCTCCTGGGGGGGATGGGACGTGCAATTTGGGAGCTCGACAGACCTAGTATAAGCTACCTCTAAGTACATGATCGCTCCGGGGGGGGGTGGAAGTGAAGATTGTTGCTCTACAGACCTAGTGTAAACACCCTTGTTTAAAAAATCCGGCTTTTGGGCGTCCAAAAGATAGTTTGCCCCCCCCTCCAGCAATTTGAGGGGGGACATGGCCGGAATACCCCCCCTGCGTCCGCCAATGCAAGAGCTCTTGACAGCCATATCTGACGGACGCAGCCAGTGGCGGATCCAGGACATTATTTCAGGGGGGGGGGCGTCGAACTTCCCTGCCATTGCCTCAGATCAGCCTTCGGCTATGCATTAGACCCAGACACTTAAACATTTCGGGAGGCTTGAACCCCCTAGCCCCCTTGTATCCGCCGCTGGACTCAGCGTATGAAAAAGTGAACAGCGATTCCATCGCAAGGTCTGCCCCCTCCCCAAAACCCCGGCACAAATAATCGCGGCTACACCTTTGGGTATAGGATAGGGGTGCAGTTCAAGCGGCAATGCAAGTTGGTAATGCAAATGTTTTAACAACACTTCACCTTTTTAACTTCAATTAAGGAAGGTTCAATTAAAAAATAAGGAAAGTTCAAATTAAAATAACTCCAGTTCAAATTGAAATATCTCAAGTTCAAATCAAAATAAGTCAAGTTCAAATCAAAATATACCGCACGCAAATAAATATATATACCGCGTATTAGGCTTGTGCTCCCCCAGTCCTGCAAAATACATCCGGCTCAACGCTAATGAATTTAAATGACGGATATACAGAGGTAACGAATGAATGGTTACATATTTCTACTTAAACTATCTGAGTTGGGCTTCATCGGAGTTTAATTAAGCTTGTTTCATTTGAATTTCAATTTGATTTAGTTTCAAACGAACTTGACTTATTTTAAATTGAACTTGACTTATTTTAATTCGAACATGATGTATTTTAATTTGAACTTGAGTTATTTCAATTTGAACTTGACTTATTTTAAATTGAAGTTAAAATGGTGTAGTGCAGCGTTGTGAGTGACGCCACTAATTATTTCAGAATGGTAAGCAAAAAACAGAAACCAATGACCAATTTACCGGCATCGCCCAGACACGTCAAAGCACGTGGGCAACATAATAAACCCAACATAAGACATAACTCTTGATAACTCAACAAACAAGTCCGCAGATGTCAGCATTCAACCCCGAGAAAAACCCGAGCCACGGACACGTAGCAGCCAATGGGTTGTAACACTCCACACAACTACTCTTGGGCTATCTCTGGCCGTGTGGCTGGTCCAATCCCGGCCAGCTCCCGGGCGAATTGGTCCTATATTCTGGCCTAACTCCCAGGTGAGATCGAGACCATTTGTTCGTCTCCTATCCGGGAGGCTTGGCGAGGCCTCTTGGGCGTTTTTGTGCCCAGCAACACCGTTGATAACAGTATGGAGCTAGGACCCGGATTGGGCGGCGGATAGTTAACCCAGAACAGTGCACTTTCAGCCTTAGCTTTACGAGAGTAAACAAACAGAAGGAAGTGCAGAGGGTGGGGGTTTAATGGCACACTAACGGGTCAGGTCACTCGGCTGAAGGTTTTTTCACTGCTGTAGACCAGTCCGCACGCACGTCAATACAATATACGAGCCTTCAATCTCTTGTGAGTGTATCCTGACCAGTGGTGGATATAATGGGCTTGCAGGTGGAGGGAGGGGGTACCTGTAGTAATGGCATAGCTAGAGGTTGTTTGAGGTTATGGTCGGGGTTGATTGACACTACTAGCCCTCTCCCCCGTGATGAAATACTGGATCCGCTCCTGATCATGTCCAACAGTTCAAAACCCATTGAAGCCG
Source organism: Lepas anatifera (assembly GCA_034440635.1). Taxonomy (NCBI): domain Eukaryota; kingdom Metazoa; phylum Arthropoda; class Thecostraca; family Lepadidae; genus Lepas; species Lepas anatifera. Next base: position 606,500 of record JAOTON010000713.1, on the reverse strand, counting down.
TATAAGCGTCCAATGCAGATTCTGACCAATGAGTTTCTATACAATTATTGGCAATCCAAACCCAATCGAAAAACGAAAAAACACGTCTAAATCAGTAAAAGAGGAGTCAAAATATGTTATCAGATTCAAAACTATAACCGAATTCTCCGGTCCAGTTACGCGTGAGTGATGGCTATATTATGTTAGAATTGTTAGATTACTATACCCATTTATTCCACAAATGATTACATGGTAAACTAATCTAACACGTAAAACAATTTGACCTTCATTTGCGAGTTTCTCATTCTTTCCCCAGCTAAACTCACTATACCTCGGTCAATCCAACCTAATCCGTTCACGGATCGAGAACCACCCGATTCCCACTGCCGACTTCAGTTTACATCACACTAGTGCTCAGGTCACCGGACTGGCCATATTTCCGTTACTGTGGGCGGGTTCCTCATCGTCAGTGAGGATTTGAGCCGCGCCGATTGCGAACAATCAGTCGCCGCGCCCGCGCGTGCAGGGCCACGAACACCTCGATGCAAGATACAAGTCTTCAACGCCTTATAAGGCAACACAGGATGCTAGATGGCGTGACATACCATTGGCATCGACTAAAACAATGCACACGAAATTAAAAGACAGAATGTTAAGACGTGGAAATACCTCGCTCCAATTGTGATGGCAGAAAACATTCTATTTAGACAGACGCCTACTAGGAAAACTGGTCATTTTAAAGAGGACAATAACACTAGAATGCTTTCTTTCACCACTGACTTCTGAGAAATATCAAAATAGGGATGTTTACTTAACCCCAACACGCGATAGGCATGACTCGGCAGCGACGCTGATAACAACAATGATTAAATTCTGATGGCGCACCCACGCAGGCGGCCCCTCTGCCCAACCATTCGAAAGATACACTATCCCAATCAAGCTACCGCCAACCCAACCAAAACCAGAGGTCAACCCGGGCGACATTGTCAACCCGAAACCCATATAGACCGTAACTAAATCATGTCTGACATTTGCGTCGCCAACAGTTCACTGCCCTCGAACACAAGAGCCCCAACCTCCCGTCAGGCTCCCGGCGTTGGCTTCTGTGTTCAGGTATTCAGCCAGGTGGTAGATAAGCCCACTTGACAATCGTGTGACATGACCAGGAGGAAAAGCAAGAATAGAACCGTCTCACCGGTGGGTCGCATAAAAATTTATAGATCTAGCAGAAGCAAAGACAAGTTCTGGAACACGTGAACAGCATGGGGTAGTGGACACCAGCTTTATGTTTATGACACTATGTTTGTGTTCACGAGCGGGACAGTTGGCGTGTGCGAGGCCGGTTTGAAATCGGCCGTATAAGGGCGCATTGCTCGTAATCGTTCTTCCAGCAGGCGGAATCCGGTTTGAACCCCCACTACTGCGACACAAAGGCTGCCGCTTTTGGTGACCACACCACCACGGAACGTTGTCTGACAGGACAAACAACACGATAAAGTCCACTTCGATGTCACTGTTTTATCGCACTATTACGGAGAGCATCAATATGTACCGAATTGGAGTCAGCCTCTAGGCTGTGAGCCGGAGTTGAGTCGATTCAACACTATTTTCTTAATATCAGTGCTCAAACAGCTGACATTTTAGAACTTTTCAGAACTAATCATCAGAGTCCGAGCTGACTCACCGGTTCAACGCGTGAGTTGAGCCAGAATCAAAGAAAATTGACTAAGAAAATTGAGTCATCAACAACTCTAACCGTAAGGTGGACTATCGCCCGAACTAGTTGCTCCCAAAACCATCAAAGATTGAGCAATATCCCGCGTAAAACTCATTAGGATGCTGAGATTGTCTCACTCGACTTATATGAGACTCTTTTGTGAACAATAGCTATTCTCTATCAATGTTAGTAGTTAGTTAGGGCTTTTTGGGCGTTCTGGCAAGCACCTGCCGCCTTAAGCTCTATCAATGTACCTTGGTCGTATAAGGTAATGTTTTTTCTTTTCTCAAATTCAACATTTTAACCTATGGACATTCGTATTGACAAAATACCAAATCATGAGTACAGTAATGATCAGGAATGATGCAAAGTGTTGCAGCAAACAACAATGAATGGTCATAGCGGATGAGTTTATTATCGATATAAAAAATACCAGTTTGATTATTGATATTTCGGACACAACCCTTTCTGATCAAATACGCTACGGACACAGACACAAGCGTACGATTCGTAAAGGTCGGATTTATTTTACGAGCGTAAATTTTGGTGTTTGCCACTGTGTCTGCATATTTTCACAAAGAACTGTGTTCAAAACATGAATAATCAAACCGGTTTTTATATCGAGGATAAGGCCACCTAGCTCACTTCTAACAGTGCTAGACCATGTAGATGAATTTCTCAACAACAGTCCGCGCAGCAGCCAGGAGCGCTGGACAAGTCGTTACTCTGTCGTGGGCCGAGCCGACATCATTCCTTCATCCGCGCTTTTTTGCCGAGTTTTTGCCGGCCCTTGAAGGCATCCGGAGAGCAGGGACAAGAAAGCGTCGACTCAACGCATGTCAATTAGGCAGTCAGGCGGCCGGAGCTACTGCATTATGTATTTCACGGCTGAGATGCCGGGACGGTATCAATGACGTATAGCCTTGTCTGCAGCAGTTCGCGAAGATAGGTAGCTGAGGGAGAGCTCAACGGAAACGCCGCCTTTAGTTGTATTTTGTACATTGCCGAAATGACGGTGAGTGTAAAGGCTATACTCTACTGTTTTTTTAATATGACCGAAACGAGATAACAACACGCTGTTTAGTGTTTAGCAATCAGTCTCTCTGAGCTGTGACCACTTTACTCGCCAAATACTACAACTCCGCATGACTTCTGTCGTGTCTAACCATTAGCTCTTCGACAGGAAAGCGATTTCCTCCGCATGAAGGCTAATCAGGAAAATTGCACGTGCTGTGCAGTTACCGACAGGCTGACATCCAATTCCACAGCCTTCAAAACATATCCGATTATCCGGCGGCACTAAAGACAAAAACCAGTTAGGCGTATCACGGCAGCGTCCCGATAAACACAGAAGGTCAAATGCGGACAATACAGGGAGTGAAGGCACTTTGCTGCAATTTCAGACTGTCTTAGCTTTAGGGACAATGTTTATTGAACATGATAAACTTGACCTTATTTCTGATGATAAATTACTAACATTTCGCTTTATTTAATTTCCTTTGTAGGTAAAAGGTAAACAGAAATCGACCAACACGACGTCCGTCCAACCGACGCACGATCTGGTGATGCTTTCTGTCTGATTAAACCTCTTGCATTTGCGTCACAAATGAATATGAATACGCATGAAGCGTTCTTAGCTAAATGAGGCTATTGTTAGGAATCGGAGTGATGCTTACAAATCTATGTTAATTGTCTTGATGCATTTACACATTTTTCACACATCATTCAAACTAGTCCATTGAAGAAGCGTATACGCATCTGTAGTCACCAGTGGCAAAGACACGTTCAGCACGTATGTTATGAAATGGTTCAAACAAGAAATACTTGTGCGCGCAGCGAGATTGAGCATTAATTACGTCCCGTTCCCAATGTCACCTTATACCACGTGACTGTCCGGGAAGAAAGGGGTGGTAGGCGTTGAATTTTCTTTCTTCTTCTTTTTGTCCACGAACGATACGTTCTGGGACAAATAAAGCATCAAAGAAGTGGCCTCTTGGCACCCTCTATCACATAATTATGTCAGTTCAAATCTCACCATAACGGTGCAACATTCCATTTAACGAAAGTTTGCAATTGGCAACCTGGATGGAAATGGAAAACAGAACAGATTTGGAGAAAATCGGCAAAGTTGGCTACGAGTGGGTAGCAGTCGAGGGATTAGCCCCCCGGGGCGTGACCCTGAGGAGGCACACGTTCCGGCAACGTACCCCATGAACTCGTCCGCGCCGCACTTGATTACTACAGCAGTACGCCGTTAGATGCTAATGGAGCCATGTGTCCTTTCTAGAGATGTCAATTTTGGCCCACCAGTCCCGTCCGGTGTGTCTAGATAAATTTCGACTCGAAACAAATAAATCTTTATCTGGTGCGAGCCGGAAAAAGTTTCGCACTTACCATGTGACATAAAATGGTAGTGTTCATCATAACCTTAAAGCATGTCTAACACAAAACATCGAACAGATTCAACAGACCAGGCTGTCTTTGGGTTTACCATAAGGCACAGAGTTGCATCTCCGATCTGCGCGCTGCAACTCCGTTCAAGAACACCAGCTTTACAGACAGCGTCGCCTCGCCGGGCGCTGTCAGTCACCCGTCTGCACGATAATACGCACCAACTGTCAGAGGCGGCTCCAGGGGGAGGGGCCATCCCCCGATCGACTTTCCACACCCTCTGAAATGGTCACGGCGCCCGGGAGGGATCGATGGCGCCCCCTGATGTCGCTTCCAATCCCCCCTCCGACCGGAATGCTAGTATTGGCACCCAAACAATAGGGATTTGGGGCTCAACTGTTGGTTTTTTCATCCAAAAGTGGCATCCCTCTGGTCAGGATGCCCCTCCGCCCCCGCCCGGATCGGCAATCCTGGATCCGCCCAGGTCAACTACGACTTTCACTGAGCGGACAACCTGTTCGTCGACATCACCAGATGATAGCGTCTCCACAGGTGAAACCATGCCTATAGTAGCTGCCCTCCACGGAACATGCTATGTTGTGAGGGAGCCGTAATTCCAATCGAACATGCCTTCTGTGAGCCGCTATGCAGAGTATGAGATGCTGATATTCGTGGTACTTATGACGAAATCAGTTGTAGGTTCGGTTGATTTCAAACAGGTACAATTGCCAGATTGCATGGTCGGTCAGAGCAGCAGAACTGTAATGCATTTTCTCGGGGAGCCTCCTAGGACAGCCAGAACTTTGATGATGGCCAAAATAATAATCAAAATGATGATGGCCAAAATTTCTCAATTTGTTCGTCATCGACTTCTGACAAAAGAGCCTAAATGCAGATTGAGATCAAGTTTATCCTGATTCCCCGCTGCTCTTGGTTGCTTAGCAGCGACCCAGCTCTTCAGAATCATTCATAAGAAACCAGTTGTAAAAAGTAACGCTCGTCATAACAGCCCGGCAAGATCATAACAGCTGAGTTCAAACACATTATTTAGCCAATGTTTTGGCAGATTCCCGCACCTGAGTTATCTTTACCGGGGAATAAAAATTCGTAGAAAAATATATTTACATTAGTATTATTCTAAGAAAAATATATTTCCTCATGTGATTACCACTGCTGGTAAGCAGATTCAAAGGGATATTGTGTTTAGACTTGGTTTTAAGAATCGGGTCTTATAGATAGGTTGAAGGATCTTTATCGATTCGAATGGATAAAGATATATGGAGGACAGGTCTGTCAGTGCTGCGTTAAAAAGTAGTATACTTTGGAAGCACTGCTGCTACGTAAAAGTTGAGCTCTGAGAGAAAAAATGAAACTAGGGGTTCCTCTAAATGCTCTTCGCGACTGATAGCTCAGCTCAATCTTGTGAAGGTGCCATATTCTCTTCAAAATCCGTGACAAATCAGGTACGCAGTGACAAAGCTCTAGGGTCACCAGGAAGTTCGGCAAATGGCAAGTAGCCTCAATACAGCAACTCACTGGAGCAGCAAGGCGCTTACTCACCAACAGTCGAGATCCGTTCAAACTTTGCACATCAACATCAACTATGCATCAGATCATTCCAAGTTCTGCTGAATCCCACGAGGATGTTATGTTACAGGTTAGGTCGCTCGCTTTTCATTAAAATTGTATTAATGCGACCGGTGTGCTGCGGTGTTGGCGCCGGCTCGTTGTTAGAGCCACAAGTGTATCAGAAACGAGGCAAGGCACGGGATAGAATAGCTGGATCCGAATCTCACGCAGTTGCACTGTGGACACGGCCCAGAGGCTGAAAAATGTGCCAACTCGCCAAAAATGGTGGTGACAAAAGTAGATAAAGGCGATGACAGCACAGGCAAGATTATAGATATAGATGATGATGTAGTGAACTATGTTTAGCTGATGCTATTTGGTGTCCACATCGTGACGTTGCGAAAATTAATGATGAATTTCCAGCAACTTGAAGCCTCGATCTGAATGCGTTTGCGTATGTTGGATTATGTAGGCCTTAGCGTGAAAAGTTGACGCTCAGTTTGCCAACACGTTATTTATGATTTAAAAGCACTCAAAGGGTCTGGAAAATGATCCTCTGTTGGTGCCAAGGCTCAATATTCTTGGTTGCACATGTTTGGTCTGAAATTTCGTTGATGACACTGATACATAGTTTCCAACCTCTGTCGCGACCCCGAGTCACAGGAGTGTGGTTCCCGCATCAGTTTTATTAATCAACTGCATTTTATTCATACCTTGTATTTAACGTTTTTACCGCTATTCTACACCTGTATCGCTCACCTCCGTATTAGGCCTACTTTTATCTGCGACGACTTCGCCTGTCCGTGGAGCGGTGCTCTGTTGGCGATTTATTGCAAATAAACAA